>CM055118.1:900318627-900634844 GCA_029206835.1 Rana muscosa | reverse complement strand
TACATTGTACAGCATAGTTTGTATATATTTAGGGTGCTCACTAAGGATACATTCTATAGGATAGCTTGTGTATTAGGAGAGAAGGAGTGAATGTAAAAGATAATCCAATAAAGAGGGAGTTGTAGTAGTCAAGAAGAAAGATAATTAGGGAACAAATTAGAAGCTTTGTGGTGTCATTAGTTAACCACTTAAGCCCCGGACCATTTGGTAGCTAAAGGACCAGAGGTGTTTTCAGAATTTTGCACTGCGCTGCTTTAACTGGAAATTGTGCGGACATGCAATGTTGTACCCAAACAAAATTTGCGTCCTTTTCTTCCCACAAATAGAGCTTTCTTTTAATGGTATTTGATTGCCTCTGCGATTTTTATTTTTTGCGATATAAACGGAAAAAGACCGAAAATGTTGAAAAAAAAAATAGGATTTTTTACTCACCGTAAAATCCTTTTCTCTGAGTCCATGGACCGACACAGCTTCTCTATTGACAAAGTGGGTATTATCCGTTAATTAGGAGTGACTAGGCAGAAAAACTTGTAAAAAGTGTTGCATCACACCTTCTACAGTACCGCCCAGGAGGCGGACCCTCTGGGTATAACCTCTCAGTCTGCATCTTCGCAGATCAGTTCGTCAAAAAGCAGTACAAACTTAAAAGGAGGGGAGGGTGCTGTGTCGGTCCATGGACTCAGAGAAAAGGATTTTACGGTGAGTAAAAAATCCTATTTACTCTTTCGTCCATGGACCGACACAGCTTCTCTATTGACAAAGTGGGACGTCCCAAAGCAGTGTCAGAGAAAAAACGAGGGGTGGTAACTAGAGTTGAGCGGACACCTGGATGTTCGGGTTCGACGGGTTCGGCCGAACTTCGGAAAAAAGTTCGGGTTCGGGACCGAACTTTAAACCGAACCCGGACCCGAACCCGAACCCCATTGAAGTCAATGGGGACCCGGACTTCTAAGGACTAAAAAGGCTCTAAAAAGGTAATGGAAAGGGCTAGAGGGCTGCAAATGGCAGCAAAATGTTGTTAAGAGCATGGCAAGTGCTTTGCAAACAAATGTGGATAGGGAAATAACTTAAAATAACATAAAAAAATAAAAATAAAAAATAATAATCTTGACCTAGGAGGACGAGGTCCATATGGAGTAGGAGGTTGAAGTGGCGGTGGATGTGGCTGTGTAGGTGGAAGCGGCGGTGGAGGAGGACGAGGTAGCCAACACTGATTCAAAAATACAACAATGGCTGTGTAATGCTGGTGATGTGTCGAATTCTGTCCCCCGTCAAATAGTGTCCACCCTGTACTGCGCTTGCTCAGTATGTAGGACAAGGGGATTTCTAAAATCTCCCAAGACGAACGGCGCCTGCGTGGTGAGTTCAGGTGAAGGCCACACCATCCGTGGTTCAAGACGAGCCAAGTGAGGCCGTGCCCGAAGCGTGGCGATCGAACCGAGCCCGTGAGGGGCCCTGTTACTATGTGCTACCGTATGTCCACTTGGATGGTGGGGCTTGAACCTGCACTCACAGCGCAGGCGCCGTTCATCTTCGGAGATTTTGTGAATCTCCTTGTCCTCTGTACTGCGCAAGCGCTGAGCCTTCGCAGTATGGGCCGGACACAATCCGATGGCCGGACAGTTTTTGTCACAACACAGGTATACATGTCTATTCTGCACAAGGTACGGACAAGTCCTGTGGGATCCATGCCTGGTTCATTTTAATGAACGTGAGCTTGTCCACATTGGCTCTGGACAGGCGGCTGCGCTTGTCTGTGATAACGCCCCCTGCCGTGCTAAATACACGTTCAGATAATACACTGGCTGCAGGGCAGGCCAGCACCTCCAAGGCATAAAGGGCAAGCTCAGGCCATGTGCCCAATTTGGAGACCCAGAAGTTAAAGGGGGCAGACCCGTCATCCAGTACGTGTAGGCCTGTGGACACATACTGCTCAACCATGTTGGTGAAATGCTGCCTCCTGCTAAGACGTTCCATCTCAGCTGGTGGTGCTGGTTGTTGTGGCGTGCTGACAAAGCTTTTCCACATTTCAGCCATGCCTCCTCTGCCTTCGCCTTGTGCTTCCACCGTACGCCCGCTGTCAGGTGGGAATGCCACCAGCAGCGCGTCTACCAGCGTGCGCTTGTACTCGTGCATCTTACGATCCCGCTCCAGTGAGGGAATTAAGGACGGTACGTTGTCCTTGTAACGGGGATCCAGCAGGGTGGCCACCCAGTAATCAGCACCAGTTAAAATGTGGGCAACTCGGCGGTCATTGCGGAAACACTGCAGCATGTAATCGCTCATGTGTGCCAGGCTGCCCAGAGGCAAAGAAAAGCTGTCCTCTGTGGGAGGTGTATTGTCTGTGTCCTCTGTATCCCCCCAGCCATGCACCAGTGATGGCCACGAGCTGGTCTGGGTGCCACCCTGCTGTGAAAATGCCTCCTCCTCCTCCTCCTCCTCCTCCTCCTCCTCCTCCTCCTCCTCCTCCATCTCCTCCTCCACCTCGTCATCCTCCAGAACTGTGCCCTTTCTGCCGTACAATTGTGTACCTGGCGTTTGTTGGTGCAGGAACCCACCCTCGTAGCCACTTGTGAAAGACTGCCCTGAAAGCCTTTGAAATTATCCCGCTTCCTCCTCCTCCTCCTCCTCCTCCTGTGCCACATCCTCTTCCATCATCGCCCGAAGCGTTTTTTCAAGGAGGCATAGAACTGGGATAGTAACGCTAAGAACGGCGTCATTGGCACTGGACATGTTGGTGGAGTACTCGAAACAGCGCAACAAGGCACACAGGTCTCGCATGGAGGCCCAGTTATTGGTGGTGAAGTGGTGCTGTTCCGCAGAGCGACTCGCGATTGCTGCAGCTGAAACTCCACTATCGCCTGCTGCTGCTCGCACAGTCTGGCCAGCATGTGCAAGGTGGAGTTCCACCTTGTGGGCACGTCACATATGAGGCGGTGAGCGGGAAGGCCGAAGTTACGCTGCAGCGCTGACAGGCGAGCAGCAGCAGGGTGAGAACGCCGAAAGTGCGCACACACAGCCCACACTTTCTGCAGCAGCTCTGGCATATTGGGGTAATTTTTAAGGAACCACTGGACCACCAAGTTCAGCACATGCGCCAGGCAAGGGATGTGCGTCAAACCAGCTAGGCCCAGAGCTGCTACGAGATTTCGCCCATTATCACACACCACCAGGCCGGGCTTGAGGCTCACTGACAGCAACCACTCATTGGTCTGTTGTTCCATGTCCCTCCACAACTCCTGCGCGGTGTGGGGTTTTTCCCCCAAACAGGAAAGTTTTAAAACTGCCTGCTGTCGTTTACCCCTGGCTGTGCTGAAGTTGGTGGTGAAGGTGTTACGCTGACCCGATGAGGAGGCGGTAAAGGATGAGGAAGCGGAGTAGGAGGAGTTAGCAACAGGAGGCAAACTGAAGCGCCCTGCAATCCTCGGTGGTGGAAGGACATGCGCCAAACTGCTATCTGCCTCAGGCCCAGCCGCCACTGCATTTACCCAGTGTGCTGTTAGGGAGATATAACGTCCCTGACCGTGCTTACTGGTCCACACATCCGTAGTTAGGTGGACCTTGCCACAGATGGCGTTGCGCAGTGCACACCTGATTTTGTCCCCCACTTGGTTGTGCAGGGAAGGGATGGTTCGCCTGGAAAAATAGTGGCGGCTGGGCACGACGTACTGTGGGACAGCCAATGCCATCAGGCTTTTAAAACTCTGCGTCTCCACCAGACGGAATGACAGCATTTCATAGGCCAGGAGTTTTGAAATGCTGGCATTCAGGGCCAGGGATCGCGGGTGGCTAGGGGGGTACTTCCTCTTCCGCTCCAATGTTTGGGAGATAGAGAGCTGAACGCTTCCATGGGACATTGTGGAGATGGTTGGTGACCCAGGTGGTAGTGTTGCTGGCAGATCCTCTGTTTGCGGGGTGGCAGGTGCCACTGTCACTACAGAGGTGGATGAAGAGGCCGAGACTGCAGCAGAAGAGGAAGCAGGAGGAGCCAGAGACCTTTCTTGGTTTTTGAGGTGTCTACTCCACTGCAGCTCGTGCTTTGAACTTAGATGCCTGGTCATGCAGGTTGTGCTCAGGTTGAGAACGTTTATGCCTCGCTTCAGGCTCTGATTGCACAGCGTGCAAACCACTCGTGTCTTGTCATCAGCACATTGTGTGAAGAACTGCCACGCTGGGGAACTCCTTGGACCTGGCTTTGGTGTGCTCGGTCCCTTGCTGCGTTGGGCAGTAGCAGACATACTGTCTAGCTGACAGACGCTCCGCTTTTGCACCCTGCTACCTCTTCTGCTGTGCTGGTGGCTCTGTGCGACCACCACCTCTTCCTCCAAACTACACTGGTCACCTGCATAACGTTGATTCCATGTGGGGTCGAGGACCTCATCGTCCTCCACATCATCTTCCACCCAGTCTTCACCCCTGCCCTCCTTGTCTGTCTGCACAATTGCGAAAGCAGCAGCAGTTGGCACCTGTGTTTCGTCATCATCCGAGACGTACTGCGATGGTCCTCCCATGTACTCATCATGAAACATAAGTGGTTGGGCATCGGTGCACTCAATCTCTTCCACTTCTGGGGCAAGGCTAGGTGGATGGCCCTGGGAAACCCTGCTAACAGAGTCATCGAAAAGCAGAAGAGACTGCTGCATGATTTGGGGCTCAGACTGCTTGGCTGATTTGCAAGGGGGTGAAGTGAAAGACTGATGGACATGGGTTTCAGGTGCCAACTCTGTTCTTTCATCAGAAGAGTGGGTGGGAGACAATGTGAAGGAACCCGAGGCACTGTCAGCAACCCAATCTACTATCGCCTGTACTTGTCCTGGCCTAAACATTCGTACAGCCTCATTAGGCGCGACAAAATACCGCCGCAGGCTCGGTCGCCTACTCGCACCTGAGGAAGGTGTTTCACTTGTGCGTGTATCTGGCACAGATCCACCACGTCCTCTCCCTGCAACAGGAGCTCCACCAGCAGCACCACGACCGGGGCCACCACGTCCCTTTGACCTTCTCCTCATATTTTCAAAATTTAGGATCTTGCCCTAAATGGGTGTCTTTGGAAGCGCAGAACACACCCACAGTACGTAACCGCTGAATCGCACAGCTACAGAACTGCAGAAAATGCTATTCAAAAAAAATGTTGTTTTTTTAGTATAGCACAGTAGGAGAAAACTATATAGAAATTGTTTATTTCACACACCTCAAAATATGTATAACACACTGCAAACTTTTTTTTGTGCCACTAAACGGCGTTTTTTGGAAGAGCAGAACACACCCACAGTACGTAACCGCTGAATCGCATAGCTACAGAACTGCAGAAAATGCTATTCAAAAAAAATGTTGTTTTTTTAGTATAGCAACGTAGGAGAAAACTATAAAGGAATTGTTTATTTCAAACACCTCAAAATATGTATAACACACTGCAAACTTTTTTTTGTGCCACTAAACGGCGTTTTTTGGAAGAGCAGAACACACCCACAGTACGTAACCGCTGAATCGCATAGCTACAGAACTGCAGAAAATGCTATTAAAAAAAAATGTTTTTTTAGTATAGCAACGTAGGAGAAAACTATAAAGAAATTGTTTATTTCAAACACCTCAAAATATGTATAACACACTGCAAACTTTTTTTTGTGCCACTAAACGGCGTTTTTTGGAAGAGCAGAACACACCCACAGTACGTAACCACTGAATCGCACAGCTACAGAACTGCAAAAAATGCTATTCAAAAAAAATGTTGTTTTTTTAGTATAGCACAGTAGGAGAAAACTATATAGAAATTGTTTATTTCACACACCTCAAAATATGTATAACACACTGCAAACTTTTTTTTGTGCCACTAAACGGCGTTTTTTGGAAGAGCAGAACACACCCACAGTACGTAACCGCTGAATCGCACAGCTACAGAACTGCAGAAAATGCTATTCAAAAAAAATGTTGTTTTTTTAGTATAGCAACGTAGGAGAAAACTATAAAGAAATTGTTTATTTCAAACACCTCAAAATATGTATAACACACTGCAAACTTTTTTTTGTGCCACTAAACGGCGTTTTTTGGAAGAGCAGAACACACCCACAGTACGTAACCGCTGAATCGAACAGCTACAGAACTGCAGAAAATGCTATTCCAAAAAAATGTTGTTTTTTTAGTATAGCACAGTAGGAGAAAACTATATAGAAATTGTTTATTTCACACACCTCAAAATATGTATAACACACTGCAAACTTTTTTTTGTGCCACTAAACGCCGTTTTTTGGAAGAGCAGAACACACCCACAGTACGTAACCGCTGAATCGCATAGCTACAGAACTGCAGAAAATGCTATTCAAAAAAAATGTTGTTTTTTTAGTATAGCAACGTAGGAGAAAACTATAAAGAAATTGTTTATTTCAAACACCTCAAAATATGTATAACACACTGCAAACTTTTTTTTGTGCCACTAAACAGCGTTTTTTGGAAGAGCAGAACACACCCACAGTACGTAACCGCTGAATCGCATAGCTACAGAACTGCAGAAAATGCTATTCAAAAAAAATGTTGTTTTTTTTAGTATAGCAACGTAGGAGAAAACTATAAAGAAATTGTTTATTTCAAACACCTCAAAATATGTATAACACACTGCAAACTTTTTTTTGTGCCACTAAACGGCGTTTTTTGGAAGAGCAGAACACACCCACAGTACGTAACCACTGAATCGCACAGCTACAGAACTGCAAAAAATGCTATTCAAAAAAAATTTTGTTTTTTTAGTATAGCACAGTAGGAGAAAACTATATAGAAATTGTTTATTTCACACACCTCAAAATATGTATAACACACTGCAAACTTTTTTTGTGCCACTAAACGGCGTTTTTTGGAAGAGCAGAACACACCCACAGTACGTAACCGCTGAATCGCACAGCTACAGAACTGCAGAAAATGCTATTCAAAAAAAATGTTGTTTTTTTAGTATAGCAACATAGGAGAAAACTATAAAGAAATTGTTTATTTCAAACACCTCAAAATATGTATAACACACTGCAAACTTTTTTTTGTGCCACTAAACGGCGTTTTTTGGAAGAGCAGAACACACCCACAGTACGTAACCGCTGAATCGCACAGCTACAGAACTGCAGAAAATGCTATTCCAAAAAAATGTTGTTTTTTTAGTATAGCACAGTAGGAGAAAACTATATAGAAATTGTTTATTTCACACACCTCAAAATATGTATAACACACTGCAAACTTTTTTTTGTGCCCCTAAACTGCGTTTTTTGCAAGCGTACATTAAAGTGCAAATTTTTTTTTTTTTTTTTTTTCGTCCTAAACGGGTCTTTTTTTGCACGAGCAAAATAAAATGCTTTTTTTTTTTTGCCCTATGGGTCTTTTGGAAAAGAGAACAATAAAGTGCCTTTTTTTTCCCCCTAAAAGTTAGATTTTCTCTGACACTGGGCTCATGGCAGTGTAAAAAGACTGCACTGCAACACAAATAGGTAGACCTATGCAGATCGCTGATTTTAATCTCTGAATCTGGACTCCTATATAATATTCTCTCTCCCTGAAAGCACCAACACAGGAACCTGGCCCTACACTACACTATCTCTCTATCTTTTCCCTCAGATTGTAGAATCAGGACTACCTCATCTATCTTTCTATCTCTCCCTAAAAGCAGCAGCAGCAGACTAGATCCTCTCCCTATCTATTCTGAAGCAGAGTGTCATGTGTGCTGTGTGCCTCTAGCTTATATAGAAGCTGGGTCACATGTTGCACTGACCAATCACAGCCATGCCATTAGTAGGCATGGCTATGATGGCCTCTAAGGGCACACCAGCTAATCAAAAGGTGATTGGCTGGCCCCTGAAGCATTTCTAAATGCGTTATTAGATTGCCGAACCCGAACCCGAACCCGGACTTTTGGGCAAAGTCCGGGTTCGGGTTCGGGAAAAAGCTAAAGTTCGGTACGGACCCGAACTTTACAGTTCGGGTTCGCTCAACACTAGTGGTAACAGCATAAAAACAAACTTCACCCCAAAACACAAAACAGCACTCCTCCAACTCTAAACAGCCGCTTGCAAAACCTTGCGGCTGAAAGAGGCATCCGAAGATGCACCTACATCAACTTTGTAGAATTTTGTGAAAGTGTGAGCGGACGACCAAGTCGCCGCTTTACATAGTTGGGAAACAGACGCTTGATGTCGGAAAGCCCAAGAGGCACCTATTGCCCTGGTCGAATGCGCCGTGACAGGAAAGGGGGGCGCCTGACCCTTTAAGGCGTAAGCCTGGATTACTATCTGTCGGATCCACCTAGAGATGGTGGCCGATGAGACTGCTTGGCCCTTCTTGGGACCAGCCACCGAAACAAACAGTGAGTCTGACTTCCGGAACAGGGAAGTAGCAGATAGGTATACTCTCAAAGCTCGGACAACGTCCAAGGAATGCAACGCCGACTCCTTAGGATTCGACGGCTGAGGACACAAGGATGGAAGTACAATGTCTTCGTTGAGATGAAAAGCCGAAACGACTTTCGGAAGAAAGGAAGGCTGCGGTCGGGAAGCCAGAAGATCTACTTCTGGTGTGCCCCATCTTTGGCAGAGGAGTTGGAACACCTCCGGGTGTAAGGACCATTCTCCCTGGTCCAGCATCTGGCGGCTCAGGTAGTCCGCCTGCCAGTTTTTCACACCCGGAATGTACACGGCCGATAGTGCCGGTACGCTCTTCTCTGCCCACTTCAGGATGCGAGCAACCTCCGATGCTGCAGCTGAGCTTCTTGTTCCTCCTTGATGATTGACATATGCCACCGCTGTGGCGTTGTCTGACTGGATCCTGACTGGACGCCCTTGCAGCCTCTGAGACCATTTGAAGAGGCACAGCTTGATCGCCCGGATCTCCAGGACATTGATCGGCAGGAGGGCTTCCTCTGGGGTCCAGCGACCTTGCGCCGACTGGACACCCCAGACTCCCCCCCAACCTGTAAGGCTGGCGTCCGTCGTGATCACTATCCAGTAAACCGGAAGAAATGACTTCCCGGCCATTAGAGCCGGTGCTGTCAGCCACCATACCAGGGATCTCCTGACTAGGTGGCTCACTCGGATTTGATAATCCAGAGATGAAGGGCATCTGTTCCATCTGGACAGAACTTCCTTCTGTAACACTCAAGTGTGGTATTGAGCATATGGGACCGCCTCGAAGGAAGCTACCATGAGGCCCAACACTCGCATGCAAAAACGGAGTGACGACCAATTCCTGGAAGTCAGCTGCCGTACTGCAGCCCGGAGGGTCTGCAACTTCTCCACAGGGAGGAATACCTTTGCCTCTGAGGAATCCAGAATCAACCCCAGGGACACTAGGCGTTGAGTGGGCACCAATACTGACTTTTGCGTGTTTAGTATCCAACCACAGTCTCGAAGAGTCTGACAGGTAATGGACACGCTTACCTCTAATTCTGAGCTTGAAGGGGCCTTCAGCAGAAGGTCGTCCAAGTAACCTGTGATAGCGATACCCCGCTGTCTTAGAAGTGCCAGAATCGGAGCGAGCACCTTGGTGAACGTCCTGGGTGCTGAGGCAAGGCCAAACGGGAGGGCCACAAACTGGTAGTGGTTCTTCCCGATAGCAAATCGCAGAAACCTCTGGTGTCTGGAGTATATGGGGACATGCAGGTATGCGTCCTTGATGTCCAAGGAGGCCAGAAAGTCCCCCGGATGGAGAGCCGTGACTACAGATCGAACCGACTCCATCCGAAATCTTTGTACTTTCACAAAGCAATTGAGGGCTCTGAGATCCAAGATTGGACGAACCCCCTCCTTCTTCGGCACAATGAACAGATTTGAGTAAAAACCCTGACCCCGTTCCTGTTCTGGAACTGGAATAACTACCCCGCGTTCCAGTAGACCCTGGACCGCCCCATACAGGGCCTCCCGACGGGTCGGTAGTAGCTGGAGATTGGAGGTGATGAATCTGTCCGGTGGACAAGAGAGAAATTCTATCTTGTAGCCTGAGGAGATTACTTCGCAAACCCACCTGTCGGAGACTAGAGCAGTCCACTGAGTCGCGAATTTGCGAAGACGTCCCCCCACCCGAGAGCTGGGTGGGGGCGGACCTTCATGTGGACGCAGATTTTTCCGCAGGCTTGTTGGGTCTGCGGGACCAAGGACGCTTTTGCCCTTGGGCAGGCGCTTTATCGGCCTGGGGTCTTTTCCCTGTCGCCTTAAGGGGGCGAAAAAAATGCTTACGTGCAGTAAAGGAGTGGCCTTGCCCTTGGCGTGGTCCCTTACCCTTGCTAGTTTGGGGAAGCAAAGTGCTTTTACCTCCTGTGGCATCCTTGATGATGTCATCCAGAGAAGCCCCAAAAAGTCTGTCGCCCTTAAAAGGCAGATCCAACAGGGCTTTCTTGGAAGTCTGGTCCGCAGACCAGCGCTTTAGCCAGATCAGGCGGCGTATTGCTACTGCATAAACTGAAGCTCTTGACAGCAGGGGAATAGTATCCATGTCTGACTCACAGACAAACTTAAGGCCCTGGACCAACTGGTCGGCCAAAGTTATCTCATTAGGAGGAGCATTTCGCTCCTTTAACCCCTGGAGTAGCAATTTTGCCCATTCAGTAAGTGTCTGAGACACTAGGGCCCCCGCCAATGCCGGGCATACTGCCGAGCCTACCACTGAGTATAGGTAGCGAGCGAGTGCTTCAGCCTTTTTATCCACAGGGTCCTTGAAAACAGGAGCCCCTTCTAGTGGAATAGTGGTGGCTCTATTAAGTCTGGACACCGAAGGGTCCACTATAGGGCGAGAGGTCCATATCTTCAGAAAACTCTCCTCAAAGGGGTACCGTACTGCAAACCTCTTTGGGGCTGTAAAGACCCTCAGTGGGTTCTCCCATTCCTTGTATAAGAGTTTGTCAAAATAAGACACACAAGGGAACACCTTAGCCGTGCGGGCAGGTTTACGAAACCCAAAGGGGACTGGAGTATCTGCTACTTCTGCAGTATTTTCCAACTTTAGCGTATCCCGCACTGCAGTAATAAGGTCAGATACCAAAGCCGTCTCGCGTACTGACCTGGACTTGGAGTCCTCCTCACTGTCCGATCGGTCACGGTCTGCAGTCTCTGATGCGTGAGAATCTGGGCCCGGAGCCGTAGCTGGACCTGGTTCTGCATCAGAAATATCCCCAGAAGATTGCAGGGGACAGGGGCGTTTATTACCCCCTGTATTCCCGTGTGCTGCTTCCACCCTGGCAGCAAACGCCTCTAGGATTGCCGACATAGCGTCCATAGACACCTCAGGGACACCAGCTGCTAAATCTGGTGTTTCAGGGGAGAAGACATCTGGCTCAGATGCCATGCTGACCACACGCTGACACCCACAGGGCTCCAGGCAAGATATCAATAGGCCACCCTCCTGTGCTGCAGAGAGGCTGGGTCACCCAGAGGACTCACCACCCTGGATAGGTACTGCTATGCTGCTGTGTGCTGCGCCTGTGATGCTGTCCCTCTGCTGCTGTGTCAGTCTGCTTCTTTTATCAGCACTTCCTGTGTGAATTTTCGCGCCAGTGTAATGCACCCTAGAGGCCGGAGGCTCTCGCAAAATGGCTGCCAAAAACATCTGTATGGAAGATAATGTGGGCTCCAAGAAAATGGCCGCGGAGCCGAAGATAGAGGTCAAGCAGCCGTAGCCCACAAAAGATGGCCGCCGAATGGCAATCTATACATACAGGGTGGACAAACATGGCCGCCGATCACCTGATAGGGGCCAGTGGGTGTGGCCGAACCACAGGAAGATGACCGCCGGGCAGTCACAAGAGGCCAAACTTGGCATGGACCACCTCAAAATGGCCGCCGACAGCATGGAGGAGGATTTTCTTAGGACACAAACACAGGTAAGCAAAAATGACATTTCTTTTAAATGTTAGTTACAGCCAGCCCCGCTCCAGTGGGACCCCCTAGGTGACCCCCAGCACCCAGCAACCTTTAGCTAGAAGCCCAGGGAGGAGGGAAAGGCAGGGAGAGAGGGAAGAATGGGGCCACAACCACTTACTTGATCTCTCCAGGAATGTCCAGCTAAATCACCCAGCCGAGGCAGGGGAGTTTTACTTACCTATCCTGCATGGATTATGCTGGAAGACATTCCAAACAGATCATCGTCCGCGCACGGAAGGTGACTGTTGGCCAGGCATGCTGTGATTGGACCCAGAAGGGACGATCATATGTATGCCCTGGAGCATGACGCTCACCGGACAGGCTGCTGCGACTCGGCCGTAAGGTCAGCCGAAGCTGAGCGGTCCGATGCAAGCCTTGGAGCGTAGGCTCACCGGCCACCCGTGGAGCGACGGGCATGTCGTGGAAAACCCAGCGCGTAGCTAGGGTCGGCACACGCTCGATGGCCGAAACTGGGGAGACTACAAGGATCGAGGATCCAGCCTGTCACCCAGTCGGCAGTTGATTGAAGATCGCAGGAAACAACAAATGAAGAAAAAAAAATATATATATATATATATTAGTGATGAGCCGAACACCCCCGGGTTCGGTTCGCACCAGAACCCGCGAACGGACCGAAAGTTCGTACGAACATTAGAACCCTATTAAATACAATGGATGCGAACGTTCGAATTCTAAAGTGCTAATTATAACAACTATTATGCATGTTATTGTCCTAAAAAGGGTTTGGGAACCCGGGTTCTGCACCAGGGGACATGTATCAATGCAAAAAGAAGTTTTAAAAACGGTCGTTTTTCGGGAGCAGTCATTTTAATGATGCATAAAGTGAAAAAAAAAAAGTCAAATATTCCTTTAAATATCGTACCTGGGGGGTGTCTAAAGTATGCCTGTGAAGTGCCACGTGTTTCCCGTGTTTAGAACTGTCCCTGCACAAAATGACACTTCTAAAGGAAAAAAAAGCCATTTAAAACTGCTTGCGGCTTTAATGTAATGTCTGGTCCCGGTAATATGGATGAAAATCTTTAAGAAAAATGGCATAGCTACCCCATGACCCCCCCCCCCCCCTACCCCAGCCCATTACCAGCCCCTTTGGGTCTTGTATGGATATTAACGGGAACCCCGCACATAAAATAAAAAAGGCCCTATATACTCTGAACAGCCGTATACAGGCGGTGCATACAAGACAGGGGTTGTAGGTTTGTTCTTATGTAGAATCTGTTTGTAATTTTGAACAGGTACATTGTTTAAGTGTAGCTCCAGCCAAAAAATCTATTTTTAAGCTTTTTGGAAAACATAGGGAAGGGTTATCACCCCTGTAACATTTGTTTTGCTGTCTGTGCAGTGTGCACCTGTTCAGAACAGTTCACCTCACTTTCCGTCCTAATGACAAATGTGTTTTGAAAATTTGGGGTTTTTATTGAAACAAGAATTGGTGATAAAGCATCAGTGGAGAGGAGACACTTTTTTTCCCATATTAACTCTTACAGGAGAAAATTTCCCTTCCTAGGGGTAGATTTCCTCTCACTTCCTGTTGTCTTCTTGCGTTTGCAAGTAGGAGTCGTTTGTAAGTTGGATGTTTGAAAGTAGGGACCTGCCGTATATACTCTGCAGAAATAGGCCCCTTAGTTGTTGGTGTTGGCACAACACTGTAAGCACTCACAGTTACTCTTGGTTGGTGCTGGAACGCCCTGCTGTCAACTATTATATCAGGAATTTTAATTACATATAATTGTTGAACAGTGGTAGTAAAAATTGGGCCTTTGATGGTGGTGCTGGTGCCACAACACTGTAAGCCCTGACAGTTACTCTTGGTGGGTGCAGCAATGGGCCCTGCTGTGAATTATTAGATCAAGAATTGTAATTGCATGCCCCTGTTGAACAGGGGCTGAAAAATTGGGCCTTTCGTGGTGGTGGTGGTGGTGGTGGTGTTGCCACAACACTGTAAGCCCTCAGAGTTACTCTTGGTGGGTGCAGCAATGGGCCCTGCTGTGAATTATTAGATCAAGAATTGTAATTACATGCCCCTTTTGAACAGGGGCTGAAAAATTGGGCCTTTCGTGGTGGTGGTGGTGGCGTTGCCACAACACTGTAAGCCCTCAGAGTTACTCTTGGTGGGTGCAGCAATGGGCCCTGCTGTGAATTATTAGATCAAGAATTGTAATTGCATGCCCCTGTTGAACAGGGGCTGAAAAATTGGGCCTTAGGCACTGGTGGCACAACACTACAACCCCTCACAGATACTGTACTTGGAGCACAGCAATGAGCCCTGTTGCAAAGTATTGCTTCAAAAATTGTAATGACACGCCCCTGTTAAACAGGGGCTGAAAAATTGGGCCTTAGGCACTGGTGGCACAACACTACAACCCCTCACAGATACTGTACTTGGAGCACAGCAATGAGCCCTGTTGCAAAGTATTGCTTCAAAAATTGTAATGACACGCCCCTTTTAAACAGGGGCTGAAAAATTGGGCCTTAGGCACTGGTGCCACAACACTCCAACCCCTCACAGATACTGTACTTGGAGCACAGCAATGAGCCCTATGGCAAATTATTGCTAAAAAAATTGTAATTACACGCCCCTGTAAAACAGGGGCTGAAAAATTGGGCCTTAGCCACTGGTGGCGGCACCCATAAACAAAAATGATCTTCCAAGCTATCATCATCAATCGTATCATTGAGGACTCGTCGGAGGAGGATAGCCAGTCAACATAACAGCACAGGCACTCAGCATCAGCATCAGTCTTGAAGGGATGTGACATGTTAAAATCAATTAGTCTGTTATATCAGCATCAGGTGTGTGGTAGCTGGTGGTGATCCAAGACTGGTTCATCTTGATGAAAGTCAGTCGATCAACCGAGTCGGTGGACAGGCGCACCCTGTGATCCGTGACAAATCCTCCAGCAGCACTGAATGTGCGTTCCGAAAGAACGCTGGATGCAGGACAGGCCAGAAGCTCAATTGCATACTGTGCAAGCTCTGGCCAGTGATCCATCCTCAAGACCCAGTAAGCCAGAGGATTTTCGGTGGGGAAGGTGTCCAAGTCTGACCTTGCCCCTAGATATTCCTGCACCATGTTTATCAGACGCTGGCGATGGTTGCTGGAACCGATCATACTTTGGGGCTGCGGACTAAAGAATTGTCTGAACGCATCGGTCAGACGGCCACCTTCCCCACCGCTCCTTCTTTGACTGGCCGAAGCCTCAGCAACTCGTTGTCCAGGACCAGGAGTTTGTAACCTCCCAGTCTCTGGGAACGCGTTGTACAGACCTTTCTGCAAGGCCTCCCGGAGTTGTCTCATCCTCTGCTCCCTCTGCGACGGTAACATAAGGTCCGCAACCTTACCCTTGTACCGTGGATCAAGGAGAGTGGCCAGCCAGTAATGGTCCCTCTCCTTGATCCGAAGAATACGAGGATCCTTCCGCAGACTTTGCAGGATCAGGGAGGCCATGCAGCGTAGGTTTGCTGAGGCATTCGCTCCGGAGTCCTCTGGGTCACTAAGGACGACATGATCCGCAGCCACCTCCTCCCAGCCACGTACAAGTCCACTGGTTTCTTGGGACTGTAAATCATCCCTAAAAGACTGCTGCTGATGATGCTGAGTGCCAGCCTCCACCTCCATGCTGACACAATCCTCCTCCTCCTCCTCCTCCTCCTCTTCCTGTGCGATGGGTGGGACAGAAGGAACACTGTCTGGGTAAAGGGGGCCTTGAGAGGCAAGGAAGTCCTCCTCTTCCTGCCTCTGTTCTGCCTCAAGTGCCCTGTCCATTATTCCACGCAGCGTGTGCTCCAACAGGTGGACAAGAGGTACAGTGTCACTGATGCATGCACTGTCACTGCTCACCATCCTCGTGGCCTCCTCAAATGGTGCCAGGACAGTGCATGCATCCCTGATCATGCCCCACTGGCGTGGAGAAAAAAAAACAAGCTCCCCTGACCCTGTCCTGGTGCCGTAGTCGCACAGGTACTCATTGATGGCCCTCTGCTGCGTGTGCAGCCGCTGCAGCATGGCCAACGTTGAGTTCCACCTGGTGGGCATGTCACATATAAGGCGGTTCTTGGGCAGGTTCAACTCCTTTTGCAGCTCAGCCAGGCGAGCACTGGCATTATAAGATCTGCGGAAATGCACACAGACTTTCCTGGCCTGCCTCAGGACATCCTGTAAGCCCGGGTACCTGCCCAAGAACCGCTGCACCACCAGGTTAAGGACGTGAGCCACACAGGGCACATGGGTCAGTTGTCCCTGTCGGAGGGCGGAGAGGAGGTTGGTGCCATTGTCGCAAACCACCATTCCTGGCTTAAGCTGGCGTGGCGTCAACCACCTCTCGGCCTGGCCCTGCAGAGCAGACAGGACCTCTGCCCCAGTGTGGCTTCTGTCCCCCAAACACACCAGTGCAAGCACGGCATGGCATCTTTTTGCCTGCGTACTTGCGTAGCCCCATGAACGGCTACGGAGCACCGCTGGTTCATAGGACAAACCACAGGAAGAGGCCATGGAGGAAGAAGAAGAGGAGGGGGTGGAGGAGAGAGGTGTGTCACAACCAGTAGTAGCATTTTGGAGGCGTGGCGGTGGAACAACCTCCAACACTACTGCACCTTGTCCTGCATCCTTCCCAGCTGCCAAAAGAGTGACCCAATGGGCCGTGAAAGAAAGGTAGCGTCCCTGTCCATGCCTGCTGGACCATGAGTCAGCGGTAATATGCACCTTACCGCTGACCGCCCTGTCCAGCGAGGCAGACATTGCCTTCCACATGCCGGTAGAGAGCCGGAATAGCCTTCCGTGAGAAAAAGTGGCGTTTGGGAACCTGCCACTGAGGAACCGCACATTGCACAAACTCACGGAAGGGGGCCGAGTCTACCAACTGAAAAGGCAGCAGTTGAAGCGCTAGCAATTTAGCCAAGCTAGCATTCAACCGCTGGGCATGTGGATGGCTGGGAGTGAACTTCTTTCGACGGTCCAGCAGCTGGGGCAGGGAAATTTGCCTGCTAGAATCGGACGTCGGTGTACTGCTAGCAGAGTGGCCGCAAGTACTTGGCTGTGACACACCTAATTCTACACCTTCATTCCTCTCAGTGCATGTTTCAGAGAGGACTGAAGTTATAGTGGGGTTGGAGATCCCAGCTGATGCGGTGCAAGGAGAGGTCCGCTTTGTTCTTTGGTGTGGGTCTTTGAGGTAGGCTTGCCAACGAGCTGCATGGCAGGTCAACATATGTCTGGTCAGGCATGTGGTACCCAAGCGGCTGATGTTTTGGCCACGCGATATACGCTTGAGACATATGTTGCAAACAGCAGCTGTGCGATCTGATGCACTAGCCTCAAAAAAGGCCCACACCAAGGAACTTTTTGAATGACGGGCAGAGGCAGCGCCCTGCACAGGCGGAGCTCTGCGGTGTGATTCCGTCGGTGTACTGCCCTTACGCTGGCCACCAAAGGGCATCCTGCCTCGTTGGAGATGTGCCTCCTCCTCATCCTCCTCCTCCTCCTCTCTCCTATTAGGCACCCACGTGGAGTCAGTGACCTCATCATCCCCTCCCTCCTCATCACTGGAGCCAATCTGGCAGTATGCTGCAGCTGCTGGAACATGACTGCCAGATTGGTGTCCTTCTTGAGCATCCCCTCTGTCTGCTCTCACGCTACTGCCTTCCTGTAGCTGGGTTTCATCATCAGACCCTTCGAAACGCTGGGCATCCTCCTGGAGCATGTACCCAACACTGTGCTCAAACAGTTCGGGGGACTCCTCAGGAGGAGGACATGGTGGGTCTAGGGAAGGAGTGACTGATGATGAGTCTGACATTGATACCAGGGAAGAGGACGCTTTGGCAGCTGCTTTGCCAGTACCCTGAGCCTGGGTGAGAGAGGATGAGGAGGAGGAGGAGGGCTTGGTCATCCACTCTACCAAGTCTTCGGCATGATGTGGCTCAACATGTCCAGCTGCCGAAAAGAAGGACAAGCGTGTCCCATGGCCATGTGCTGATGAGGATGCACCGCGTCCACGACCAGCACTGTTGCCCCCAGACACAGAGCCTGCTTGCCCTCTTTTATTGCCTCCTGACTGTCTGCCTCTCCTTGTTTGCCTTCCAGACATTCTAATAGATGGCCTGCAGGGAGATGGGAAAAAAGCAATAAGGGCTACCTTCAGGTGTCCTTCTCTGTCCCTTTACTTAAGGATTTCTAAATATGGTTGAGGATGATTGCTTTTGCACAGAATAGCACAACGACAATTTCCCTGACTGTCCAAAAAACAAGGATTTCAAAGATGGTTGATGAGGAATGCTTTAGCACACTATAGCACAAGGAGAATTCCCCTCACTTTCCTTCTTTGTCCCTAGAAACAAGGACTCGCACAGTGAAAGAAACTGACACTCTCCCTACCTAGAGTTTTCTGTCCCTAGAAAAAATGTTTTTTTAAAGCACACTATAGCACAAGGAGAATTCCCCTCACTTTCCTTCTTTGTCCCTAGAAACAAGGACTCGCACAGTGAAAGAAACTGACACTCTCCCTACCTAGAGTTTTCTGTCCCTAGAAAAAATGTTTTTTTAAAGCACACTATAGCACAAGGAGAATTCCCCTCACTTTCCTTCTTTGTCCCTAGAAACAAGGACTCGCACAGTGAAAGAAACTGACACTCTCCCTACCTAGAGTTTTCTGTCCCTAGAAAAAATGTTTTTTTAAAGCACACTATAGCACAAGGAGAATTCCCCTCACTTTCCTTCTTTGTCCCTAGAAACAAGGACTCGCACAGTGAAAGAAACTGACACTCTCCCTACCTAGAGTTTTCTGTCCCTAGAAAAAATGTTTTTTTAAAGCACACTATAGCACAAGGAGAATTCCCCTCACTTTCCTTCTTTGTCCCTAGAAACAAGGACTCGCACAGTGAAAGAAACTGACACTCTCCCTACCTAGAGTTTTCTGTCCCTAGAAAAATGTTTTTTTAAAGCACACTATAGCACAAGGAGAATTCCCCTCACTTTCCTTCTTTGTCCCTAGAAACAAGGACTCGCACAGTGAAAGAAACTGACACTCTCCCTACCTAGAGTTTTCTGTCCCTAGAAAAAATGTTTTTTTAAAGCACACTATAGCACAAGGAGAATTCCCCTCACTTTCCTTCTTTGTCCCTAGAAACAAGGACTCGCACAGTGAAAGAAACTGACACTCTCCCTACCTAGAGTTTTCTGTCCCTAGAAAAAATGTTTTTTTAAAGCACACTATAGCACAAGGAGAATTCCCCTCACTTTCCTTCTTTGTCCCTAGAAACAAGGACTCGCACAGTGAAAGAAACTGACACTCTCCCTACCTAGAGTTTTCTGTCCCTAGAAAAAATGTTTTTTTAAAGCACACTATAGCACAAGGAGAATTCCCCTCACTTTCCTTCTTTGTCCCTAGAAACAAGGACTCGCACAGTGAAAGAAACTGACACTCTCCCTACCTAGAGTTTTCTGTCCCTAGAAAAAATGTTTTTTTAAAGCACACTATAGCACAAGGAGAATTCCCCTCACTTTCCTTCTTTGTCCCTAGAAACAAGGACTCGCACAGTGAAAGAAACTGACACTCTCCCTACCTAGAGTTTTCTGTCCCTAGAAAAAATGTTTTTTTAAAGCACACTATAGCACAAGGAGAATTCCCCTCACTTTCCTTCTTTGTCCCTAGAAACAAGGACTCGCACAGTGAAAGAAACTGACACTCTCCCTACCTAGAGTTTTCTGTCCCTAGAAAAAATGTTTTTTTAAAGCACACTATAGCACAAGGAGAATTCCCCTCACTTTCCTTCTTTGTCCCTAGAAACAAGGACTCGCACAGTGAAAGAAACTGACACTCTCCCTACCTAGAGTTTTCTGTCCCTAGAAAAAATGTTTTTTTAAAGCACACTATAGCACAAGGAGAATTCCCCTCACTTTCCTTCTTTGTCCCTAGAAACAAGGACTCGCACAGTGAAAGAAACTGACACTCTCCCTACCTAGAGTTTTCTGTCCCTAGAAAAAATGTTTTTTTAAAGCACACTATAGCACAAGGAGAATTCCCCTCACTTTCCTTCTTTGTCCCTAGAAACAAGGACTCGCACAGTGAAAGAAACTGACACTCTCCCTACCTAGAGTTTTCTGTCCCTAGAAAAAATGTTTTTTTAAAGCACACTATAGCACAAGGAGAATTCCCCTCACTTTCCTTCTTTGTCCCTAGAAACAAGGACTCGCACAGTGAAAGAAACTGACACTCTCCCTACCTAGAGTTTTCTGTCCCTAGAAAAAATGTTTTTTTAAAGCACACTATAGCACAAGGAGAATTCCCCTCACTTTCCTTCTTTGTCCCTAGAAACAAGGACTCGCACAGTGAAAGAAACTGACACTCTCCCTACCTAGAGTTTTCTGTCCCTAGAAAAAATGTTTTTTTAAAGCACACTATAGCACAAGGAGAATTCCCCTCACTTTCCTTCTTTGTCCCTAGAAACAAGGACTCGCACAGTGAAAGAAACTGACACTCTCCCTACCTAGAGTTTTCTGTCCCTAGAAAAAATGTTTTTTTAAAGCACACTATAGCACAAGGAGAATTCCCCTCACTTTCCTTCTTTGTCCCTAGAAACAAGGACTCGCACAGTGAAAGAAACTGACACTCTCCCTACCTAGAGTTTTCTGTCCCTAGAAAAAATGTTTTTTTAAAGCACACTATAGCACAAGGAGAATTCCCCTCACTTTCCTTCTTTGTCCCTAGAAACAAGGATTCGCACAGTAAAACACACTGACACTCTCCCTACCTATCCTTCTCTTTCCCTAAACTAAAGGAATCCAGGTTAAGCAAGAAAGAAATAAATGTCACTGTCCCTGCCTATGCTTGTCTTTCCCTGCTCCGGAACACACTACACTAGGCCGCCGTGCTGGCGGCCTTTTATAGTGTGGGGCGTGTACTAAACACCCTCAGCAATAATTGGCCACAGGCATCCTGCCTGTGGCCAATCATTGCTCTCCTCGCTGCCGGCGCTGTGATTGGCCAAGCATGCGGGGTCACAGTGCATGCTTGGCCAATCACAGCGCCTGGATGACACTGCGATGGCGTAGTGCATTGTGGGCCGTTCGCGTCACTCGAATTTGGCGCGAACGGCCCAAATCGTTCGATCTTCGTCGAACGATCGAACAGCCGATGTTCGACTCGAACACGAAGCTCATCCCTAATATATATATATTTTTTTTTTTTCCCCCGGACCAATGGGCCCGAAGGGAGCCATGTCCTACTCCTTGCTAGACAGAAAAAAACTGATCTGCGAAGATGCAGACTGAGAGGTTATACCCAGAGGGTCCGCCCCCTGGGCGGTACTGTAGAAGGTGTGATGCAACACTTTTTACAAGTTTTTCTGCCTAGTCACTCCTAATTAACGGATAATACCCACTTTGTCAATAGAGAAGCTGTGTCGGTCCATGGAGGAAAGAGTAATAATATTTTCTACTTTTTGTTATAAGAAAAATCGAATAAACTCAATTTTAGTCATACATTTAGGCCAAAATGTATTCAGCCACATGTCTTTAGTAAAAAAATGTCAATAAGCGTATATTTATTGGTTTGCGCAAAAGTTATAGCGTTTACAAACTAGGGTACATTTTCTGGAATTTACACAGCTTTTAATTTATGACTGCCTATCTCATTTCTTGAGGTGCTAAAATGGCAGGGCAGTACAAAACCCCCCCCAAATGACCCCATTTTGGAAAGTAGACACCCCAAGGAAATTGCTGAGAGGCATGTTGAGCCCATTGAATATTTTTTTTTTGTTCCAAGTGATTGAATAATGACAAAAAAAAAAAAAAAAAATTACAAAAAGTTGTCACTAAATGATATATTGCTCACACATGCCATGGTTATATGTGGAATTGCACCCCAAATACATTTTGCTGCTTCTCCTGAGTACGGGGATACCACATGTGTGGGACTTTTTAGGAGCCTAGCCGCGTACAGGGCCCCGAAATCCAAGCCCTGCCTTCAGGATTTCTAAGGGCGCAAATTTTTGATTTCACTCCTCACTACCTATCACAGTTTCGAAGGCCATAAAATGCCAAAATAGCACAAAACCCCCCCAAATGACCCCATTTTGGAAAGTATACACCCCAAGCTATTTGCTGAGAGGCATGGTGAGTATTTTACAGCTCTCATTTGTTTTTGAAAATGAAGAAAGAAAATAATATATTTTTTTTTTTTTCAATTTTCAAAACTTTGTGACAAAAAGCGAGATCTGCAAAATACTCACCATACCTCTCAGCAAATAGCTTGGGGTGTCTACTTTCCAAAATGAGGTAATTTGGGGGGTTTTTGTGCCATCTGGGCATTCCATGGCCTCCGAAACTGTGATAGGCAGTGAGGAGTGAAATCAAAAATTTACACCCTTAGAAAGCCTGAAGGCGGTGCTTGGTTTTTGGGGTCCCGTACGCGGCTAGGCTCCCAAAAAGTCTCACACATGTGGTATCCCCATACTCAGGAGAAGCAACAGAATGTATTTTGGGGTGCAATTCCACATATGCCCATGGCATGTTTGAGCAATATATCATTTAGTGACAACTTTGTGCAAAAAAATAAAAAATAAAAAATACATTGTCTTTTTTCCGCAACTTCTGTCAACATATAAAATATTCAATGGACTCGACATGCCTCTCAGTATATAGCTTGGGGTGTCTACTTTCCAAAATGGGGTCATTTGGGAGGGTTTTGAACTGTTCTGGCATTTTATACACAACATTAGGAAGCTTACATCCACTCTTCTAACCACTTATAGACAAAGCCCTTTCTGACACTTTTTGTTTACATGAAAACATATTTTTTTTTTGCAAGAAAATTATGTTGAACCCCCAAACATTATATATTTTTTTAAAGCAAAGGCCCTACAGATTAAAATGGTGGGTGTTGCATTTTTTTTTCCCACACAGTATTTGCGATAAAAAGAAATAAATGCGCTACCCAAAAAACACATAAATAATAACAACTCTATAGAGGGAGGTGAAGCAAGCTGTGCTGGAATGTGACAAATTCAAACAAAATGGAAGGTAATAGTACAGCGCTACATATAGGCCAGTAAAAACTGGACTGTAACTCAAATGTGACCATAAATGGAAACACACAAAAAAGTGAGAAGGGGCAGGCTGAACGCCCTACCCAATATATATAAAATGTCCACAATGATAAACAAAAACAAAAAAATTATGAGTGTCCAAAACAGTGGGTAAATAACAAGGAATGGATGTAAAACTTCTGGCACAATTCTTCACGTGGATGGTGACATTCATGTGTGCTTACCAGAAACGTTGGACCCGAATGTCATACGACAGCGGATCAATCGAGCTTGAGAATATCTCCAACGGCTGCTCCACAGGAACGTCCCCGGATCTCTGATGGATGTAGAGGTATACCGGCTAGACGATCGGATGTCTTCAATCCTGGGTGGAACTGATGGATGCAGTACTTCTCGGGTCTCCAATACCTCCAAGGCTGGAGATCCCACCAGAACACTGGCACTCTGGATCCCGGTATTCAACCGGACGATGGAATACGATCAAACTTAAATGGAAAATACCCCGACAAGGGTATTGTAGAAGGACCAACTGGAGAAAACTGAAAAAACGTTTCCTCACCGATTTCATGCAAAGAGAAGAAAAAATAGGGGGCTCCAATGGTGTAGGTCAAAAAAAAATTGGGTTTTTAATCAGAAAAACACCAACATACAAAGATAAAAAGTGATCACAGTTCACAGCATTGCCCCTGTAGACGTCCTGTTAGGAATGAAACGCGTCGGGCTATGCATTTTGCTTCCCATGTTGTCTTTTAATATATGAACTGTGATCACTTTTTATCCTTGTATGTTGGTGTTTTTCTGATTAAAAACCCAATTTTTTTTGACCTACACCATTGGAGCCCCCTATTTTTTTCTTCTCTTTGCATGAAATCGGTGAGGAAAAGTTTTTTCAGTTTTCTCCAGTTGGTCCTTCTACAATACCCTTGTCGGGGTATTTTCCATTTAAGTTTGATCGTATTCCATCGTCCGGTTGAATACCGGGATCCAGAGTGCCAGTCTTCTGGTGGGATCTCCAGCCTTGGGGGTATTGGAGACCCGAGAAGTACTGCATCCATCAGTTCCACCCAGGATTGAAGATATCCGATCGTCTAGCCGGTATACCTCTACATCCATCAGAGATCCGGGGACGTTCCTGTGGAGCAGCCGTTGGAGATACTCTCAAGCTCGATTGATCCGCTGTCGTATGACATTCGGGTCCAACGTTTCTGGTAAGCACACATGAATGTCACCATCCACGTGAAGAATTGTGCCAGAAGTTTTACATCCATTCCTTGTTATTTACCCACTGTTTTGGACACTCATAATTTTTTTGTTTTTGTTTATCATTGTGGACATTTTATATATATTGGGTAGGGCGTTCAGCCTGCCCCTTCTCACTTTTTTGTGTGTTTCCATTTATGGTCACATTTGAGTTACAGTCCAGTTTTTACTGGCCTATATGTAGCGCTGTACTATTACCTTCCACACAGTATTTGCGCAGCGATTTTTCAAACGCATTTTTTTGGGAAAAAATACACTTTTTTTAATTTTAATGCACTAAAACACACTATATTGCCCAAATGTTTTATGAAATAAAAAAGATGATCTTAGGCCAAGTACATAGATACCAAACATGACATGCTTTAAAATTTCGCACAAACGCGCATTGGCGACAAACTACATACATTTTTAAAAGCCTTTAAAAGCCTTTACAGGTTACCACGTTAGATTTACAGAGGAGGTCTACTGCTAAAATTACTGCCCTCGATCTGACCTTCGCGGTGATACCTCACATGCATGGTGCAATTGCTGTTTACATATGACGCCAGACCGACGCTTGCATTCGCCATTGCGCAAGAGCAGGGCAGGACAGGGGTGCTTTTTTTTTTTTATTATTAATTTTGCTTTTTTATTTTATTTTTAAACTGTTCCTTCCATATATATATTTTTTTATCATTTTTATTGTTATCTCAGGGAATGTAAATATCCCCTATGATATCAATAGGTAGTGACAGGTACTCTTTTTTTGAAAAAACTGGAGTCTATTAGACCCTAGATCTTTCCTCTGCCCTCAAAGCATCTGACCCCACCAAGATCGGTGTGATAAAATGCTTTCCCAATTTCCCAATGGCGCTTTTTATATCCGGGGGGGGGACATTCCCTCCCACTGCTTGTAAAAGCAGTCCAGAGGCTAATTAGCCACTAGGATTGCTTTTACATGAAAGCCGGCCGCTGGCTGAAAAGAATGATACCAAGATGATACCTAAACCCGCAGGCATCAATCTGGTATAACCATTCAAATTCCAGCAACATGCTGGTCCTTGTTGGACATGTATTGTAATCTTTTTTTTCATGCAGCCTGTTGGCTGAACGAAAAAAAGAGATTGATCGGTGGGTATGCCCACCATTAGAATACCTCCATTCATCCACCCACTTCTAATGATGGGCATACATGCACCATTTATATATGCCGAAGCATGGGGGCATCCTCCCGCAAAAGTTATGCCGCACACACATGGTCGGACTTTTCCACGGGCAAGCCTCCGTCGGAATTTCGACCGTATGTACGCGGCATTAGGAGCAAAATCGCTCCTCCGCTCCTCCGCCCCTGCTGCCCCAATGCTTCGGCATATATGCTTTTTTTTTAACTGTGGTGGTGAAATCACCTACTACAGCACTGGAGTCGCAGGGATCAGGCCTGTCTCTGCGAACGCTGCAGTTATGTGTGTTGTGTTTTGTAAGTGACAGTGATCGATCGATACTGCACTTGGGTAGCCTGGGCTGGACGGAGGGGCAAAACGCAGGTGCTAGCAGGTATCTGGGCTGATCCCGCTAACACTGCGTTTTTGCTGGGGACGCTAGTATAGATCTGATCAGATCAGATATTGATCTGTTCAGTGTGACAGCAGGAAGGTAAAGTCACCTGGTTGCATCCAGGGGGGTAGATATATTTCGCCCAGATTCAGGCTTTACGCCGACTTATACAACTAGGTGGAGAGTTGTATAAGGCTAGTGGGCTCATGGATGACTCATACCTCTAGGGAGAGTGTGGGGCGTCGTACAGACAGGGAGTTGATGAGACCAGCTGAAGCTTGTCAGCTCATTTAGGCCTCTATAAGAACTCCCAGCTTCATTAGATGTTAGCTCATGCCTGGAACCAGACCTGTGTGGACTGTCTAGGGAGAGTGAACCCCTGTGCGGTGAGGCAAAGCCTGTGTGGCTATTTGTTTGGACTTTTACTAAACCAGGGACTTAGGGACTAGGACAGCACTAGGCTGATCCCAGTTGTTAGTTAGGAAACCTGTATGTTTAGTCAGAGGTCAACTTGACCAGGATTTATTTTGGTTATGTTTCTTTTGCTTTGCTGTGTTTTGTCACTGTAAATAGAAAATAAACCGCACCTTTTTTGATTTTGAAAACCACAACCTCCGTTTGCTGGGCCTGTTTTGTGTGGGGAGCCCATCCCGGGGGTCACACACACCCGCTGCCGAGCTAACCCCCTCACAGTTGGTGGAGAACCAGTGGCAGTTTTTTTTAAGCCAGCATGGATGAGATACTGAAGCAGCTGGCTCTAGCAAATGCCAATCAACAGCAGACAAATGCAGGTTTGCAAAGGAGCCTTGCAGCCCAGCAGCAGACAAACGCAACTTTGCAACAGAGTCTGGAGGCTCAGCAACGAGCCCAGCAGCAATCTGAGGCCCGCTTCATAGACCTGTTGCAGAAGCAAGAGCAGAGACTACAACAACAGATGGAAGCAGTAATGCAGCAACGTCCGCAGACCAGTGAGGAAAGCCGTCCCACTAATACCGCGTCCTTTGGGGTGAGTCGTTTATTGACAAAAATGACTGGAGAGGATGATCCAGAGGTATTTTTGACCACATTTGAAAGGACCGCTGAAAGAGAAAAGTGGCCTGAGGAGCAGTGGGCTGGACTGGTGGCTCCTCTGTTAACTGGTGAATCGCAGAAAGCTTACTATGACCTAGAGCCTAACCAAGCAAAAGACTATGTGATGCTAAAAGCTGAAATATTGGCAAGGCTGGGTGTCACCCAGGCTGTCCGGGCTCAGCGTGTGCATAACTGGACTTTCCAGCTTGGAAAACCCCCCAGGTCTCAAATGTATGATCTCATTCACCTGAGCAGAAAGTGGCTACAGCCAGAGACTTTGTCCGCACCAAAGATTGTGGAACGTGTTGTAATGGATCGGTTTTTGAGAGCTCTTCCTACTGCCATCCAAAAGTGGGTAAGCCATGGAGACCCAGAGACGGCCGATGGTCTTGTGGATCGTGTGGAGAAATACTTGGCTACAGAGAACCTGACGGCCTCTTCCAGAGACACTCGGACTTTCCACCCTAAGACCAGACCATCCCCAGGGGCGGATAAGAGGATTCCAAGGGGTGAGGGTGGAGAGAGTGAGAGGGTGGGAGCTCTACCCCAAGTTTGGCGAGAACAGCCTGGGAAATCAGCGGCTCAAGAGGCGGCAAGAAGGATCGTTTGCTACCGCTGCCGGCAAGCGGGACATATTGCAGCCAATTGCCCGGTTGTGGAGGAACCCATGCAGTGTGACTTTCTGACGGGCAGACGTCAGTCGCTGTGTGCGACAGTCGCATGCACTGCCATTCGAGGAACTGAGAAACATTTATGCAAAATGTGTGTTAATGGTAGAAATGTTGTGGTATTGCTGGATTCAGGTAGCCTTGTGACCCTGATAAAGGCTGAGTTAGTTAAAACAGAGGTCTCTGGGAATAGCAAGGTAGCTGTTATTTGTGTGCATGGGGACACCCGAGAGTATCCAGTGACGCAATTGCGTACGTCTGTGTATCACCCCCAAACCGATGGGCTGGTTGAAAGATTCAACAAAACCCTAAAACAAATGTTGAAGAAAGTGGTGGATAGAGATGGAAAGGATTGGGACTGTTTACTTCCTTATTTGATGTTTGCTATTAGGGAGGTGCCCCAATCCTCTACGGGATTCTCCCCCTTTGAGTTACTGTATGGGAGACACCCAAGAGGGCTGTTGGATATTGCCAAGGAAACTTGGGAAAGTGAGAGTTCTCCCCACAGGAGTGTGATTGAGCATGTCGCCCTGATGCAAGATCGAATTGCACAGGTAATGCCCATCGTGAAGGAACATTTGGCCCAAGCGCAGTTGGCACAGCAGAGAGTGTACAACCGTGGAGCCAAGACCCGTACCTTTTCCCCGGGGGATAGGATATTGGTACTTGTCCCTACGGTTGAAAGTAAATTCCTTGCCAAATGGCAAGGCCCCTACGAGATAATGGAAAAAGTGAGCGAAGTGAATTACAAGGTCAGACAACCAGGAAGGCGAAAGCCCGAACAGATCTATCACGTTAATCTGTTGAAAGCCTGGAGGGATAAAGAGTCCCTAGTCGCAGACACTTGGTCACCAGCTCAAACTGGTTGCGTGATTCCTGAGGTTGGAATAGCAGCCACCTTGTCACAACCCCAACAACAGGAGGTTAAGGAGTTTGTGCTTCGCAACAAGGAGGTATTCTCTGAGCTGCCGGGACAAACATCTGGGGTAGAGCATGACATCATTACCCCGCCCGGTGAAAGGGTGAAGTTAAAACCCTATCGGATCCCAGAGGCTCGACGGGAGGCAATACGGGAGGAAGTACAGAAAATGCTGAACTTAGGGGTGATAGAGGAGTCCCAAAGTGATTGGTCTAGTCCCATCGTGTTGGTGCCTAAACCGGATGGGAGCTGGCGATTTTGTAACGATTTTCGTCAGTTGAACAAAGTTACAAAATTTGACACCTACCCCATGCCACGTATAGATGAGTTGATCGACCGGCTGGGAACAGCCCGATACATGACGACTCTTGACCTCACAAAAGGGTATTGGCAAATCCCCCTGGCCAAGTCGGCCAAAGAGAAAACCGCATTTGTAACCCCAGACGGGGCGTTCCAATATAAAAGAATGCCGTTCGGGTTACAGAATGCGCCGGCCACATTCCAGCGGAAAATGGACCAGATGCTGAGGCCCCATCGGAAGTATGCTGCGGCTTACCTGGATGACGTAATTGTCCATAGCACAGATTGGGCCTCACATCTGCCAAAAGTGCAAGCAGTCCTGGACTCTGTTCGGGAAGCGGGGTTTACGGCTAACCCCAAGAAGTGTACCATTGGGCAGGAGGAGGCCAAATATCTTGGGTACACCATTGGGAGGGGAGTAATAAAACCCCAACTCAACAAAGTCGAGGCCATCCAGAGTTGGCCACGTCCCAACAGCAAGAAGCAGGTACGAGCCTTTCTGGGAATCGCTGGGTATTATCGGCGATTCATTCCCCACTTTGCTTCTAAGGCTGTGCCCCTAACCAACCTGATGAAGGGGAAAGGGTCGGTCATGATTAAATGGACCCCCGAGGCTGAGGCAGCATTCCAATTCTTGAAACAAGCCTTATGTAGCCAGCCAGTGTTGTACTCACCCGACTTCTCTAAAGACTTTGTCGTACAAAGTGATGTGTCAGATGTGGGGTTAGGAGCAGTATTGTCCCAGGTCTGGAACGGGGAAGAGCACCCAGTCATTTACCTCAGCAGGAAGTTGAAGTCCCATGAGGTAAATTACGCCACCGTTGAAAAGGAGTGTTTAGCGGTGAAGTGGGCTCTAGATTCCCTTCGGTACTACCTGCTAGGTAGGCACTTTGACATGGTTACGGATCACGCTCCGTTAAAGTGGATGGCTCAAAACAAGGAAACAAATAGAAGAGTGAATAGGTGGTTCCTGGCCCTCCAGGAATTCAACTTCACAGTAAAGCATCGCCCTGGCGTTCAAATGGGGAATGTGGATGCTTTGTCTCGAGTACATGAATGCCTGATTGCTGGTGTTCCAACCCCGAGGTTAAAACAAGAGGGGGGGGTATGTGACAGCAGGAAGGTAAAGTCACCTGGTTGCATCCAGGGGGGTAGATATATTTCGCCCAGATTCAGGCTTTACGCCGACTTATACAACTAGGTGGAGAGTTGTATAAGGCTAGTGGGCTCATGGATGACTCATACCTCTAGGGAGAGTGTGGGGCGTCGTACAGACAGGGAGTTGATGAGACCAGCTGAAGCTTGTCAGCTCATTTAGGCCTCTATAAGAACTCCCAGCTTCATTAGATGTTAGCTCATGCCTGGAACCAGACCTGTGTGGACTGTCTAGGGAGAGTGAACCCCTGTGCGGTGAGGCAAAGCCTGTGTGGCTATTTGTTTGGACTTTTACTAAACCAGGGACTTAGGGACTAGGACAGCACTAGGCTGATCCCAGTTGTTAGTTAGGAAACCTGTATGTTTAGTCAGAGGTCAACTTGACCAGGATTTATTTTGGTTATGTTTCTTTTGCTTTGCTGTGTTTTGTCACTGTAAATAGAAAATAAACCGCACCTTTTTTGATTTTGAAAACCACAACCTCCGTTTGCTGGGCCTGTTTTGTGTGGGGAGCCCATCCCGGGGGTCACACACACCCGCTGCCGAGCTAACCCCCTCACATCAGATACTATACCACTAAGGGAGGTGTATGCTTCACGCGTGGGTGTTAGCGTTACTGGCACTAACCTGACGCTGCCTGGGGTGTGACGCAGACCCTCTCTGACGCTAAAACCTAATTGATATCACCCGCCGGGCGATCAGGGGGTTAAACCTTTATTGGGTTATATACGGCGGGTGCCCTGACACTATAAAAAGCAAACTAACTAACCAGCGTCACCCGTAACACTTATATGGTGATCACTGGTGAAAGGGTTAACTAGGGGCAATCAGGGGGTTAAACCTTTATTAGGTAATATATGGGGGTACCCGACGCTATAAAAACCTGTGGCGAACCTAAAAAAAATAACTGGCTACCTATCAGCATCACCGACACTAAGACAGCGATCAGAAAAACGATCGCTTAGTGACGGCGGTGCTAGGGGGTGAAAGGATTTCCTGGGGGGGCGATCAAGGGGTTAAACCTTTATTGGGTAATATATGGGGGTACCCGATGCTATGAAAACCTGCGGCGAACCTAAAAAAAATAACTGGCTACCTATCGGCATCACCGACACTAAGACAGCGATCAGAAAAAAGATCGCTTAGTGACACTGGCAAAATGGGGTGAAAGGGTTACCTGGGGGGGCAATCAAGGGGTTAAACCTTTATTAGGTAATATATGGGGGTACCCGACGCTATAAAAACCTGCGGCGAACCTAAAAAAAAATAACTGGCTACCTATCGGCATCACCGACACTAAAACAGCGATCAGAAAAACGATCGCTTAGTGACAGCAGTGCTAGGGGGTGAAAGGGTTACCTGGGGGGGCCATCTATGGGTTAAACCTTTATTAGGTAATATATGGGGGTACCCGAAGCTATAAAAACCTGCGGCGAACCTAAAAAAAAATAACTGGCTACATATCGGCATCATCGACACTAAAACAGCAATCAGAAAAACGATCGCTTAGTGACGGCGGTGCTAGGGGGTGAAAGGGTTACCTGGGGGGCGATCAAGGGGTTAAACCTTTATTAGGGGGGGTTAGGGGGCTACACTGGACCTAAAACTAACTGCCCTGACACTTTTACAGTCACAAATGTCACTGATTGCAGTGATCAGTAAATAAATGGTCACTGCAATCAGTGACACTGTGACTGGGGGCTGGGGGGTGTCTGGGGGGGCGATCATGTACCTATGTGTGCTGGTGTTAGTGTAGTGTTTGTGCACTAACCTCTGTGTCTTCTCTCACGCGGCGCTCGGTATATGTGAGTGCCGCATGAGGGATGACATCACTTCCTCCTGCCTGTGTAAACATTACACAGGCAGAGGAAGCATTTGATTCGCCGGGAGCGATCGCGAGGGGGTGGCCAGAATCGAATGGCGGCCCCCTCATCACGGATCGCTCCCGAAGCGATCCCGGCCGCCCACTGTACCGGAGGGGGGGTCCGATCGGACCCCCCACCCATACGAAGGCAGTCACGTACAGGTACGTGATTGTGCCTGTCCGTGCCATTCTGCCGACGTATATTTACAGTGGGCGGTTGTTAAGTGGTTAAATAGGTAAGGGGTGGGGCCACCTGGCGATGTCAGCTGGTGCCACCGCCCCCATGTGATGTAACTGACTTAGCATGCACCCCTGCCCCAAAGCACCACCCCCCCATGTTGAGGGCATATGGCTCACTCATTCCCCCCTTTCCTGGGCTGCATGCTCAGATAAGGGTCTTGTATGTATTTTGGGGGGTGTGGGGGTTCCTCTCAAAATCTGTACCAATATACATTTTTGCTGGCAATAAAACTTTTTTTTTTTTATTGCCAGCAATTTTATTTTGCATTTAGCTGTCAGTGGCAAACCCGCTGACAGCTTATAAATCATCATTTGGTATGGACATGGTGGCCTTAATAACATATTCACTGCTGTGTGCTCGGTGGGGGAACATCCCGCGGAAAGCACCGCAAATTCGGATGTTTGCACGTGAACACCCAAATAGGCGCTGTTTGGGGCCAAAACCAATGCTTTGCCCGAACAGTTCGCCCATCCCTACTCCTGATATTTTCCACCATTGGAATTGTTAGGTGACTCTAATGTATGGAAAGAAGTAAAAGTCATCAGTGAGGCCTGCCTCACATCAGTGTGTTTTCAAGTTTTGCAGAAATGCACTACAGTCCATTTAACATGATTTCCTATGAGTCACGTTCACATCTGTGCGCTTTCAACCGGTGCGTTTTTTTGGAAAGGGTCGGGGACTTTTATGCCCACAGCAGGTTGCATTTTTGGTTCCATAGACTTCAATGGAAATGCAGCACAAACGTGTAAAAAATGCAGTGCTTGCATTTTCGCTGCATTTTTGCTGGTTTCTCCTGCATGACAACAGACAACTACCGAAAAATGCAAAATGCATCGAAAACACATTTAAAAAAATTGTCAAAAAGGCAGAATGCACTAAGAAAACAAATTAACTGCAACCCGCATAGGTGTGAACCCAGCCTGGGGAGGAGGTACTCACACAGTGCAGGCAATGTATTACATCTGGACAATGGCGTAGTGTGGGTTGTCAGCGCCCGGGGCAAGGCAAGAAATTTGTGCCCCCCCCCAACCTGCGGACTTTCCACTACACTACACACGACCACTAACCCGCACACCACTACCTTGCACACCTGACCTAGGTGACCATTACACTGACCCACCTGACACCTACACTGACCCACCTGACACCTACACTGACCCACCTACTGACACCTACACTGACCCACCTACTGACACCTACACTGACCCACACAGTGACCCCTACACTGACCCCTACACTGACCCCCACACTGACCCCTACACTGACACCCACCTGACACCTACACTGACCCACACAGTGACCCCTACACTGACCCCTACACTGACCCCTACACTGACCCACCTACTGACCCCTACACTGACCCCTACACTGACCCCTACACTGACACCCACCTGACACCTACACTGACCCACACAGTGACCCCTACACTGACCCCTACACTGACCCCTACACTGACCCACACACTGACCCACCTACTGACACCTACACTGACCCACACACTGACCCCTACACTGACCCCTACACTGACACCCACCTGACACCTACACTGACCCACACAGTGACCCCTACACTGACCCCTACACTGACCCACACACTGACCCACCTACTGACACCTACACTGACCCACACACTGACCCCTACACTGACCCCTACACTGACACCCACCTGACGCCTACACTGACCCACACAGTGACCCCTACACTGACCCCTACACTGACCCACACACTGACCCACCTACTGACACCTACACTGACCCACACACTGACACCTACACTGACCCACACAGTGACCCCTACACTGACACCCACACTGACACTTACACTGACCCACCTGACACCTACACTGACCCACACACTGACACCTACACTGACACCCACACTGACACCCACACACTGACACCTACACTGACCCACACACACACTGACCCACACACACACTGACCCACACACACTGACCCACACACACTGACCCACCGACCTTACACCTACACTGAAATATGTAAAATGAGGTGCAGCGCTAAATGAATAAATAAATGAATGTCAATAGGTGTAATGTGAAAAATTGGTGAAAAGGAAAACTAATGCAGAGTCTCCTTTTTTTAAAATTCATATGAGTCTAAGTAATTTTCAATTGAATGAAATTAAGACATAAAAATTAGTGAAGGAGGAAAAATATTGCAGAATCCTAATCACATAAAATTGATATATCTGGGCAAGATACCAATAGCATAAACAAATGAGATGAAAAAAATATCAACAAGTGAAAAAAACAGTGAGAAAGGAAAACTATTGCAGAATCTCAATCTCATAAAGTACATGTAGGTCTATGCAAAATTAAAGTAAAGGATTATGAGTGGGGAAAAATTCAGCGGGTGAAAAAAAAAAAGAAAACTAATGCAGAGTCCCAATCACAATGAAGTTCATAAGATTCTATGCAATGCTTGGCATCCAAATGAGTGAAAAATAGATAAGTGACACAAATCTTCACATCAGCCACCGTGGCTGTGCAAATAGCTCGACACCCAATTAAGAAGTAGCCTGCTTACCAGAAAGGCCGGGACTGTCACACAGTCTCACCAAGTATAGGGAATTTAACTGTCTCCCTAAGACTCAAGTGGTATCCGGAAACAGCAAAGTGTAATTGAGGTGTAGCTCGCGGACATGGAAGGTAAAAAATATTCGCATGGTGCAGTATGGTAACTCAAATAAATGTATTATAAGAATTATTGCACTTACAAGCGTGATGTTGGCATATCAGCGAAACAGCAATCACATATGTGGTCATGTAAGGAGCTGCGGCGTCTCCATTAACTTCTCTCTACTCCCTATCGTCAATCCACGGTCTGGAAAGGAAAAACGTGATGACGGGTGGAGCCCTGGTGACGTCATCACGTTTTTCCTTTCCAGACAGTGGAGGCCCGAGGACATCATATGACGGCCGCCCAGGATGGCAAAGCCACCTTGCGGCTGTCATTTTATTTTACGCGGGTAATAAAGTGGTTAATTTAAAGTCCTTCAGTACAGACAATATGAGCCAGGACAGTACAGCCAGCCATAAAGAATTTGTACATAGACAAGTCATTGGGGCTGATTTACTAATAACAGTGTGCTGCGCTGCTTCTAACCTTAATTGGTGCGCCGGATAACTCCTTCACTGGGTGCAGGAAGCAGCGGCGCACTGTTATAGTAAATAGAAATGTCAGCGGCGCTCTATTGAAAATGAATGGTTCCCTATGGGAGCCCATTGATTTGAATAGAGGTCGCCCGGGAAGTCGGATCCGACTTGCGGGCGACTCGTGTGCCGGCTGACACAGGGACAGCGCGACTTTGCGAGGCGACCTGGACACGACCTGAGCGTGAAGCAGCCGCTCAAGTCGTGTCCTAGAGGCGACTAGCTGGCCGAGAATGTGTCCAGCGCGATGTCATCGCGCTGGTCCTCGGCAGCCTCGCTGTCCCATGTTTGGTATGAATCATGAAGGGGAACTCCAGGCCAAATTTTTATGAAAAAAACGGCATGGGTTCCCCTTCAGGAGCATACCAGGCCCTTAGGTCTGGTCTGGATTCTAAGGTGAACCCCCTAAGCCGAAAAACGGCGTGGGGGTCCCCCCCAAAATCCAAACCAGACCCTTATCCGAGCACGCAACCTAACAGGTCGCAGGGGAAAAGGGGGGGACGAGAGAGTGGCCCCCCCTCCCTCCTGAACCGTACCAGGCCGCATGCCCTCAACATGGGGGGTTTGGTGCTTCGGGGCAGGGGGGCGACCTGCGGCCCCCCCACCCCAAAGCACCCTGCCCCCATGTTGATGGGGACAAGGGCCTCTTCCCGACAACCCTGGCCGTTGGTTGTTGGGGTCTGCGAGCAGGGGGCTTTTCGGAATCCGGGCGCCCCCTTTAAAAAGGGGGCCCCCAGATGTCGGCCCCCCACCCTATGTGAATGAGTATGGGGTACATCGTACCCCTACCCATTCACCTGGTGGCAAAATAAGTCAATAAAAAAAGACAACACAGGTTTGAAAAGTAATTTATTGGGCAGCTCCGGGGGTCTTCTTTCGACTTCGGGGGTCTTTCTGCCGGGCCCCCGCTATCTTCTGCTAGCTCTTTTGCTAGCGGGGGTCCTGGGCTTCCTCGCTGTCTTCGGGGGTCTTTCTGCCGGGCCCCCTGCTATCTTCTGCTAGCTCTTTTGCTAGCGGGGGTCCCGGGCTTCCTCGCCGTCTTCTTCCGACTTCGGGGGTCTTTCTGCCGGGCCCCCGCTATCTTCTGCCAGCTCTTTTGCTAGCGGGGGTCCCGGGCTTCCTCGCCGTCTTCTTTCGACTTCGGGGGTCTCTTGTTCTGTTCTCTTCTCCGGTGTCTTCTCCACGATCTCCGGTTCTTTCTGCCTTCTGCCGGGCGCCCCGCTATCTTCTCGCAGCTCTTTTGAATGCGGGGTCCCGGTCTTCTTCGTCGCCTTCTTCCCTCTTCTCTTCGCCCGATGTTGCCTCGTCGCTGTCCACCGCCGCAATGATCTGTCCGAGCAGCGGTGCCACTTTTATTGGCATGGGGCGTGGTCACCGGGTGATGCCACCGCTGACCCCGCCCCCGTATGATGTCACAGTTCTGGGGAATGATGGGACTGTGACGTGAAACGGGGGCGGGGTCAGCGATGGCATCACCCGGTGACCACGCCCCATGCCAATAAAAGTGGCATCGCTGCTCGGACAGATCATTGCGGCGGTGGACGGCAACATCGGGCGAAGAGAAGAGGGAAGAAGGCGACGAAGAAGACCGGGACCCCGCTAGCAAAAGAGCTGCGAGAAGATAGCGGGGCGCCCGGCAGAAGGCAGAAAGAACCGGAGATCGTGGAGAAGACACCGGAGAAGAACCGGAGAACAGAACAAGAGACCCCCGAAGTCGGAAGAAGACGGCGAGGAAGCCCGGGACCCCGCTAGCAAAAGAGCTGGCAGAAGATAGCGGGGGCCCGGCAGAAAGACCCCCCGAAGTCGGAAGAAGACGGCGAGGAAGCCCGGGACCCCGCTAGCAAAAGAGCTAGCAGAAGATAGCGGGGGGCCCGGCAGAAAGACCCCCGAAGACGGCGAGGAAGCCCGGGACCCCCGCTAGCAAAAGAGCTAGCAGAAGATAGCGGGGGCCCGGCAGAAAGACCCCCGAAGTCAGAAGAAGACCCCCGGAGCTGCCCAATAAATTACTTTTCAAACCTGTGTTGTCTTTTTTTATTGACTTATTTTGCCACCAGGTGAATGGGTAGGGGTACGATGTACCCCATACTCATTCACATAGGGTGGGGGGCAGGTATCTGGGGTCCCCCTTATTAAAGGGGGCTCCCGGATTCCGATAAGCCCCCCTCCCGCAGACCCCGACAACCAACGGCCAGGGTTGTCGGGAAGAGGCCCTTGTCCCCATCAACATGGGGGCAGGGTGCTTTGGGGTGGGGGGGCCGCAGGTCGCCCCCCTGCCCCAAAGCACCAAACCCCCTATGTTGAGGGCACGCGGCCTGGTAAGGTTCAGGAGGGAGGGGGGCACTCTCTCGTCCCCCCCTTTTCCCCCTGCGGCCTGCCAGGTTGAGTGCTCGGATTAAGGGTCTGGTGTGTATTTCTAGGGGACCCCACGCAATTTTTTTTTGTTTTTGGTGCGGGGTTCCCCTTAAAATACATGCCAGACCTGAAGGGCCTGATATGGATTCTGGGGGGACCCCCACGTCAGTTTTTTTTTCATTTTTTTTTCATTTTTTTGGGGGGTCCCCTTTGAATCCATACTAGACCCAAGGGCCTGGCATGGACCTGGGGGGGGACCCCCACGCTGTTTTTTTTTAAATTTAATTTAATTTTTTTTAACCGTTTTTTTTTTTTTTTTACATTTCCTTTAACAACCAGCTATAAACGGGTAAAACAAAAAATTGCCGCAAAATTGCGGTACTTGCGTTTTGGATGCGGGTCCATTGAATTCTATTACATCCAAAACACTGTTTTTGGCCTATCCAAGCACGCAACCTGGCAGGCCGCAGGGGAAAAGGGGGGGGCGAGAGAGCGGCCCCCCTCCCTCCTGAACCGTACCAGGCCGCATGCCCTCAACATGGGGGGTTTGGTGCTTCGGGGCAGGGGGGCGACCTGCGCCCCCCCACCCCAAAGCACCCTGCCCCCATGTTGATGGGGACAAGGGCCTCTTCCCGACAACCCTTGCCGTTGGTTGTCGGGGTATGCGGGCGGGGGCTTTTCGGAATCAGGGCGCCCCCTTTAAAAAGGGGGCCCCCAGATGCCGGCCCCCCACCCTATGTGAATGAGTATGGGGTACATTGTACCCCTACCCATTCACCTGGTGGCAAAATAAGTCAATAAAAAAAGACAACACAGGTTTGAAAAGTAATTTATTGGGCAGCTCCGGGGGTCTTTCTGCCGGGCCCCCACTATCTTCTGCTAGCTCTTTTCTAGCAGGGGTCCCGGGCTTCCTCGCCGTCTTCGAGGGTCTTTCTGCCGGGCCCCCGCTATCTTCTGCTAGCTCTTTTGCTAGCGGGGGTCCCGGGCTTCCTCGCCGTCTTCTTCTGACTTCGGGGGTCTCTTGTTCTGTTCTCCGGTTCTTCTCCCGCTCTCCGACGCCTTCTCCACGATCTCCGGTTCTTTCTGCCTTCTGCCGGGCCCCAGCTATCTTCTCGCAGCTCTTTTGCTAGCGGGGGCCGGTCTTCTTCGTCGCCTTCTTCCCTCTTCTCTTCGCCCGATGTTGCCTCGTCGCTGTCCACCGCCGCAATGATCTGTCCGAGCAGCGGTGTCACTTTTATTGGCATGGGGCGTGGTCACCGGATGATGCCACCGCTAACCCCGCCCCCGTATGATGTCACAATTCCCGGGGAATGATGGGACTGTGACGTGAAACGGGGGCGGGGTCAGCGGTGTGTATTTTTAGGGGACCCCACGCAATTTTTTTTGTTTTTGGCGTGGGGTTCCCCTTAAAATACATGCCAGACCAGAAGGGCCTGGTATGGATTCTGGGGGACCCCCACGCCAGTTTTTTTTTTCATTTTTGGGGGGGGTCCCCTTTGAATCCATACTAGACCCAAGGGCCTGGTATTGACCTGGGGGAGGACCCCACGCTGTTTTTTTACATTTCCTTTAACAACCAGCTATAAACAGGTAAAACAAAAACACGCCGCAAAATTGCGGTACTTGCGTTTTGGATGCGGGTCCATTGAATTCTATTACATCCAAAACACTGTTTCTGGCCTGGCAAAAAAAATCTGCAGTTGCGTTTAAAATCGTTTTTCACAAGCCCTCAAAATGCCTTCAGACGCCAAAGATTTCCACGTTTCAGACGCGGTACCGGCGTTTAGCCGCATTTTAGTTTAGAAGCGTTTTTAAAGGTGACCTATTTTTTTTTACGTTGATAAACTCCAAATTTATGGCAAATGAGGAAAAACCATAATATATATATATATATATATATATATATATATATATATATATATATATAAAATAAATTGCTTCCATTGCATTGTGGACAATCCACAACTTGGGGCAGCTGACGTGGCAAGTGGACAATCCACAACTTGTGGCAAGTGATGTGGCAAGTGACACGCTAAATACAACTACACTGCTGCTCTCAGCTGCTGATATCACTCTGGTCTCACTAAATAGTTAAATCGTAAATAATACTGTTTTTGGAGCTTAGGGCGGCTCCTTATCATATACATGCAAATGTGGTAAAACACAGCATGCAAACGCCACAAAGCGCGCCTTTCTAAACGCCACTTTCAACCTTAGTTCTGAACACTTTGCACCAGCGTCCCGTCTACATGGGGCCTAAAAACGCCTATGCCATTTACAGCTCAAAAACGCCATGGTGGCCATGAGGCCATAGGCTAACATGGAGAGATGTTTTTAAGCTGCAAAAAATGCTCAAACAAGCGGCTTGAAAAACGTCTGTGTGCATGTAGCCTTATATTAACCACTTGCGCACTGCCCAGACCAAGTTTCACATTTCAGCGCTGATGCACTTTTAATGACAATTGCGCGCTCATACAACACTGTAACCCAATGAAAATGTTTTATTTGTTGGCACACAAATAGAGCTTGCTTTTGGTGCTATTTGATCACCTATGTGTTTTATTTTTATTTTTTTTCGATAAATACAAAAGACCGAGTTTAAAAAAAAAAAAATGGATATTTTACCCACTTCAGCACTGGGCCTATTCTGGCACTTCTCTCCTTCATGTAAAAATCATAAATTTATGGCTATAAAATTACTTCAAAACACCAAACATTATATATGTTTTTTGAGCAGACACCCTAGGGAATAAGATGGCGGTCATTGCAAATTTTTATCTCGCTCGGTATTTGCGCAATAAATTTTCAAACGCCTTTTGTTTGCTAAAAATATTACAAAACAGTAAAGTTACGGCCAATTTTTTGGTATAATGTGAAAGATGTTGTTATGCTGAGTAAATAGATACCTAACACGTCACACTTTAAAATTGCGCACACACATGGCATGACACCAAACTTCAGTAATTAAAAATCTCCCTAGGCGATGCTTTAATTTTTTTTTACAGGTTACCATTTTGGCATTACAGAGGATGTCTAGTGCTAGAATTGCTGCACTCGTTCTAACGCACGCAGCAATAACTCACATGTGTGGTTTGAACGGCGTTTACATATGTGGGTGGGACTTACGTGTGTGTTCGCTTCTGAGCGCGAGCTACCGGGGACATGGGCGTTTTTTCTTATTTTTGCTTATTTTTTTTATTTTGTTTTTTTACTTTTTTGTATTTCTTACTCTTTTTTTTATTTTTTTTAATTTTTTTTTTGATCACTTTTATTCCTATTACAAGGAATGTAAACATCCCTTGTAATAGGAATGTGTGTGACAGGTCCTCTTTATGGAGAGATGCAGGGTCAATAAGACCCCGCACCTGTCCTCCAGGCTAGAAAGCATGATATTGGTCCAAAAAAAACACCAGACTCATGCTGACAGCCGAGATCACGGCTTGGTTAACATACGTGAACACGGTGTGATGTCATAACGTCGTGCCCGCGCCTCCGACGGTCATAGAGATGACTGATGACCATCTGGTCACCAGTCATCTCAAAATCGTTCTCCGAGCCCCAGATGGCACGGGAGAGCCCGGAGAAGCACCGGATGGCGGCAAGGGGGGGGGACGTCCCCTCCCCCCGCCTATAAGAACGATCAGGCGGCGGAACTGCCACTATGGTCATTTTTATTGTGCACAGAATCGCCGGCTGAAAAGAATGATATCTGAATGATGCCTGCAACTGCAGGCATCATTCAGATGTCACCGCACAAAGCCAAGGATGTCATTTGACGGTGGGCGGTAGGAAACTGGTTAAAATTTTAAAAAAAGGTAATTTTTATTCTTCATTGATGTACGCTGATGAGACTGCACTGATGGGCACCGATAAGGTGGCAAGGGTGGGCACTGAGAGGTGGCATTGCTATTTGGCACTGGTGGGCAGTGAGAAGTGGCACTGCTAGGTGGCAATGATAGTTGGCAGTGATGGGCACTGATAGGCAGCACTGCTAGGTGCCACTGATTGGCACCAGTGGTGGGCATTGATAGGTGGCACTGGCAGGGGCTACTAATTGTCACAGATGATGCAGAATTGCCCCTTCCTCTTCGGGCCTTGCACATAAGCCGGTGATTGCCTTTTTTTATGCTCACGCTGTCGGCACAAGGAGAAAACAAAAACCATTACCCAGCTTTTGTTTACATCACGTGATCAGCTGTCATTTGCTGACAGCTGATCACATGGTAAAGGGCAGGGATCGAACCCCTTACTCGGATCTGTCATCACCCGAGTCTCAGTGACTCTGTGACCACAGCGCGCGCAAAGGGGAGGACGTTTATTGACGGACTCCCGGCAATTGATGACCATGCTGTGGCCGTCGATCAGTTATAGCGCTGATCTCAAATGATTAAAGAGGGTCTAAATGGGCCATTGACATGCATCACAATTCAACTTAGGAATGAGTCTTTGAAAAGTTAAACTAAATAATCTGGCCACTTTATCCTTCCAAATAATTCACTTCCTGTCACATAGCCACACAGGAAGTGAGGGAACATTCCTAACAATGTCTTTCCTTGGGGACACACAGGTCAGTCTAAATACTTTCCCCATTATGCACATTGCACTCCAGCATATTGCGGGGTACACCCCAAATTATTAGGTATTTTGGACTTTGGGGTTTATTTACTGTGACAGCAGGAAGGTAAAGTCACCTGGTTGCATCCAGGGGGGTAGATATATTTCGCCCAGATTCAGGCTTTACGCCGACTTATACAACTAGGTGGAGAGTTGTATAAGGCTAGTGGGCTCATGGATGACTCATACCTCTAGGGAGAGTGTGGGGCGTCGTGCAGACAGAGATGAGGAGACCAGCTGAACCTTGTCAGCTCATTTAGGCCTCTATAAGAACTCCCAGCTTCATTAGATGTTAGCTCATGCCTGGAACCAGACCTGTGTGGACTGTCTAGGGAGAGTGAACCCCTGTGCGGTGAGAAAAAGCCTGTGTGGCTATTTGCTTGGACATTTAAAACCAGGGACTTAGGGACTAGGACAGCACTAGGCTGATCCCAGTTGTTAGTTAGGAAACCTGTATGTTTAGTCAGAGGTCAAGTTGACCAGGATTTATTTTGTTTATATGTTTCTTTTGGCTTTGCTGTGTTTTGTCACTGTAAATAGAAAATAAACCGCACCTTTTTTTTGATTTTGAAAACCACAACCTCCGTTTGCTGGGCCTGTTTTTGTGTGGGGAGCCCATCCCGGGGGTCACACACACCCGCTGCCGAGCTAACCCCCTCACAGTTGGTGGAGAATGCGGGCAGTTTTTTTTAAGCCAGCATGGAGGAGATACTGAAGCAGCTGGCTCTAGCAAATGCCAATCAACAGCAGACAAATGCAGGTTTGCAAAAGAGCCTTGCAGCTCAACAACAGAACTTCGCAGCCCAGCAGCAAGCTCATCAACAGAGCCTTGCAGCCCAGCAGCAAGCTCACCAACAGAGTCTGGAAGCTCAGCAACAAGCCCAGCAGCAATCTGAGGCCCGCTTCATAGACCTGTTACAGAAGCAAGAGCAGAGACTACAACAAATGGAAGCAGTAATGCAGCAACGTCCGCAGACCAGTGAGGAAAGCCGTCCCACTAATACCGCGTCCTTTGGGGTGAGTCGTTTATTGACAAAAATGACTGGAGAGGATGATCCAGAGGTATTTTTGACCACATTTGAAAGGACTGCTGAAAGAGAAAAGTGGCCTGAGGAGCAGTGGGCTGGACTGGTGGCTCCTCTGTTAACTGGTGAATCGCAGAAGGCTTACTATGACCTAGAGCCTGACCAAGCAAAAGACTATGTGATGCTAAAAGCTGAGATATTGGCAAGGCTGGGTGTCACCCAGGCTGTCCGGGCTCAGCGTGTGCATAACTGGACTTTCCAGCTTGGAAAACCCCCCAGGTCTCAAATGTATGATCTCATTCACCTGAGCAGAAAGTGGCTACAGCCAGAGACTTTGTCCGCACCAAAGATTGTGGAACGTGTTGTAATGGATCGGTTTTTGAGAGCTCTTCCTACTGCCATCCAAAACTGGGTAAGCCATGGAGACCCAGAGACGGCCGATGGTCTTGTGGATCGTGTGGAGAAATACTTGGCTACAGAGAACCTGACGGCCTCTTCCAGAGACACTCGGACTTTCCACCCTAAGACCAGACCATCCCCAGGGGCGGATAAGAGGATTCCAAGGGGTAAGGGTGGAGAGAGTGAGAGGGTGGGAGCTCTACCCCAAGTTTGGCGAGAACAGCCTGGGAAATCAGCGGCTCAAGAGGCGGCAAGAAGGATCGTTTGCTACCGCTGCCGGCAAGCGGGACATATTGCAGCCAATTGCCCGGTTGTGGAGGAACCCATGCAGTGTGACTTTCTGACGGGCAGACGTCAGTCGCTGTGTGCGACAGTCGCATGCACTGCCATTCGAGGAATTGAGAAACATTTATGCAAAATGTGTGTTAATGGTAGAAATGTTGTGGTATTGCTGGATTCAGGTAGCCTTGTGACCCTGATAAAGGCTGAGTTAGTTAAAACAGAGGTCTCTGGGAATAGCAAGGTAGCTGTTATTTGTGTGCATGGGGACACCCGAGAGTATCCAGTGACTACAGTGTGTTTCGAGACCCCCAAAGGTACCCTCTCTCATCCAGTGGGCTTAGTATCTCAGTTACCGTATGACGCCATTGTGGGAAGGGATTTTCCGAAGTTCTGGGAACTGTGGGATGATCCTGAGCCCCCCACTGGTGCCCCTATGTACCAGGAATGTGATAGCCAGAACTCCCCTGAGAGTGGTGAGGACTCTCCGGAATTTCCCTTATCAGTATTGGCAGGGAGACTCAAGAAACTGGAGAGGAGCCCACCTCCTCAGACGAAAACCTACCGTCTGTGGAGTTTTCTGATCTTGAGGTTCACAGGGAAAACTTTGCCACAGAACAGTTGAAAGACCCCGCCCTAATAAAGGCACGCGAAAACGTAGTGAAAATAGATGGCGAGTTAGTGAACCCAGATAATACCTGCACTTACCCATACTTCAGCGTAGAGAAGGACCTACTGTATCGGGTGGCAAAAAGGGCAGAAGAAACCGTTGAGCAGCTTGTGGTGCCCAAACCTTACAGGAAGTTGGTGTTGGAGTTGGCCCATGGGCACATTCTTGGAGGTCATCTGGGGACAGAGAAAACCCGAGAGAGGGTATTACAGAGATTCTATTGGCCGGGGGTGATGAAGGACATAGAAAATTATTGTTCCTCCTGCCCTGTGTGTCAGAGGTCGGCCCCGATGCCACATTTCCGTAGCCCGCTGGTCCCTCTACCCATCATTGAGGTCCCGTTTGAGAGGATCGCCATGGATTTGGTAGGTCCTATAATCAAGTCCGCTAGGGGGCACCAGTACATATTAGTTATAATGGACTATGCCACCCGTTATCCAGAAGCGATCCCTCTCCGAAATACCTCGGCCAAAACCATAGCCAAAGAGCTATCTCTTGTGTTTAGCCGGGTGGGTATTTGTAAAGAACTGCTTACGGACCAAGGTACACCCTTTATGTCCCGGGTTATGAAGGAGCTGTGTAAATTGTTCAAAGTGACGCAATTACGTACATCTGTGTATCACCCCCAAACCGATGGGCTGGTTGAAAGATTCAACAAAACCCTAAAACAAATGTTGAAGAAAGTGGTGGATAGAGATGGAAAGGATTGGGACTGTCTACTTCCTTATCTGATGTTTGCTATTAGGGAGGTGCCCCAATCCTCTACGGGATTCTCCCCCTTTGAGTTACTGTATGGGAGACACCCAAGAGGGCTGTTGGATATTGCCAAGGAAACTTGGGAAAGTGAGAGTTCTCCCCACAGGAGTGTGATTGAGCATGTCGCCCTGATGCAAGACCGAATTGCACAGGTAATGCCCATCGTGAAGGAACATTTGGCCCAAGCGCAGTTAGCACAGCAGAGAGTGTACAACCGTGGAGCCAAGACCCGTACCTTTTCCCCGGGGGATAGGATACTGGTACTTGTCCCTACGGTTGAAAGTAAATTCCTTGCCAAATGGCAAGGCCCCTACGAGATAATGGAAAAAGTGAGTGAAGTGAATTACAAGGTCAGACAACCAGGAAGGCGAAAGCCCGAACAGATCTATCACGTTAATCTGTTGAAAGCCTGGAGGGATAGAGAGTCCCTAGTCGCAGACACTTGGTCACCAGCTCAAACTGGTTGCGTGATTCCTGAGGTTGGAATAGCAGCCACCTTGTCACAACCCCAACAACAGGAGGTTAAGGAGTTTGTGCTTCGCAACAAGGAGGTATTCTCTGAGCTGCCGGACAAACATTTGGGGTAGAGCATGACATCATTACCCCGCCCGGTGAAAGGGTGAAGTTAAAACCCTATCGGATCCCAGAGGCCCGACGGGAGGCAATACGGGAGGAAGTACAGAAAATGCTGAACTTAGGGGTGATAGAGGAGTCCCAAAGTGATTGGTCTAGTCCCATTGTGTTGGTGCCTAAACCGGATGGGAGCTGGCGATTTTGTAACGATTTTCGTCAGTTGAACAAAGTTACAAAATTTGACACCTACCCCATGCCACGTATAGATGAGTTGATCGACCGGCTGGGAACAGCCCGATACATGACGACTCTTGACCTCACAAAAGGGTATTGGCAAATCCCCCTGGCCAAATTGGCCAAAGAGAAAACCGCATTTGTAACCCCAGACGGGGCGTTCCAATATAAAAGAATGCCGTTCGGGTTACAGAATGCGCCGGCCACATTCCAGCGGAAAATGGACCAGATGCTGAGGCCCCATCGGAAGTATGCTGCGGCTTACCTGGATGACGTAATTGTCCATAGCACAGATTGGGCCTCACATCTGCCAAAAGTGCAAGCAGTCCTGGACTCTGTTCGGGAAGCGGGGTTTACGGCTAACCCCAAGAAGTGTACCATTGGGCAGGAGGAGGCCAAATATCTTGGGTACACCATTGGGAGGGGAGTAATAAAACCCCAACTCAACAAAGTCGAGGCCATCCAGAGTTGGCCACGTCCCAACAGCAAGAAGCAGGTACGAGCCTTTCTGGGAATCGCTGGGTATTATCGGCGATTCATTCCCCACTTTGCTTCTAAGGCTGTGCCCCTAACCAACCTAACGAAGGGGAAAGGGTCGGTCATGATTAAATGGACCCCCGAGGCTGAGGCAGCATTCCAATTCTTGAAACAAGCCTTATGTAGCCAGCCAGTGTTGTACTCATCCGACTTCTCTAAAGACTTTGTCGTACAAAGTGATGCGTCAGATGTGGGGTTAGGAGCAGTATTGTCCCAGGTCTGGAACGGGGAAGAGCACCCAGTCATTTACCTCAGCAGGAAGTTGAAGTCCCATGAGGTAAATTACGCCACCGTTGAAAAGGAGTGTTTAGCGGTGAAGTGGGCTCTAGATTCCCTTCGGTACTACCTGCTAGGTAGGCACTTTGACATGGTTACGGATCACGCTCCGTTAAAGTGGATGGCTCAAAACAAGGAAACAAATAGAAGAGTGAATAGGTGGTTCCTGGCCCTCCAGGAATTCAACTTCACAGTAAAGCATCGCCCTGGCGTTCAAATGGGGAATGTGGATGCTTTGTCTCGAGTACATGAATGCCTGATTGCTGGTGTTCCAACCCCGAGGTTAAAACAAGAGGGGGGGGGTATGTGACAGCAGGAAGGTAAAGTCACCTGGTTGCATCCAGGGGGGTAGATATATTTCGCCCAGATTCAGGCTTTACGCCGACTTATACAACTAGGTGGAGAGTTGTATAAGGCTAGTGGGCTCATGGATGACTCATACCTCTAGGGAGAGTGTGGGGCGTCGTGCAGACAGAGATGAGGAGACCAGCTGAACCTTGTCAGCTCATTTAGGCCTCTATAAGAACTCCCAGCTTCATTAGATGTTAGCTCATGCCTGGAACCAGACCTGTGTGGACTGTCTAGGGAGAGTGAACCCCTGTGCGGTGAGAAAAAGCCTGTGTGGCTATTTGCTTGGACATTTAAAACCAGGGACTTAGGGACTAGGACAGCACTAGGCTGATCCCAGTTGTTAGTTAGGAAACCTGTATGTTTAGTCAGAGGTCAAGTTGACCAGGATTTATTTTGTTTATATGTTTCTTTTGGCTTTGCTGTGTTTTGTCACTGTAAATAGAAAATAAACCACACCTTTTTTTTGATTTTGAAAACCACAACCTCCGTTTGCTGGGCCTGTTTTTGTGTGGGGAGCCCATCCCGGGGGTCACACACACCCGCTGCCGAGCTAACCCCCTCACATTACTAAAGGCAATTCTACTTTGCACTACAAGTGCACTTGCTGTATATCTGAGGGGGACATGCAAGCCAAAAAAATACACCATCTTTGCTTTTACATGATTGGAACAGCCAATCACCAGTACTTTCCCTCAGATTTTCAGCAGCTACACTTTTACTGCAGAGTGGATTTGTCTTTACTAAACCCCAAACTATACATTGATTTGGGGTGTACACAACAAAGTGCTAGAGTGCAATTTGCTCAATGGGGACACTAGTTAGATTGATCTGTGTGTCCCCAAGAAAAGACATTGGTAGGGTTTTACCTTCACTTCCTGTTTAGCTGTGTGACAGGAAGTGAAGCCAATGTTAAGAAAAGGAGACACAAAAGCCAAACTACAAAAAATAAAAAATAAATCTAAAAAAAAAAAAACACACACGCAGGGGTTCTAACACTTACTTTGTTTCCCTCAAAATGCCCACAATTAGAATTGTATGGCCTTGAGCTATTTTTAAGTGCAGTGCTCTAAATCAGTGCTTCTCAAGTACCCCCAACAGGCCATGTTTGCAGGTTTTCCTTCATCTTGCACATGTGCTTTAAATCACAGTCAATGGTTTTGATTTTTGGACAGCAATTCTCGATAAGATAAATTCACAAAACATGTCCTGTTGGGGGTACTTGAGGACTGAGGCTGAGAACCACTGCAGTAAAAAAGGAAAATTGAATACTTACCGCTCTGTATTTTTCATTTCCTGGTGACGCTCCATGGCAGCACACAATACAATACATGCATATACTACCATGAAGGGACCAGGGTAGACAAATTACACCTGTTTTGTTTTGACATGCCAATCAGCTGTCACATTTGTTGCAAAGAAAACACAAAACAAACATCAAAACTTTGCATCAAATTTTATTGTTCAACAAAACAAAAGGGAAGGCAAAATAAAAAACATGGTCAATTTGAAACAGTTACAGACTCAACATCTTGAGCAATTTTTGGCCAAAAATAATGCAGAACAGACAATTGAATGAAAGTGAACAAACAACACACATTAACAACATCAAAATTATTTCAGGGGAACATTTCCCTGTCACCAAAAAATACACCAAAAGTTAACCAATCACTTGTTTTGCAAAGAGACACACACACACACACACACACTTGCCTCTTCTCAGGGCAAGCGACCAAATGCTCTGTGAGCTTTATATAACATATGTTTGTGTGCTAATGAGGCAATTGAAAACACATGCACAGTCCATGAAACACCCAAAATGCAAGTTCACTGAGGCCTGGTTCACACTGGGGCGACAAACGCTCCGACATTGGGAGCTCATGTCGCATGACGTGTGAAAATCAATGTTTCCCTATGGGAGCCGTCTTAACTGGTCCGACACATGTCGGTCCGACTTTGAGAATGCTCCCTGTACTACTTTGGTCCGACTTTGATCCCACTTCAGCCCATTGACTATCATTGAAGTCGGATCAAAGTCGGACCACAGTCTTGCATGGTCCGACTTTGGCATGCGACTTGTGCTGTACTGATCTTGAGGGGGAACTCCAGGCCAAATTTTAAATAAAAAACCGGCGTGGGTTCCCTCTCCAGGAGCATACCAGGCCCTTGGGTCTGGTCTGGATTTGAACGGGCACCCCTACGCCGAAAAAACGGCGTGGGGGTCCCCCCAAAATCCAAACCAGACCCTTATCCGAGCACACAACCTGGCAGGCCGCAGGGGAAGAGGGGGGGACGAGAGAGGGGCGTACCAGGCCGCATGCCCTCAACATGGGGGGTTTGGTGCTCTGGGGCAGGGGGGCGACCTGCGGCCCCCCCACCCCAGAGCACCCTGCCTCCATGTTGATGAGGACAGGGCCTCTTCCCGACAACCCTGGCCGTTGGTTGTCGGGGTCTGCGGGCGGGGGGCTTATCGGAATCCGGGAGCCCCCTTTAATAAGGGGGCCCCCGGATCCCGGCCCCCCCACCCTATGTGAATGAGTATGGGGTACATCGTACCCCTACCCATTCACCTGGTGGAAAAAAAATTGCAATAAAAAAACACTACACAGGTTTTTAAAGTAATTTATTACACAGCTCCGGGGGTCTTCTTCCGACTTCCGGGGGTCTTTTCCGACTTCGGGGGTCTCCGGTGTCGTCTCCGCGCTCTCCGGTTCTTTCTTCCGCCGGGCCTCCGCTAACTTCTTTTTAGCTCTCTTGCTAACAGAGGCCCGGTCTTCCCGTTGTCTCGTCTGGCTCTCTGTTGTCCTTCTGCCGGCCCCTCCACTAACTTCTTGGTAGCTCTTTCGCTAGTGGAGGGGTCGGTCTTCCCGTCATCGCCGTCGGCTTCTTCTTCCCTCTTCTCCTTCTCGATGTTGACGCGTCGCTTCCTCCGGCTGTAATACTGCCTCTCCGCTCCGCATTAATATAGGCTTCTCATGACGTCACAGTCACATGTTCCCATGACGTCACAGTCACATGCTCCGGGGCCATGTGCCCCGGAACATGTGACTGTGACGTCATGAGAAGCCTATATTAATGCGGAGCGGAGCGGAGAGCCAGTATTACAGCGGGAGGAAGCGACGCGTCAACATCGAGAAGGAGAAGAGGGAAGAAGAAGCCGACAGCGACGACGGGAAGACCGACCCCTCCACTAGCGAAAGAGCTACCAAGAAGTTAGTGGAGGGGCCGGCAGAAGGACAACGGAGAGCCGGACGAGACAACGGGAAGACCGGGCCTCCGTTAGCAAAAGAGCTAAAAAGAAGTTAGCGGAGGCCCGGCAGAAGAAAGAACCGGAGAGCGCGGAGACGACACCGGAGACCCCCGAAGTCGGAAAAGACCCCCGGAAGTTGGAAGAAGAGCGCCGGAGTCGGAAGAAGACCCCCAGAGCTGTGTAATAAATTACTTTAAAAACCTGTGTAGTGTTTTTTTATTGCAATTTTTTTCCACCAGGTGAATGGGTAGGGGTACGATGTACCCCATACTCATTCACATAGGGTGGGGGGGCCGGGATCCGGGGGCTCCCTTATTGAAGGGGGTGCCCTGATTCCGATAAGCCCCCCGCCCGCAGACCCCGACAACCAACGGCCAGGGTTGTCGGGAAGAGGCCCTGTCCTCATCAACATGGGGGCAGGGTGCTCTGGGGTGGGGGGCCGCAGGTCACCCCCCTGCCCCAGAGCACCAAACCCCCCATGTTGAGGGAATGCGGCCTGGTACGGTTCAGGAGGGAGGGGGGCCGCTCTCTCATCCCCCCCTCTTCCCCTGCGGCCGGCCAGGTTGTGTGCTCGGATAAGGGTCTGGTTTGGATTTTGGGGGGACCCTCACGCCGTTTTTTCGGCGTAGGGGCGCCCGTTCAAATCCAGACCAGACCCAAGGGCCTGGTATGCCTCTGGAGGGGAACCCACGCCGTTTTTTTTAAATTTAAAATTTGGCCTGGAGTTCCCCCTCAAGATTCATACCAAACACAGTGCCTGATATTGGCGGGGATCCAAGTCGGATCCCCGTTCATTGAAAGTTGGACATATGTCGGCTTCATGTCGCAGGGCAAAGTCGGATCCAAAGTAGGACGGATGTCGTGTCGCACTAGTGTGAACCCAGCCTGAATGTAGAGACTGAAATTCAAAGTGGCTACACCTGTTAAATTACTAACCCATCAAAACACTCTCTGAGTGAGCATGCCCAGAAATACCCAGGTGCTGTTCACACACAAAAAGCACCCCAAAAAAAACTAACTGGCTGGGCATGTGCAGAACAACACCAATGCAGCTAGCAAAAAATAACCCCCCCTCCCCCCATCCAAAATTAAGCACATTATCCAGCATGCTACAAAATTAGAGAGGGGACAATCACCCCTCCCCCCCCCACCAACAAATACCATTGCAGTCTATGGGAACTGACTTGTTAATTTTGCAGTCTATGGGAACTGACTTGTTAATTTTGCTAGTCCCCACTTGGCTGGCTTATCTTCTAGTTATTGGCCTTAAAATGGGGGCCCAGGTCCCACCCTAAGGGACATATATCAATGTCACCAATTTGGAAAACACCAAAAACAAAACAAGGAGAAGTGCCTTTAAATATGCCAAATTGCTTAAGGGCCATTTCACACCACATGCAGTGCTTTGCGTTTTTTATGCATCCAAAATGCATGGAAAGTTGGTTATATGGCTCTAAATGGCAGTGTTTGTTCCAGTGCGTTCCAGTTCCACCAAAAAAGTAGAACATGCTGCATTTTACCTGCACTGGACTGTACTGGAACGCATCAAAACGCATCATAAACGCACTGGAATGCACAGGAACACACCTAAATGCACCAAAAATGCACTGGAACACACTTGTCCTTATCTATGGTTAATAAAAAAGAGGGGTGAAAAAAAAAGCACTGGACTGCATCAAAAACGTACCAAAAATGCACTGGAACGCATGAAAAACGTGCATGCAGAAAAGCACCTGGAACGCATCTGGATTGCGTTTTTATGGTGTGAACTGGCCCTAGTTCACACCATAGAAACGCAGTCTGGGTGCGTTCCAGGTGCTTTTCTGCATGCGCGTTTTTGACACATTCCAGTGCATTTTTGAGGCGTTTTTGATGCAGTCCAGTGTTTTTTTGTTTTTTTCCCCCTCTTTTCACTTAGGACAAGTGTGTTGCAGTGCGTCTTGGGTGCATTTAGGTGCGTTCCGGTGCATTCCAGTGCATTTTTGGTACGTTCCGTTGCGTTTTTGATGTGTTTTACTGAGGTCCAGTACAGTTCTGTACCTAAAAAATGCAGCATGACCAATTTTTGTTTTGTTTTCTGAAACGCACTGGAACGGACTGCAGTGGTGTGAACTATGCCATTGGCATTAATGCGATCAACTTTCTTTGCGTTTTTCAGGCATCAAAAAACCCACTGCACTGCATCCGGTGTGAACTGGCCCTAAATATCATACCCGGGGGGTGTCTATAGTATGCTTGTAAAGTAGCACATGTTTTCCATGTTTATAACAGTTGGAGAGCAAAATGACATTTCTAAAGTAAAATAATAGTCATTTAAAAGTCCTTGCAGCTGTAATGAATTGCTGGTTCCCGTCAATACAGATAAAAGTCATTGAAAGTCTTTGATTACACAAAAAAAAAAGCTTCGGGGTTCCCCCAAATTCCATAACCTTCAGATCTGGAATGGATATTAAGGGGAACCCCGCTGCAAATTCAAAAAAAAATGACGTGGGGTTCCCCCCAAATATCCATACCAGGCCCTTCAGATCTGGCATGGATTTTAAGGGGAACTCCACCCCAAATAAAAAAAAAAATGACGTGGAGTCCCCCCAAAAATCCACACCAGACCCTTATCCGAGCACATAACCTGGCCGGCCGCAGGGGAAAAGGGGGGGACGAGAGCGCCCCCCCCTCCCTCCTGAACCGTACCAGGCCACATGCCCTCAACATGGGGACGATGTCCCCATGTTGATGGGGACAAGGGCCTCATCCCCACAACCCTTGCCCGGTGGTTGTGGGGGTCTGCAGGCAGGGGGCTTATCGGAATCTGGAAGACCCCTTTAACAAAGGGGACCCCCAGATCCCGCCCCCCCCTTGTGTGAAATGGTAATGGGGAACAAATGTACCCCTACCATTTCACGAAGAAAGTGTCAAAAATGTAAAAAATGACAAGAGCCGGTTTTTGACAATTCCTTTATTAATGTCTTCTCCTTTCTTCCATCTTCTTCGGCCTCGTACACACGACCGAGTTTCTCGTCGTAAAAAACACGTTGTTTTTTTCGACGAGATTCTTGTTAAGCTTGTCGATTTTCTCGTCAAGCTTTCTATGCGTACACACTGTCATTTCCCAATTTCCTCGTTGTTCTCCGCGCTCACGTCCAGCACGTACGACGGCACTATAAAGGGGAAGATCTTTTTTCTTGGCGCCACCCCTTGGGCTGCTTTTGCTGATCTCGTGTTACCGCATGTGAAGTAAAAGTTTGGGAAGAGACGATTCGCGCTTTTCAGTCTTCGTACTTTTCAGATCGTTTTCTGCCGTTCAGTTTGTGCTTGTGGGTTCGTATCTTGACTTTCAGGGCGTCTAGGCAGGTCGTATCTGTTTTACAGTGCGTTCTTGCCTGTTCGTTTCTGATTTTCAGTTCGTTATTCATAGGCCTTGCTGTTCTAAAGTGCGTTCTGTTCTGTACGTTCTGATTAGACGACCGTTTCCTAGCCATGTCGCCTGGACGTTCTCGTCGTCGAGTTCGTGCTGTGCGTGCGCTTGGTGTTGGTCTGCTTGTTTTGGACCAAGACCAGTCCATGAATGGTGTGAGGAGGAGTTCATGGACCAAGAATTGGTTGCTCCAGCGGGACCAATTCTGCCACATGCCTCTGCTGCGGGAGATCGTCGAGAATAATCCTGAGGACTACAGGAATTTTCTGAGGATGTCTGACCCCGTTTTTCAGGAACTGTTGGCTTTGGTGTCCCCCTATATTACCAGGAAGGACACCGTTATGCAGGAAGCCATCAGTGCTGAGCAGAGGCTCATCGCCACGTTGCGTTACCTGGCGACAGGGAGAAGTCTTCAGGACTTGAAGTTCACCACAGGCATCTCCCCCCAGGCTCTGGGCCTCATAATCCCAGACACCTGTTCTGCCATCATCCAAGTCCTGCAGGAGGACTATATTAGGGTAAGTTTGCTCCCTTAACATCACATTTTAGGTATTACATGTATGCTAATGTATTGTATTTCTTTCATCCTTCCCTAATTACCATGATTGTAATATGCTGAGAATGTCCCCTTTGTCCCCATGCATGTTGGAAGCTTTAGATTGCCCCTTTTTTCTCCTCCCTAAATATTTCCCTTCACTAACTTTTCCAGCAGGGGCGCCTGTTGCTCCAAATGTTTGGGGGTTCAAACCCCAATTTAGGAAATAAACTTCCTCCTTTTTTGCTCTGGTGCCTATTAAACGCCCCCAGTTGTCCCCTCCAATGCAGCCATTTTGTTCCCTCAAATGCAGCCATTTAGTCCCCTCTAATGCAGCCAGTTTCCCCCCAGCCCTGCACTTACCTTCTTGTGGTCAGCGCCATCCTTCTTCTGTCCTTGATGTCTTCTCCTTCCCTTCATGTTGCATCAGCCAATCATGTTACCATTAAACAGACATGGTGAACATGATTGGCAGAGCAGCCTGTCAGTGTTTACCCAAGGAATGCCCCCCCCCTGCGTCCCCGATTTTTCTTTTAGGAAGCCAATTACATCCCTCAGGTTGTAATTTGCAAGACTATTTTACTACCTGTTTCTGCTATGCAATTTTAACCCCCTAAATGCCGCAATGATTCATATGTCGGTCGCTTTACAAGAGGCCATCCACCTGAATAGTGTGCGGCATAGACAATACATAGGTTCATGCAACGCATGAACCTATGTATTGTTCTGAGTGATGGGCACAGGAGAGAGGGGGCAGTGCTCCAGCGCCCACTCTGGACGCACCGCCACTGCAATGCTATCCTGTGGCCAAACACATCTCCCCCCCCCCCCCAAAATTATTTAGTAATGGCCCATCAGAGGGGGTGATGAATATGATAAATGAGCCTTCCATTATCCTTTTTTTACACACCTTAATAAACGTATAATTTGATTGATGTTGGCCTCTAATTTTTTGGGATAGAATTTCCTTGTAATGTATGACTTTGTTTTTCTAATATTATTTCATCTTGTTTCACTCCACAGCTTCCTTCCGCGCCACAGGAATGGCAGACTGTGGCATCGGAGTTTGCCACGCGGTGGGACTTCCCCAACTGCGGTGGTGCCATAGACGGGAAGCACGTCCGCATCGTGCCGCCACCCCCGTTCTGGGTCCTACTACTACAACTACAAGGGGTTTCATAGCATTGTGCTGATGGCGGTGGTGTCAGCACGGTATGAATTCCTCTATGTTGATGTAGGGAAGAATGGCCGGATGTCCGATGGGGGATCCTTCATCCAGACGGAGTTTGCCCTCCGTCTCCAGAGTGATGACCTTGCATTGCCACCGGATGCAGGGAATATTGAAGGACTCCCCTTTGTTTTCTTGGCTGATGAAGCCTTCGGACTCGGACGGCATCTTATGAGGCCATTTCCACAGAGGACCCTGACCCCAGAGAAGAGGGTGTTCAATTACCGGCTGGCCAGGGGCCGAAGAGTCGTTGAAAATGCCTTCGGCATAATGGCCAGCCGGTTCCGCCTTTTTATGACTTCCATCCACTTGGCGGACTACAAAATAAACTATGTAGTGTTATGCTGCTGTGTGCTACACAATTTTCTTTGCCGCAAATCTAATTCATATATGGCCTCAGTTTTGCCAGAGGCTGGACTTTCCCCTGCAAATCCCCTTCCGGGCCTGGAATCTGCCCGTCTTGGCTTGCCCCCCCAAAATGCCCGTGTGGTTCGGGACAAATACATGGAGTATTTCACGGGTAGGGGGGCAATTCCTATGCCAGCCTATGTCTAAGTATCCCAATAAAAATCTTGTTTAAACCTTTAATTATTTGTTCTTTCCTGTCTCCTAGTTTGTCTTTGTGCATTTGTAGTGGCAAGTGTATTTTACTTTAGTAAATAACAACCATTTCACTATGTAACCTTACAAAAGAACCAAATAAGCTTAGAGGGTATTATAAAAAGAAGCTACACGTTGTTTGTGGTCAAATATTTTACTCTGTGCACATTCTCTTCATTTTTATTTATTTTTTTTACTTTGGGGTTGGCCTGGCCCCAACCCGGCAATTTTTGGCTCATGAAAATACAAAAATAACAGTTGCATTTCAAAAATTACAACATTGGATACCTCTGAGCAATCGGAGACATTCACTTACACAAACTATGTCTCTACGTGCCCGTCCTAATATGGGGTCCTGCCACCCCTTGGCCAGCCAAAAATTGAATATGCACACATTTGTGTTTTTTTTCATATAGGAAGTTTACAATCCTGATCCCTATTGTCAACATGTGCTATCTGCCATCAGGGGTGATCAATGGACGTGTTTTGGGGGTGCATCCCCTTCCTCAGTTCACCGACTTTTGATACGAGGAAGGGGTTGCACCCACAAAAGACGTACATGGATATCCCCTGATGGCAGATAGCACATGTTGACACACTGTGTGCATATTCAATTTTTGGCTGGTTTGATAGTCAAAAAATTTGAAAAAATTACAAAAACAAACATGTAAAAACAAATGTGTTTGGATGGCTTATTGAATTCTCCCCAAAACATCGAGAATGTCTTTAAATGTTTGTTCCATCACATGGATTCTTTGTTTAATTAGGTCCAGTTCCGTGCTACATTCCATCACTTGCTGGATGAGGCGGAGGGCACTGTCAGCAGAGAACCGTGTACTATCCTTCACAACATTTACATCCCCTAAAAACCAAAATAAAAAAGTATTATAACTCTGCAGGCCTACCTCGCTTACCTGAAGCTGTGGTGACAGATACTGACCTGTTGTGGTGACCAGATCCACAACGTCATCCACCTCTCCTTCCTGCACTTCTCCTTCCTCCACCTCAACTTCCTGCACATCTTTCGGTTGTGGGTCTTTGGGAGTTTGGGGTTGCTTGGAAGTTGTGGGGTGCATGTGCTCCCTGGAGTGTCCTCCTCCCAGTCTTCTCTCCCCTATGAGAATAAAACCAAAGGTCTATTTATCACACTGTAAATCTCATTGTTAAAATAAAAACAGGCTAAATTGCTTGGAAGTGGGGTACAAGTGTGTGTTTGTGCGGAATTTAAAGAAGAATGCATTATTTATGACCCCAAATATGTTTAGTATTCACATTTGGATGTAATTTTTTTGACATGGAGGCACCACAAAAATTCTCTGATGCACCTGTGTGGGACACCCAAAAAAGGCGGGTCTGGTGGCCCACACTATAGTGCTCCAAAGTACAGATGTGGAAGCAGCTGCTGAGTGTCCTCTCCTTTACACTGATAAAAGTTTGCATTTCATTCTCTTTACAAACACATCATCTAGACTAAAAAATTATCCACAATAGTTGATCAAAAATGGCAGATGTCTAATTACTTTTGTGGCTCTAAAATAAGCCAAAACCGCGGATAGTGGCCGAACGAAGTGTCGGTAACGTAACGAACGATTACTGTGCCCAACCAAGTTCAAAATATTACATTTTGGAAGGGAGTCCAATATGAGAAAAAAAAAAAACATGTCAGTTTATAAAAAGATTAATAGCAGAAACGTCGACATTTTACTTACTTTTAGCGAGCATCCTCTTTATGCTCCTCAACTGGTCTGGCTCCCTCAGTTTGAGGTCTGACCACCTCTTTCTGAGCTGCTCATTTGAGCGTTTCACCCCGAACTTCGCCCTCAGACTCTTCACAACTTTAGTGAGGATTTTGGCCTTCCTTCTATTTGGTTTGCTATACGGCCCATGCTTGGCATCATAATCAGCCTTGACCAAGATGTCCACCATCTCCGCCATCTCCGCCAAAGACATATTCGATGCCTTGAATCTCCTCCTTGATCGTGACGTGTCCTCGGTCTCCGGGCTTGTCTCCTCGCTAGTTGCGGAATTATCAGACACCTGCTGTAACTCCGCCATATCTGTCTGCGCGCCGAAAGAGAAGGGGCGGGGAAAAGATGTTAGTTAGAACGTCATGGGCGGGCGACGTGTTCGAATTTTGACGCATGCGTGGTGTGTGTATATAGCAAACACACATGTGACTATAGTACGTTCAGTGTGCGGAGAGAGGAGTTCAAGTGACGGACGTGCGAACGAAGGTATGTGATTTTGTGACTTGTAAAAATTGTTGGCCTATACTGTCTTGAGATTGTTGGAGGATATATATGGTGACTAGGATGTTAAGGAGGTTAGACTGTTTGCCTCACATTAGTTAAATATAATTTATTTAACATGCAGATACAATATGAATGTCTTTATTAGCGACAAAGAGTTCCTGGCGGAATTTATTGACCGGGTAAGGGAGCTGCCGGCTCTGTGGGAGACGAAAAACCCCATCCATAAAAAAAAAGGGGTGAGAAAAGCAGCGCTGGAGAAGCTGCTCCCATTTGTGCATACCAAGGTGCCCACAGCCACAGCAAAACAAGTGGACACTAAAATTGGGAGCTTGAGAGGTACCTACAGGACTGAACGCTCTAAGGTGCTGGCTTCTCAGAGGTCAGGAGCAGCAGCAGATGGTGTTTATGTCCCGATTTTGTGGTACTACAACAGGATGTCCTTCCTGGATGACCACATTGACACAAGGCCATCACTCTCCACTCTTCCCCCCAGACTTCCCTGCAGCCAACCTGAGCCTTCTCTGGAGCAAGAGGAGGCAGCCATCCTGGATGATCCAGATTTGGCCATCTGGAGCCAGGTATAGTATTAACTGAAAATGTATTGGGATAAAATTAATGTTTGACAAATATGTCAGGATGAGAAACATACATTATTTTGGATTCCACAAGTGAAATCAAGATCTGTAGACATTATTCTGCACTTAATTGGGTGCTAAATAGTCAATCTGATGTAGTGGTAAATTTAAAGCAAGGATTTATGCATTTACATTCTAATTGCTTCAATCAGGATTACAAAGTTTGATGCAAAGATTAAACCAACATATTAAACTATGTTCCTTTTTCATACACAGGATGAAATCAGCCAGGATGAGGGTCTGGAAACTGTCAGGCAGGAGGAGGAAGGGCCCAGTGGCAGCCAGGAGGTGGCAGGGCCCAGTGGCAGCCAGGAGGTGGCAGGGCCCAGTGGCAGACAGGAGGTGGCAGGGCCCAGTGGCAGCCAGGAGGTGGCAGGGCAAAGGAGAAGCACCAGATCCCAGGTGCCTCCCATCCGGCTTCACAAAAGAGGCAGGAGGGACAGGACCACCAGTGAGGCAGCAATGGCCCTTATTAAAGAGGCCCATGCCACCCTCAAGGAGCCCACATCCCCTGAAGAGGCCATTGCCGGCCTAGTGGAGGCTAAGTTCAAGGTGATGAGCATGGAGCAACGCCTCCTATGCGAGCCCCTGCTCATCACCTTGCTCAACAAGGGGGTGATGGAGAAAATTACACCCAATACTGCCATATGTGAGGTGGCCCAACTGACCCAACCTCAACCTCCACCTCCACCTTCTTCTTCTGCCCCACCCCCTTCTGCTACACCTCCACCTTCTTCTTCTGCCCCACCCCCTTCTGCTACACCTCCACCTTCTGCCCCACCCCCTTCTGCTACACCTCCACCTTCTGCCCCACCCCCTTCTGCTACACCTCCACCTTCTGCCCCACCCCCTTCTGCTACACCTCCACCTTCTGCCCCACCCCCTTCTGCTACACCTCCACCTTCTGCCCCACCCCCTTCTGCTACACCTCCACCTTCTGCCCCACCCCCTTCTGCTACACCTCCACCTTCTTCTTCTGCCCCACCCCCTTCTGCTACACCTCCACCTTCTTCTTCTGCCCCACCCCCTTCTGCTACACCTCCACCTCCTCCTCCTGACAGGAGTACCCCTCCAGTGGGCCAGCCTCCAGCCAAACGAAGAAGGAAGGCTGCAGGGAAGGCTTCAGGAAAGGCTGCAGGGAAGGCTTCAGGAAAGGCTGCAGGGAAGGTTGCCAGGAAGAAGAGGAAGTGATGGCCTTGCTTCATTGTGGTCGGACAGAAGACAGCCTGTTGTAGTACCACACACTTGGGACATATATCTCACCTGCTGCTGTTCCTGACCTCTGGGAGGCCAGCATCAGATTGTGTTCAGAAATGTTGGCCTTCTCAAGCTCCCAATTTTAGTGTCCACACAGGGTTGCTGTGTGCTCTGGGGTCCCTGGGATGCACAAATGGCAGCAGCTTCTCCAGCGCTGCCTTCTCTTTATTTAATTTATAAACATGAATAAATGTGATTTTTGTTTAAGTTCATACTTGACTATGTGTATTTTTAAATAAACAAAATCAAGCTTTGGAGTAAGCAGATACATTTGACTGACAATAAAAGGCACAGATATCACCCCCCCCAAAAGAATAACTAAATCTGATTAGCACAAAAACATGGTGGGAAATTTTAATAATATAGATTCCTAAATTAAATGGGAGATCACTATCAAAACATTGTGAAATTATAATTAACATCATTTTGAAAAATCTAACCATTTAAATTATTCCTAAAAACTTGCACGATATAATACACATAAATCTTATAAAGAGCAGCATGAAAAAGGTTAAAAATAAGGCATAACTCTGTGTGAATATCAGCAGTAAAAGAAGGTCACTCGTTTTGATTAATGTAACATTCTAACGAAGATTTCAATGCAGAACATTTAAACGATGAAATATTTTTGAGCGTGACGAATATGCTCTCTCCATTACGAAGGCTTGTTTTACCAGAAGATGCGCTCCCGTCTCATAGTTGCTTGTGAGCATGCGCGCTTTTGTAAGAGTCGTAAAAGCATACACACGAACCATTTTCTCGTCACAAAACAGGCCGACGAGAAACACGACGAGGAAATCTGGAATCCTGACGAGAAAATAGAGAGCAGGTTCTCTATTTTCTCGTCGAGATTCTCGGCAATTTTCTCGTCGTAAAACCATACACACGAACGTTTTTCTAGACAAAAAAACTCTCGCGGCACTTTTCTTGACTGTTTTGGACGAGAAAAACGGTCGTGTGTACGAGGCCTCATTCTTCCATCTTCTTCTTTTCTCCATTCGGGTTTCTTCCTCCATCTTCATCTTCCTCTTCATCTTTATCTTCATCTTCATCTTCCTTCTTACTTCGGTCTTCTCGTCCGCATCTTGCTCCGGCGTCTTCCCTTCTTCTTTCTTCTCCGGCCGCTCCGTTTGAATTGGAGGTTCACGCTGTGCGACGCTTCAGTTCTTCAGTTCCCCATCGGGTCCGCCTACACCCGGTGACCCCGCCCCCCTCTGACGCACATGCATTTCACGGGGACTTTCCCCGTGGTGTCAGAGGGGGCGGAGCCACCGGGGGGCAGCGGACCAAGTGGAGAACTGAGGCGTCGCACAGCGGGAACCTCCAATTCAAACGGAGCAGCCGGAAAAGAAAGAAGAAGGGAAGATGCCGGAGCAAGATGCGGACGAGAAGACCGAAAGAAGAAGGAAGATGAAGATGAGGATGAAGATGAGGATGAAGATGAGGATGAGGATGAAGATGAGGATGAAGATGAGGATGAAGATGAGGATGAAGATGAGGATGAAGATGAGGATGAGGATGAGGATGAGGATGAAGATGAGGATGAAGATGAGGATGAAGATGAGGATGAAGATGAGGATGAAGATAGAAGAAGAAACCCGAATGGAGAAAAGAAGAAGATGGAAGAAGAAGAAGATGGAAGAAAGGAGAAGACATTAATAAAGGAATTGTCTAAAACCGGCTCTTGTAATTTTTTACATTTTTGACACTTTCCTTGTGAAATGGTACGGGTACTTTGGACCCCATTACCATTTCACACAGGGGGGGGCGGGATCTGGGGGTCCCCTTTGTTAAAGGGGTCTTCTAGATTCCGATAAGCCCCCTGCCCGCAGACCCCCACAACCACCGGGCAAGGGTTGTGGGGATGAGGCCCTTGTCCCCATCAACATGGGGACATCCTCCCCATGTTGAGGGCATGTGGCCTGGTACGGTTCAGGAGGGAGGGGGGCCGCTCTCGTCCCCCCCTTTTCCCCTGCGGCCGGCCAGGTTATGTGCTCGGATAAGGGTCTGGTGTGGATTTTTGGGGGGACTCCACGCCATTTTTTTTTAAATTTGAGGTGGAGTTCCCCTTAAAATCCATGCCAGATCTGAAGGGTCTGGTATGGATATTTAGGGGGAACCCCACGTCATTTTTTTTTAAAATTTGCAGCGGGGTTCCCCTTAATATCCATTCCAGACCTGAAGGGCCTGGTTATGGAATTTGGGGTAACCACACGCTTTTTTTTTTTGGTTAGCAATGACTTGACTAATGTATAACAGATGTACTTACTGCTTACCCCCTGTTTGCTCCAACTTCTTACCCATAATCCTAAATTAACGAGACCACACCGAAATTGGAGTAAAACATAGGCCGTAGCAGCCTTATTTATTAAATAAATATATTTCCAAAATAATATCAAAATCCTAGCGTTGGTCTTTTGCGGGAACCTCCATAACCATCTGATAAAATATTGCACTGCGGTACCTCTCATATGCTTATAGGCCTCAAGCCGACCGGCTGGCTCAGAGACAACCACGGACCGCAGTGCACCCGTTACCAACACATTTTAGCTAAACCTCCGTTAGCTGAAATCCAACCATCAGGACCCATACCAACGATAGGTCCTGAACTCATTCCTTCCAAGGTATCTTCCTTCATCCGCAAAGACCAACACCCGCTACTGCCACGACATCCAGAACACCATACCTGTTAATAGAAAGAACAACAACACAAACCAGACCATACGGACATAACCAGGGGAGGGTGGGCGGGAACTTTCCTTCACACTGTGGTGACCTGGGGGAGGGGACAACTCCTTTTCCTACTTACTCCCCCTCCCACTAAACTTCCTACCCAATCCTAATACTTCTAACATCCTGTACCCTGTTTCCCTAGTCATGCCAGCCCTCCGCTCATTTATTTTCTCTCATTTTTTGCTCCGGGCTTTTCTTGACTAATGTATAACAGATGTACTTACTGCTTACCCCCTGTTTGCTCCAACTTCTTACCCATAATCCTAAATTAACGAGACCACACCGAAATTGGAGTAAAACATAGGCCGTAGCAGCCTTATTTATTAAATAAATATATTTCCAAAATAATATCAAAATCCTAGCGTTGGTCTTTTGCGGGAACCTCCATAACCATCTGATAAAATATTGCACTGCGGTACCTCTCATATGCTTATAGGCCTCAAGCCGACCGGCTGGCTCAGAGACAACCACGGACCGCAGTGCACCCGTTACCAACACATTTTAGCTAAACCTCCGTTAGCTGAAATCCAACCATCAGGACCCATACCAACGATAGGTCCTGAACTCATTCCTTCCAAGGTATCTTCCTTCATCCGCAAAGACCAACACCCGCCACAGCACCCAAGGGGAAAACCTTACCCTTGGGGGCCCCCCACACCCCAGAGCTCACTGTATGCCATATTGCATTCCCAATGCCCATAAGTCACACCCCACAGCAGTGAGGTGCACACCATTGCCCCGCAGGTACCTCCAGACATCCACCACCAACTCCATGTGCCTTACCACCAACCCTCCATTCCTCACTACAAATCTACTCACTTCCCAATTAAGCTTCGTACGGGCCCTGTAGATACCCTCTAAAGACCAAGCCCCATTCCATGCGGTCCGAGTGACAATGTCCAACCACCCAATGACCATGTCCGGGAATGCCATCGACCTTACCCCTAAATCATTACCACCTACGTGCAGGACCAAAACGTCAGGCGGCCTATACAGACGTGCAAAGCTGTACCTCTGGAGCCCCTCCACTCCATAGCATTCCCGGAACTCCCAGCCATCTAGCACAAACCTCCTGGCTTGGAAACCCCACCTGCTGACCCTCTGGCCCCACATCCGCCCCTCATTACCCCTTTTTTTTTTTTATGTATTTTTAAACACGATCGAATGGCCCAGTATCCAGGCCAGGGCCTGTACCGAACCTGCAAGAAGAGAAAGAAACAAGCCACCAAGACCTCAGCAAGCCCAAAATCATCACAGCCCCATACACTCTCTCCACCCAGCCCACCACTATTCGAATCCCACCAGCTGATGGGGGCGAATGTATAGCACAAATCTACAAGACTCCCACCTACCAAAGCGCTTAACCGCCTCAGCATCCATCCCACGTTAGCCGCCTCGGTCGCAGCCCCAACCCTGAAAGAAACGAGAAGAACATGCCCTCTCATCCAAGCCCCAACCCGGCAGCACTTCCTGGAAACTGAAACCCTGTGAAACCTGAACAACAAAGGGGGACCCGTCCGTGTGCATTAAGAAGGACCCGACTGCCCCGGGACGCACCTCCCAAATAAAAACCCCCGTCACGGCCCCCTCCGGACACCACTGCTAGCCAGGCGGAGCCAAGCCCGCACCAACTGACCCCTGCCTACCTGCTCCATCTTGTATATCAGTAACACCAACGACACCCCCTCCTTCTTGCACCTAATCTCATAAACCCACATTCCCCCTTTGACGGACTTGGAAAGGCTGACCAGCTCCCCAAACCAAAAGGCCCCAAATTTATTTATTATTATTATTCCTTTTTTTTTTTTTTTTTTGGAAAACGAGAATAAACTTGCCAACGAAAACAACTCCCTCTAACTAGGGAAACCTCATATGCTGCTGCCCAAACCCTGCAGCTGCCCAAACATTTTATTATTATTATTATTTTTTATTTTTTTTTATTTTTTTATGATATAACCAGGAGACACCCACAATTCTTCCGTAAATTCCGGGCAACCCAGCCTTTGACCAGAAACGTCAAACCCGCTAGTTTTTTTTTTTTTAACGCGAGCCCGGCCACCCCATTGGTCCTATTTCTAGAAATAAAGTATAACGTCAACAGTCTAACCCCCTCGCCCCACCGAATCCACTTCACTCATGTGAACTACCACCTGCCACTACTGCCTAGCCTTCCGAGAAGTGGACGACTCCGATGGAATCTCACACCTCCAGACAGGACGGGACACCCCACGTTACCCCGCCACCAGCTCCACCACCCGGAAACTATCCCCACTGAAAAGCGAGGAAACGCTCCAGCTATGACGTTCTCCACTGGCGTTAGATGCACCAAGTAAACAACACATGCACTTGCAGGCATAACCACACCGAGTGTGGCAACAGCTGAAACAACCGGGGGAGACGACACAGCGACTCTTAATCACTCGTACCATACCCAGGTTATACCCGTGGAACCAAACCTTCATCTCCCTTACTGAGGCGCCCCACCATACCACTGGAAATGACTCCAGCAGCACCAGATCTTGTGTGAAAACCCCTGTCAATCCAAGACCGAAGGCCCACTACACCCGCCTTGAAAGAATGCCCCCAAACCTGTCGAGCCACCCGACACTGTGTACCACCCCCACTCAAAGTTCTTAACCGCACCAAACCCCCCCAGTCCCCTCCTGGGAAACCCGTCCAGTAATGAGGCACACCCGCAAATCCTCCCTGTGAGTCCAGCCAACGCACAAAATGCTTAGGCGATCTGATCCTTGCGACGTGCTCCAATGTAGACAGGAGCACCCCGAAGATAGTTGGCGACGCCAGGCCTACGCACAGAAAATCGTCCAAATAATGGCTGATGGGCGATACTCCTGACACATCCCTCATCACACCTTCCCCCAATGAGTTGAACTGCTAAACAGTGCCCCGGAGACAGAGCAACCAATCTGCAGACCCATATTGACATAAAAAACCCCAGTAACCCACCAACCCCACAACCGGAAGCTGTCCGGGCGGCCCTGACCAATCCGACGAGCCCAATACAGTGCCGCATCCAAGGAAGCGTAACTCACTGTGTGTCCTCCCGTGTCAATGGCATTGTTGACCAACCCCCCTTTTGGGAAGAAAGGTGGTGCATCAGCCCAAATTTGTTGAGCTCCTACTTTGGCACTACACCCCAAAGGGGAACCCCCAAATCAACAAAAGATTGGGAAGGGAAAGAGCCGCCTATGCGTCCTAATGCTACTTTCCCTGGGCAGTTTCTCAGAAACTACATTGGGACGCAGCATGGCCGAACATAAATCACACGGCATGTGAAAACCCCACTGAAAAGAAAAAACCTTAGTCTAACAGCTACGCTGCTGTACCATCCGTATACCTACCAAGAAACGGCCGCCACCGTTCCCCCATCACCGGCGTCCTTTCTTTCCCGTGTTTGAAGCATACCGACAGGGTGTGATCCCAACCCCCCCCCCCAACCCAGAACCTTAGTGCTTGTACCGACACACTCCACCGAATTTACCCGTGCCCTACGTGTACCGCTAACAGGCCTACTTACTCCAGCCGGACTGTTATACTGTGGGGGGGGTGGGTTGGGTGGAGTAATACCCGCCCCTACCAGGAAACAACTGCCCTTGGGGCCTAGCAGATGTCACAAGGCGCATTCCCAGCCTGATGTCGTTGTGATCCTACCGTAGTGCCGGATGTATCCCCTCCTACGCCAAACTGCTCCCAGACCGCATCCAAACCGCACCTCCGTGAACCCTGTAAGCATCCCCTACCGAATTTGGGTAACAAAAGAGCTCCGACAGGGTTCAGGGTTCTTCCCCCCAATCACCCTCATGTCAAATGCTTGCAACTTATTTCCGATAGTACATGTAATCAACCAATACCTCCCCTTCTCACCACCTCCCATTGTTGGAATACCCTGGCGTAACCCCAAATTTTAATTTTTATTTTTTTTTAACAGCAGGAGTGAACAACATCTCTACGTACTCACCCTTTTAGATCTTATCCCGGACCTCAGGCTTTAAGTGAGCACCCAGCGGACCCTAAAACCAACTGTACCTGTGGCTAAATCAGCCAAACGTATGACATCCCGTTTTCCAGCGGCGTCCCCTGCTACCACGAACTTCAAAACCTTCTGCTCCACTTGCACCCCACTATCAGCTGTCATGCGCAGACTCCCACACAGCCGGCACCGCTACGGGTGATGAGGATATACTATCCCTCCCTGCAAGCGGGACCACACGGCCCGACCACCTTCTCAAATCCACCAACCAAAATCTTTGAGCCCCACCAATAAAAAGCCCTGCGAGCCTGAAGCTCCCCCCAAGTGCAGCCCCATCCATTGTGTCCACCCGGGGAGAATCACCCTGCGAGCCCCCCCGTTACCGATGCCTCCCCAGCACCTGCAGTAGCCCCCCGTTACCAATGTCTCCCCAGCACCTGCAGTAGGACCACCCCCCACGGACCCACTATACTATCCCCTATATGGCAAAGAAAAAAATTATTATTATTTTTTTTTTCCCACCAGCCGACCGTTTTGCCTCCATCGCTGCCGATCATCTCAGGGGAAACCGATCATCCTCCGAAGCCGTCAGCTCGCCCTGCGACCATAGGACAGCCGGCTCGCCCGCATCTGATGAAAGCCCTCCAGGAGCAGCGTCTCTGGATGCCGAGGATCTGGCAGCCCTCCGGCCCCGCCACTGAGCTCCAGACCCGCCCATGGACTTCTCTGTCACTTTTCGCGGGCCGGGGGGGACGACTTCCCCCCCCGCCCTGCCGAGAGACATCAGGCGCGTTGTCACCCTCCCCTGGCGATCCATCATCACCTGGGGGTCACCTGGCCGAGGCTGCAGAGGGCACAGTGACCGCGACCGACGATCTCCCCCGCTGAGGCTCCACCCCCCGCTACCGTCCCATCAGGGGTGAGGCCCGCACTCTTCTGGTCCATGTGTCGAGCGAGCTGCCTGGCCACCCCGTACCGCCAGTGCGGCCGCCCGCCGGGCCCTGACTATGATTGGGATGATTCCCGGGACCCCCCTTGTGAGCAATGTGAACGCTTAGCGGGGGGGGGGCCCGAATGGGGCCAAGGGGAGACTAATTGGCTGGCGCTGGGCTCTAGGGGATAGTCGGGTAAGAAGCGCTCTGAAGGCAGTAACCTTCAAGCTCGCGTGGACTCCCTCCCCCCCTGTACCTGCCCCCACCACCCTTCAAGCAAGCATTGGCCCCAGGGTCTCCTGTAACCAACCTGCGCTCCCTGGTGCCGCTACCGACCGCAGCTAGGCCCGAAACAGCTCCCCCTCTGCCATAGCTCTGTCTCCCTGAACTTTCCTTCACACTGTGGTGACCTGGGGGAGGGGACAACTCCTTTTCCTACTTACTCCCCCTCCCACTAAACTTCCTACCCAATCCTAATACTTCTAACATCCTGTACCCTGTTTCCCTAGTCATGCCAGCCCTCCGCTCATTTCTTTTCTCTCATTTTTTGCTCCGGGCTTTTTTTTCTATGACTTTTCTCTATATTGCCGGGAGCCGACAATTCATTACAGCCGCGGCTGCTTTTAAATGTTTTTTTTTTTTCTTTAGAAATGTCATTTTTCTGGCGCACTGGGAAGTTCAGAGCTGCGCCTGTTCAACTTATGCAAATTGAGTTACGTGACTTGACATTTACTAAGATTTTGCCGGCGCAGTGTCCCGGCGCATTTAAACCATTGAAATTCCCGCGCTGAGCTCAAAAAAACCTCCCGCAGCTCGATTCGTACTTGCCGGCGCAGCGGGCTGGTTTTGAAAAAGTTGCTTTCTCACTCTATTTTGGCCATGTTTGTTATTTGGGCCGGTGTCCCTACACTTCCTCACATCACCCCACATCACCCTCATTATATTCTCACTTCCAACTTCTTTATATTTAGATTTTAACATGCTGTGCGCCAGGTCCCTAGTGACGCACTGAGCGCCTCCTCCCATCCGCCGACAACACTATAGTAAATGGGAAATAGGGCTGCGCTACAGGCGCTAATGTTTTGTAAATACCAAAACAGCCATTGCGCACGCAGATGCGCCAATACTCATGGCGCAAACATTTCGTAAATCAGCCCCTCAATGTAGAGACTGAAATTCGAAGTGGGTACACCTGTTAAGGATGTCCTTTAATTACTAACCCATAAAAACACTCTCTGAGCATGCCCAGAAATACCCAGGTGCTGTTCACACACAAAAAGCACCCCAAAAAAAAACTAACTGGCTGGGCATGTGCAGAACAACACCAATGCAGGTAGCAAAAAATAACCCCCCCTCCCCCCGTCCAAAATTAAGCACATCATCCAACATGCTACAAAATTAGAGATGGGACAATCACCCCCCCCCCACTAACAAATACCATTGCAGTCTATGGGAAATGACTTGTTAATTTTGCTAGTCCCCACTTGGCTGGCTTATCTTCTAGTTATTGGCCTTAAAATGGGGGCCCAGGTCCCACCCTAAGGAACATATATCAATGTCACCAATTTGGAAAACACCAAAAACAAAACAAGGAGAAGTGCCTTTAAATATGCCAAATTGCTTAAGGGCCATTTCACACCACATGCAGTGCTTTGCGTTTTTTATGCATCCAAAATGCATGGAAAGTTGGTTATATGGCTCTAAATGGCAGTGTTTGTTCCAGTGCGTTCCAGTTCCACCAAAAAAGTAGAACATGCTGCATTTTACCTGCACTGGACTGTACTGGAACGCATCAAAACGCATCATAAACGCACTGGAACGCACAGGAACACACCTAAATGCACCAAAAATGCACTGGAACACACTTGTCCTTATCTATGGTTAATAAAAAAGAGGGGTGAAAAAAAAAGCACTGGACTGCATCAAAAACGTACCAAAAATGCACTGGAACGCATGAAAAACGTGCATGCAGAAAAGCACCTGGAACGCATCTGGATTGCGTTTTTATGGTGTGAACTGGCCCTAGTTCACACCATAGAAACGCAGTCTGGGTGCGTTCCAGGTGCTTTTCTGCATGCGCGTTTTTGACACATTCCAGTGCATTTTTTGAGGCGTTTTTGATGCAGTCCAGTGTTTTTTTGTTTTTTTCCCCCTCTTTTCACTTAGGACAAGTGTGTTGCAGTGCGTCTTGGGTGCATTTAGGTGCGTTCCGGTGCATTCCAGTGCATTTTTGGTACGTTCCGTTGCGTTTTTGATGTGTTTTACTGAGGTCCAGTACAGTTCTGTACCTAAAAAATGCAGCATGACCAATTTTTGTTTTGTTTTCTGAAACGCACTGGAACGGACTGCAGTGGTGTGAACTATGCCATTGGCATTAATGCGATCAACTTTCTTTGCGTTTTTCAGGCATCAAAAAACCCACTGCACTGCATCCGGTGTGAACTGGCCCTAAATATCATACCCGGGGGGTGTCTATAGTATGCTTGTAAAGTAGCACATGTTTTCCATGTTTATAACAGTTGGAGAGCAAAATGACATTTCTAAAGTAAAATAATAGTCATTTAAAAGTCCTTGCAGCTGTAATGAATTGCTGGTTCCCGTCAATACAGATAAAAGTCATTGAAAGTCTTTGATTACACAAAAAAAAAGCTTCGGGGTTCCCCCAAATTCCATAACCTTCAGATCTGGAATGGATATTAAGGGGAACCCCGCTGCAAATTTAAAAAAAAATGACGTGGGGTTCCCCCCAAATATCCATACCAGGCCCTTCAGATCTGGCATGGATTTTAAGGGGAACTCCACCCCAAATAAAAAAAAAATGGCGTGGAGTCCCCCCAAAAATCCACACCAGACCCTTATCCGAGCACATAACCTGGCCGGCCGCAGGGGAAAAGGGGGGGACGAGAGCGGCCCCCCCTCCCTCCTGAACCGTACCAGGCCACATGCCCTCAACATGGGGACGATGTCCCCATGTTGATGGGGACAAGGGCCTCATCCCCACAACCCTTGCCCGGTGGTTGTGGGGGTCTGCAGGCAGGGGGCTTATCGGAATCTGGAAGACCCCTTTAACAAAGGGGACCCCCAGATCCCGCCCCCCCCTTGTGTGAAATGGTAATGGGGAACAAATGTACCCCTACCATTTCACGAAGAAAGTGTCAAAAATGTAAAAAATGACAAGAGCCGGTTTTTGACAATTCCTTTATTAATGTCTTCTCCTTTCTTCCATCTTCTTCGGCCTCGTACACACGACCGAGTTTCTCGTCGTAAAAAACACGTTGTTTTTTTCGACGAGATTCTTGTTAAGCTTGTCGATTTTCTCGTCAAGCTTTCTATGCGTACACACTGTCATTTCCCAATTTCCTCGTTGTTCTCCGCGCTCACGTCCAGCACGTACGACGGCACTATAAAGGGGAAGATCTTTTTTCTTGGCGCCACCCCTTGGGCTGCTTTTGCTGATCTCGTGTTACCGCGTGTGAAGTAAAAGTTTGGGAAGAGACGATTCGCGCTTTTCAGTCTTCGTACTTTTCAGATCGTTTTCTGCCGTTCAGTTTGTGCTTGTGGGTTCGTATCTTGACTTTCAGGGCGTCTAGGCAGGTCGTATCTGTTTTACAGTGCGTTCTTGCCTGTTCGTTTCTGATTTTCAGTTCGTTATTCATAGACCTTGCTGTTCTAAAGTGCGTTCTGTTCTGTACGTTCTGATTAGACGACCGTTTCCTAGCCATGTCGCCTGGACGTTCTCGTCGTCGAGTTCGTGCTGTGCGTGCGCTTGGTGTTGGTCTGCTTGTTTTGGACCAAGACCAGTCCATGAATGGTGTGAGGAGGAGTTCATGGACCAAGAATTGGTTGCTCCAGCGGGACCAATTCTGCCACATGCCTCTGCTGCGGGAGATCGTCGAGAATAATCCTGAGGACTACAGGAATTTTCTGAGGATGTCTGACCCCGTTTTTCAGGAACTGTTGGCTTTGGTGTCCCCCTATATTACCAGGAAGGACACCGTTATGCGGGAAGCCATCAGTGCTGAGCAGAGGCTCATCGCCACGTTGCGTTACCTGGCGACAGGGAGAAGTCTTCAGGACTTGAAGTTCACCACAGGCATCTCCCCCCAGGCTCTGGGCCTCATAATCCCAGACACCTGTTCTGCCATCATCCAAGTCCTGCAGGAGGACTATATTAGGGTAAGTTTGCTCCCTTAACATCACATTTTAGGTATTACATGTATGCTAATGTATTGCATTTCTTTCATCCTTCCCTAATTACCATGATTGTAATATGCTGAGAATGTTCCCTTTGTCCCCATGCATGTTGGAAGCTTTAGATTGCCCCTTTTTTCTCCTCCCTAAATATTTCCCTTCACTAACTTTTCCAGCAGGGGCCCCTATATTACCAGGAAGGACACCGTTATGCGGGAAGCCATCAGTGCTGAGCAGAGGCTCATCGCCACGTTGCGTTACCTGGCGACAGGGAGAAGTCTTCAGGACTTGAAGTTCACCACAGGCATCTCCCCCCAGGCTCTGGGCCTCATAATCCCAGACACCTGTTCTGCCATCATCCAAGTCCTGCAGGAGGACTATATTAGGGTAAGTTTGCTCCCTTAACATCACATTTTAGGTATTACATGTATGCTAATGTATTGTATTTCTTTCATCCTTCCCTAATTACCATGATTGTAATATGCTGAGAATGTTCCCTTTGTCCCCATGCATGTTGGAAGCTTTAGATTGCCCCTTTTTTCTCCTCCCTAAATATTTCCCTTCACTAACTTTTCCAGCAGGGGCGCCTGTTGCTCCAAATGTTTGGGGGTTCAAACCCCAATTTAGGAAATAAACTTCCTCCTTTTTTGCTCCCCTCTAATGCAGCCAGTTTCCCCCCAGCCCTGCACTTACCTTCTTGTGGTCAGCGCCATCCTTCTTCTGTCCTTGATGTCTTCTCCTTCCCTTCATGTTGCATCAGCCAATCATGTTACCATTAAACAGACTTGGTGAACATGATTGGCAGAGCAGCCTGTCAGTGTTTACCCAAGGAATGCCCCCCCCCCTGCGTCCCCGATTTTTCTTTTAGGAAGCCAATTACATCCCTCAGGTTGTAATTTGCAAGACTATTTTACTACCTGTTTCTGCTATGCAATTTTAACCCCCTAAATGCCGCAATGATTCATATGTCGGTCGCTTTACAAGAGGCCATCCACCTGAATAGTGTGCGGCATAGACAATACATAGGTTCATGCAACGCATGAACCTATGTATTGTTCTGAGTGATGGGCACAGGAGAGAGGGGGCAGTGCTCCAGCGCCCACTCTGGACGCACCGCCACTGCAATGCTATCCTGTGGCCAAACACATCTCCCCCCCCCCAAAATTATTTAGTAATGGCCCATCAGAGGGGGTGATGAATATGATAAATGAGCCTTCCATTATCCTTTTTTTACACACCTTAATAAACGTATAATTTGATTGATGTTGGCCTCTAATTTTTTGGGATAGAATTTCCTTGTAATGTATGACTTTGTTTTTCTAATATTATTTCATCTTGTTTCACTCCACAGCTTCCTTCCGCGCCACAGGAATGGCAGACTGTGGCATCGGAGTTTGCCACGCGGTGGGACTTCCCCAACTGCGGTGGTGCCATAGACGGGAAGCACGTCCGCATCGTGCCGCCACCCCGTTCTGGGTCCTACTACTACAACTACAAGGGGTTTCATAGCATTGTGCTGATGGCGGTGGTGTCAGCACGGTATGAATTCCTCTATGTTGATGTAGGGAAGAATGGCCGGATGTCCGATGGGGGATCCTTCATCCAGACGGAGTTTGCCCTCCGTCTCCAGAGTGACGACCTTGCATTGCCACCGGATGCAGGGAATATTGAAGGACTCCCCTTTGTTTTCTTGGCTGATGAAGCCTTCGGACTCGGACGGCATCTTATGAGGCCATTTCCACAGAGGACCCTGACCCCAGAGAAGAGGGTGTTCAATTACCGGCTGGCCAGGGGCCGAAGAGTCGTTGAAAATGCCTTCGGCATAATGGCCAGCCGGTTCCGCCTTTTTATGACTTCCATCCACTTGGCGGACTACAAAATAAACTATGTAGTGTTATGCTGCTGTGTGCTACACAATTTTCTTTGCCGCAAATCTAATTCATATATGGCCTCAGTTTTGCCAGAGGCTGGACTTTCCCCTGCAAATCCCCTTCCGGGCCTGGAATCTGCCCGTCTTGGCTTGCCCCCCCAAAATGCCCGTGTGGTTCGGGACAAATACAATTACAAATACACAAATGCAATTCCTATGCCAGCCTATGTCTAAGTATCCCAATAAAAATCTTGTTTAAACCTTTAATTATTTGTTCTTTCCTGTCTCCTAGTTTGTCTTTGTGCATTTGTAGTGGCAAGTGTATTTTACTTTAGTAAATAACAACCATTTCACTATGTAACCTTACAAAAGAACCAAATAAGCTTAGAGGGTATTATAAAAAGAAGCTACACGTTGTTTGTGGTCAAATATTTTACTCTGTGCACATTCTCTTCATTTTTATTTATTTTTTTTACTTTGGGGTTGGCCTGGCCCCAACCCGGCAATTTTTGGCTCATGAAAATACAAAAATAACAGTTGCATTTCAAAAATTACAACATTGGATACCTCTGAGCAATCGGAGACATTCACTTACACAAACTATGTCTCTACGTGCCCGTCCTAATATGGGGTCCTGCCACCCCTTGGCCAGCCAAAAATTGAATATGCACACATTTGTGTTTTTTTTCATATAGGAAGTTTACAATCCTGATCCCTATTGTCAACATGTGCTATCTGCCATCAGGGGTGATCAATGGACGTGTTTTGGGGGTGCATCCCCTTCCTCAGTTCACCGACTTTTGATACGAGGAAGGGGTTGCACCCACAAAAGACGTACATGGATATCCCCTGATGGCAGATAGCACATGTTGACACACTGTGTGCATATTCAATTTTTGGCTGGTTTGATAGTCAAAAAATTTGAAAAAATTACAAAAACAAACATGTAAAAACAAATGTGTTTGGATGGCTTATTGAATTCTCCCCAAAACATCGAGAATGTCTTTAAATGTTTGTTCCATCACATGGATTCTTTGTTTAATTAGGTCCAGTTCCGTGCTACATTCCATCACTTGCTGGATGAGGCGGAGGGCACTGTCAGCAGAGAACCGTGTACTATCCTTCACAACATTTACATCCCCTAAAAACCAAAATAAAAAAGTATTATAACTCTGCAGGCCTACCTCGCTTACCTGAAGCTGTGGTGACAGATACTGACCTGTTGTGGTGACCAGATCCACAACGTCATCCACCTCTCCTTCCTGCACTTCTCCTTCCTCCACCTCAACTTCCTGCACATCTTTCGGTTGTGGGTCTTTGGGAGTTTGGGGTTGCTTGGAAGTTGTGGGGTGCATGTGCTCCCTGGAGTGTCCTCCTCCCAGTCTTCTCTCCCCTATGAGAATAAAACCAAAGGTCTATTTATCACACTGTAAATCTCATTGTTAAAATAAAAACAGGCTAAATTGCTTGGAAGTGGGGTACAAGTGTGTGTTTGTGCGGAATTTAAAGAAGAATGCATTATTTATGACCCCAAATATGTTTAGTATTCACATTTGGATGTAATTTTTTTGACATGGAGGCACCACAAAAATTCTCTGATGCACCTGTGTGGGACACCCAAAAAAGGCGGGTCTGGTGGCCCACACTATAGTGCTCCAAAGTACAGATGTGGAAGCAGCTGCTGAGTGTCCTCTCCTTTACACTGATAAAAGTTTGCATTTCATTCTCTTTACAAACACATCATCTAGACTAAAAAATTATCCACAATAGTTGATCAAAAATGGCAGATGTCTAATTACTTTTGTGGCTCTAAAATAAGCCAAAACCGCGGATAGTGGCCGAACGAAGTGTCGGTAACGTAACGAACGATTACTGTGCCCAACCAAGTTCAAAATATTACATTTTGGAAGGGAGTCCAATATGAGAAAAAAAAAAAACATGTCAGTTTATAAAAAGATTAATAGCAGAAACGTCGACATTTTACTTACTTTTAGCGAGCATCCTCTTTATGCTCCTCAACTGGTCTGGCTCCCTCAGTTTGAGGTCTGACCACCTCTTTCTGAGCTGCTCATTTGAGCGTTTCACCCCGAACTTCGCCCTCAGACTCTTCACAACTTTAGTGAGGATTTTGGCCTTCCTTCTATTTGGTTTGCTATACGGCCCATGCTTGGCATCATAATCAGCCTTGACCAAGATGTCCACCATCTCCGCCATCTCCGCCAAAGACATATTCGATGCCTTGAATCTCCTCCTTGATCGTGACGTGTCCTCGGTCTCCGGGCTTGTCTCCTCGCTAGTTGCGGAATTATCAGACACCTGCTGTAACTCCGCCATATCTGTCCGCGCGCCGAAAGAGAAGGGGCGGGGAAAAGATGTTAGTTAGAACGTCATGGGCGGGCGACGTGTGCGGAGCGACGTGTTCGAATTTTGACGCATGCGTGGTGTGTGTATATAGCAAACACACATGTGACTATAGTACGTTCGGTGTGCGGAGAGAGGAGTTCAAGTGACGGACGTGCGAACGAAGGTATGTGATTTTGTGACTTGTAAAAATCGTTGGCCTATACTGTCTTGAGATTGTTGGAGGATATATATGGTGACTAGGATGTTAAGGAGGTTAGACTGTTTGCCTCACATTAGTTAAATATAATTTATTTAACTTGCAGATACAATATGAATGTCTTTATTAGCGACAAAGAGTTCCTGGCGGAATTTATTGACCGGGTAAGGGAGCTGCCGGCTCTGTGGGAGACGAAAAACCCCATCCATAAAAAAAAAGGGGTGAGAAAAGCAGCGCTGGAGAAGCTGCTCCCATTTGTGCATACCAAGGTGCCCACAGCCACAGCAAAACAAGTGGACACTAAAATTGGGAGCTTGAGAGGTACCTACAGGACTGAACGCTCTAAGGTGCTGGCTTCTCAGAGGTCAGGAGCAGCAGCAGATGATGTTTATGTCCCGATTTTGTGGTACTACAACAGGATGTCCTTCCTGGATGACCACATTGACACAAGGCCATCACTCTCCACTCTTCCCCCCAGACTTCCCTGCAGCCAACCTGAGCCTTCTCTGGAGCAAGAGGAGGCAGCCATCCTGGATGATCCAGATTTGGCCATCTGGAGCCAGGTATAGTATTAACTGAAAATGTATTGGGATAAAATTAATGTTTGACAAATATGTCAGGATGAGAAACATACATTATTTTGGATTCCACAAGTGAAATCAAGATCTGTAGACATTATTCTGCACTTAATTGGGTGCTAAATAGTCAATCTGATGTAGTGGTAAATTTAAAGCAAGGATTTATGCATTTACATTCTAATTGCTTCAATCAGGATTACAAAGTTTGATGCAAAGATTAAACCAACATATTAAACTATGTTCCTTTTTCATACACAGGATGAAATCAGCCAGGACGAGGGTCTGGAAACTGTCAGGCAGGAGGAGGAAGGGCCCAGTGGCAGCCAGGAGGTGGCAGGGCCCAGTGGCAGCCAGGAGGTGGCAGGGCCCAGTGGCAGACAGGAGGTGGCAGGGCCCAGTGGCAGCCAGGAGGTGGCAGGGCAAAGGAGAAGCACCAGATCCCAGGTGCCTCCCATCCGGCTTCACAAAAGAGGCAGGAGGGACAGGACCACCAGTGAGGCAGCAATGGCCCTTATTAAAGAGGCCCATGCCACCCTCAAGGAGCCCACATCCCCTGAAGAGGCCATTGCCGGCCTAGTGGAGGCTAAGTTCAAGGTGATGAGCATGGAGCAACGCCTCCTATGCGAGCCCCTGCTCATCACCTTGCTCAACAAGGGGGTGATGGAGAAAATTACACCCAATGCTGCCATATGTGAGGTGGCCCAACTGACCCAACCTCAACCTCCACCTCCACCTTCTTCTTCTGCCCCACCCCCTTCTGCTACACCTCCACCTTCTTCTTCTGCCCCACCCCCTTCTGCTACACCTCCACCTTCTGCCCCACCCCCTTCTGCTACACCTCCACCTTCTGCCCCACCCCCTTCTGCTACACCTCCACCTTCTGCCCCACCCCCTTCTGCTACACCTCCACCTTCTGCCCCACCCCCTTCTGCTACACCTCCACCTTCTGCCCCACCCCCTTCTGCTACACCTCCACCTTCTTCTTCTGCCCCACCCCCTTCTGCTACACCTCCACCTTCTTCTTCTGCCCCACCCCCTTCTGCTACACCTCCACCTTCTTCTTCTGCCCCACCCCCTTCTGCTACACCTCCACCTCCTCCTCCTGACAGGAGTACCCCTCCAGTGGGCCAGCCCACAGCCAAACGAAGAAGGAAGGCTGCAGGGAAGGCTTCAGGAAAGGCTGCAGGGAAGGCTTCAGGAAAGGCTGCAGGGAAGGTTGCCAGGAAGAAGAGGAAGTGATGGCCTTGCTTCATTGTGGTCGGACAGAAGACAGCCTGTTGTAGTACCACACACTTGGGACATATATATCACCTGCTGCTGTTCCTGACCTCTGGGAGGCCAGCATCAGATTGTGTTCAGAAATGTTGGCCTTCTCAAGCTCCCAATTTTAGTGTCCACACAGGGTTGCTGTGTGCTCTGGGGTCCCTGGGATGCACAAATGGCAGCAGCTTCTCCAGCGCTGCCTTCTCTTTATTTAATTTATAAACATGAATAAATGTGATTTTTGTTTAAGTTCATACTTGACTATGTGTATTTTTAAATAAACAAAATCAAGCTTTGGAGTAAGCAGATACATTTGACTGACAATAAAAGGCACAGATATCACCCCCCCAAAAGAATAACTAAATCTGATTAGCACAAAAACATGGTGGGAAATTTTAATAATATAGATTCCTAAATTAAATGGGAGATCACTATCAAAACATTGTGAAATTATAATTAACATCATTTTGAAAAACCTAACCATTTAAATTATTCCTAAAAACTTGCACGATATAATACACATAAATCTTATAAAGAGCAGCATGAAAAAGGTTAAAAATAAGGCATAACTCTGTGTGAATATCAGCAGTAAAAGGTCACTCGTTTTGATTAATGTAACATTCTAACGAAGATTTCAATGCAGAACATTTAAACGATGAAATATTTTTGAGCGTGACGAATATGCTCTCTCCATTACGAAGGCTTGTTTTACCAGAAGATGCGCTCCCGTCTCATAGTTGCTTGTGAGCATGCGCGCTTTTGTAAGAGTCGTAAAAGCATACACACGAACCATTTTCTCGTCACAAAACAGGCCGACGAGAAACACGACGAGGAAATCTGGAATCCTGACGAGAAAATAGAGAGCAGGTTCTCTATTTTCTCGTCGAGATTCTCGGCAATTTTCTCGTCGTAAAACCATACACACGAACGTTTTTCTAGACAAAAAAACTCTCGCGGCACTTTTCTTGACTGTTTTGGACGAGAAAAACGGTCGTGTGTACGAGGCCTCATTCTTCCATCTTCTTCTTTTCTCCATTCGGGTTTCTTCCTCCATCTTCATCTTCCTCTTCATCTTTATCTTCATCTTCATCTTCCTTCTTACTTCAGTCTTCTCGTCCGCATCTTGCTCCGGCGTCTTCCCTTCTTCTTTCTTCTCCGGCCGCTCCGTTTGAATTGGAGGTTCACGCTGTGCGACGCTTCAGTTCTTCAGTTCCCCATCGGGTCCGCCTACACCCGGTGACCCCGCCCCCCTCTGACGCACATGCATTTCATGGGGACTTTCCCCGTGGTGTCAGAGGGGGCGGAGCCACCGGGGGGCAGCGGACCAAGTGGAGAACTGAGGCGTCGCACAGCGGGAACCTCCAATTCAAACGGAGCAGCCGGAAAAGAAAGAAGAAGGGAAGATGCCGGAGCAAGATGCGGACGAGAAGACCGAAAGAAGAAGGAAGATGAAGATGAAGATAAAGATGAAGATGAGGATGAAGATAAAGATGAAGAGGAAGATGAAGATAGAAGAAGAAACCCGAATGGAGAAAAAAAGAAGATGGAAGAAGAAGAAGATGGAAGAAAGGAGAAGACATTAATAAAGGAATTGTCTAAAACCGGCTCTTGTAATTTTTTACATTTTTGACACTTTCCTTGTGAAATGGTACGGGTACATTTGTACCCCATTACCATTTCACACAGGGGGGGCGGGATCTGGGGGTCCCCTTTGTTAAAGGGGTCTTCTAGATTCCGATAAGCCCCCTGCCCGCAGACCCCCACAACCACCGGGCAAGGGTTGTGGGGATGAGGCCCTTGTCCCCATCAACATGGGGACATCCTCCCCATGTTGAGGGCATGTGGCCTGGTACGGTTCAGGAGGGAGGGGGGCCGCTCTCGTCCCCCCCTTTTCCCCTGCGGCCGGCCAGGTTATGTGCTCGGATAAGGGTCTGGTGTGGATTTTTGGGGGGACTCCACGCCATTTTTTTTAAAATTTGAGGTGGAGTTCCCCTTAAAATCCATGCCAGATCTGAAGGGTCTGGTATGGATATTTAGGGGGAACCCCACGTCATTTTTTTTTAAAATTTGCAGCGGGGTTCCCCTTAATATCCATTCCAGACCTGAAGGGCCTGGTTATGGAATTTGGGGGAACCCCACGCTTTTTTTTTTTGGTTAGCAATGACTTGACTAATGTATAACAGATGTACTTACTGCTTACCCCCTGTTTGCTCCAACTTCTTACCCATAATCCTAAATTAACGAGACCACACCGAAATTGGAGTAAAACATAGGCCGTAGCAGCCTTATTTATTAAATAAATATATTTCCAAAATAATATCAAAATCCTAGCGTTGGTCTTTTGCGGGAACCTCCATAACCATCTGATAAAATATTGCACTGCGGTACCTCTCATATGCTTATAGGCCTCAAGCCGACCGGCTGGCTCAGAGACAACCACGGACCGCAGTGCACCCGTTACCAACACATTTTAGCTAAACCTCCGTTAGCTGAAATCCAACCATCAGGACCCATACCAACGATAGGTCCTGAACTCATTCCTTCCAAGGTATCTTCCTTCATCCGCAAAGACCAACACCCGCTACTGCCACGACATCCAGAACACCATACCTGTTAATAGAAAGAACAACAACACAAACCAGACCATACGGACATAACCAGGGGAGGGTGGGCGGGAACTTTCCTTCACACTGTGGTGACCTGGGGGAGGGGACAACTCCTTTTCCTACTTACTCCCCCTCCCACTAAACTTCCTACCCAATCCTAATACTTCTAACATCCTGTACCCTGTTTCCCTAGTCATGCCAGCCCTCCGCTCATTTATTTTCTCTCATTTTTTGCTCCAGGCTTTTCTTGACTAATGTATAACAGATGTACTTTCTGCTTACCCCCTGTTTGCTCCAACTTCTTACCCATAATCCTAAATTAACGAGACCACACCGAAATTGGAGTAAAACATAGGCCGTAGCAGCCTTATTTATTAAATAAATATATTTCCAAAATAATATCAAAATCCTAGCGTTGGTCTTTTGCGGGAACCTCCATAACCATCTGATAAAATATTGCACTGCGGTACCTCTCATATGCTTATAGGCCTCAAGCCGACCGGCTGGCTCAGAGACAACCACGGACCGCAGTGCACCCGTTACCAACACATTTTAGCTAAACCTCCGTTAGCTGAAATCCAACCATCAGGACCCATACCAACGATAGGTCCTGAACTCATTCCTTCCAAGGTATCTTCCTTCATCCGCAAAGACCAACACCCGCCACAGCACCCAAGGGGAAAACCTTACCCTTGGGGGCCCCCCACACCCCAGAGCTCACTGTATGCCATATTGCATTCCCAATGCCCATAAGTCACACCCCACAGCAGTGAGGTGCACACCATTGCCCCGCAGGTACCTCCAGACATCCACCACCAACTCCATGTGCCTTACCACCAACCCTCCATTCCTCACTACAAATCTACTCACTTCCCAATTAAGCTTCGTACGGGCCCTGTAGATACCCTCTAAAGACCAAGCCCCATTCCATGCGGTCCGAGTGACAATGTCCAACCACCCAAAGACCATGTCCGGGAATGCCATCGACCTTACCCCTAAATCATTACCACCTACGTGCAGGACCAAAACGTCAGGCGGCCTATACAGACGTGCAAAGCTGTACCTCTGGAGCCCCTCCACTCCATAGCATTCCCGGAACTCCCAGCCATCTAGCACAAACCTCCTGGCTTGGAAACCCCACCTGCTGACCCTCTGGCCCCACATCCGCCCCTCATTACCCCTTTTTTTTTTTTATGTATTTTTAAACACGATCGAATGGCCCAGTATCCAGGCCAGGGCCTGTACCGAACCTGCAAGAAGAGAAAGAAACAAGCCACCAAGACCTCAGCAAGCCCAAAATCATCACAGCCCCATACACTCTCTCCACCCAGCCCACCACTATTCGAATCCCACCAGCTGATGGGGGCGAATGTATAGCACAAATCTACAAGACTCCCACCTACCAAAGCGCTTAACCGCCTCAGCATCCATCCCACGTTAGCCGCCTCGGTCGCAGCCCCAACCCTGAAAGAAACGAGAAGAACATGCCCTCTCATCCAAGCCCCAACCCGGCAGCACTTCCTGGAAACTGAAACCCTGTGAAACCTGAACAACAAAGGGGGACCCGTCCGTGTGCATTAAGAAGGACCCGACTGCCCCGGGACGCACCTCCCAAATAAAAACCCCCGTCACGGCCCCCTCCGGACACCACTGCTAGCCAGGCGGAGCCAAGCCCGCACCAACTGACCCCTGCCTACCTGCTCCATCTTGTATATCAGTAACACCAACGACACCCCCTCCTTCTTGCACCTAATCTCATAAACCCACATTCCCCCTTTGACGGACTTGGAAAGGCTGACCAGCTCCCCAAACCAAAAGGCCCCAAATTTATTTATTATTATTATTCCTTTTTTTTTTTTTTTTTGGAAAACGAGAATAAACTTGCCAACGAAAACAACTCCCTCTAACTAGGGAAACCTCATATGCTGCTGCCCAAACCCTGCAGCTGCCCAAACATTTTATTATTATTATTATTTTTTTTTTATGATATAACCAGGAGACACCCAAAATTCTTCCGTAAATTCCGGGCAACCCAGCCTTTGACCAGAAACGTCAAACCCGCTAGTTTTTTTTTTTTTAACGCGAGCCCGGCCACCCCATTGGTCCTATTTCTAGAAATAAAGTATAACGTCAACAGTCTAACCCCCTCGCCCCACCGAATCCACTTCACTCATGTGAACTACCACCTGCCACTACTGCCTAGCCTTCCGAGAAGTGGACGACTCCGATGGAATCTCACACCTCCAGACAGGACGGGACACCCCACGTTACCCCGCCACCAGCTCCACCACCCAGAAACTATCCCCACTGAAAAGCGAGGAAACGCTCCAGCTATGACGTTCTCCACTGGCGTTAGATGCACCAAGTAAACGACACATGCACTTGCAGGCATAACCACACCGAGTGTGGCAACAGCTGAAACAACCGGGGGAGACGACACAGCGACTCTTAATCACTCGTACCATACCCAGGTTATACCCGTGGAACCAAACCTTCATCTCCCTTACTGAGGCGCCCCACCATACCACTGGAAATGACTCCAGCAGCACCAGATCTTGTGTGAAAACCCCTGTCAATCCAAGACCGAAGGCCCACTACACCCGCCTTGAAAGAATGCCCCCAAACCTGTCGAGCCACCCGACACTGTGTACCACCCCCACTCAAAGTTCTTAACCGCACCAAACCCCCCCAGTCCCCTCCTGGGAAACCCGTCCAGTAATGAGGCACACCCGCAAATCCTCCCTGTGAGTCCACCCAACGCACAAAATGCTTAGGCGATCTGATCCTTGCGACGTGCTCCAATGTAGACAGGAGCACCCCGAAGATAGTTGGCGACGCCAGGCCTACGCACAGAAAATCGTCCAAATAATGGCTGATGGGCGATACTCCTGACACATCCCTCATCACACCTTCCCCCAATGAGTTGAACTGCTAAACAGTGCCCCGGAGACAGAGCAACCAATCTGCAGACCCATATCGACATAAAAAACCCCAGTAACCCACCAACCCCACAACCGGAAGCTGTCCGGGCGGCCCTGACCAATCCGACGAGCCCAATACAGTGCCGCATCCAAGGAAGCGTAACTCACTGTGTGTCCTCCCGTGTCAATGGCATTGTTGACCAACCCCCCTTTTGGGAAGAAAGGTGGTGCATCAGCCCAAATTTGTTGAGCTCCTACTTTGGCACTACACCCCAAAGGGGAACCCCCAAATCAACAAAAGATTGGGAAGGGAAAGAGCCGCCTATGCGTCCTAATGCTACTTTCCCTGGGCAGTTTCTCAGAAACTACATTGGGACGCAGCATGGCCGAACATAAATCACACGGCATGTGAAAACCCCACTGAAAAGAAAAAACCTTAGTCTAACAGCTACGCTGCTGTACCATCCGTATACCTACCAAGAAACGGCCGCCACCGTTCCCCCATCACCGGCGTCCTTTCTTTCCCGTGTTTGAAGCATACCGACAGGGTGTGATCCCAACCCCCCCCCCCCAAACCCAGAACCTTAGTGCTTGTACCGACACACTCCACCGAATTTACCCGTGCCCTACGTGTACCGCTAACAGGCCTACTTACTCCAGCCGGACTGTTATACTGTGGGGGGGGGGGGGGGTTGGGTGGAGTAACACCCGCCCCTACCAGGAAACAACTGCCCTTGGGGCCTAGCAGATGTCACAAGGCGCATTCCCAGCCTGATGTCGTTGTGATCCTACCGTAGTGCCGGATGTATCCCCTCCTACGCCAAACTGCTCCCAGACCGCATCCAAACCGCACCTCCGTGAACCCTGTAAGCATCCCCTACCGAATTTGGGTAACAAAAGAGCTCCGACAGGGTTCAGGGTTCTTCCCCCCAATCACCCTCATGTCAAATGCTTGCAACTTATTTCCGATAGTACATGTAATCAACCAATACCTCCCCTTCTCACCACCTCCCATTGTTGGAATACCCTGGCGTAACCCCAAATTTTAATTTTAATTTTTTTTTAACAGCAGGAGTGAACAACATCTCTACGTACTCACCCTTTTAGATCTTATCCCGGACCTCAGGCTTTAAGTGAGCACCCAGCGGACCCTAAAACCAACTGTACCTGTGGCTAAATCAGCCAAACGTATGACATCCCGTTTTCCAGCGGCGTCCCCTGCTACCACGAACTTCAAAACCTTCTGCTCCACTTGCACCCCACTATCAGCTGTCATGCGCAGACTCCCACACAGCCGGCACCGCTACGGGTGATGAGGATATACTATCCCTCCCTGCAAGCGGGACCACACGGCCCGACCACCTTCTCAAATCCACCAACCAAAATCTTTGAGCCCCACCAATAAAAAACCCTGCGAGCCTGAAGCTCCCCCCAAGTGCAGCCCCATCCATTGTGTCCACCCGGGGAGAATCACCCTGCGAGCCCCCCCGTTACCGATGCCTCCCCAGCACCTGCAGTAGCCCCCCGTTACCAATGTCTCCCCAGCACCTGCAGTAGGACCACCCCCCACGGACCCACTATACTATCCCCTATATGGCAAAGAAAAAAATTATTATTTTTTTTTTTTTTCCCACCAGCCGACCGTCTCGCCTCCATCGCTGCCGATCATCTCAGGGGAAACCGATCGTCCTCCGAAGCGGTCAGCTCGCCCTGCGACCATAGGACAGCCGGCTCGCCCGCATCTGATGAAAGCCCTCTAGGAGCAGCGTCTCTGGATGCCGAGGATCTGGCAGCCCTCCGGCCCCGCCACTGAGCTCCAGACCCGCCCATGGACTTCTCTGTCACTTTTCGCGGGCCGGGGGGGACGACTTCCCCCCCCGCCCTGCCGAGAGACATCAGGCGCGTTGTCACCCTCCCCTGGCGATCCATCATCACCTGGGGGTCACCTGGCCGAGGCTGCAGAGGGCACAGTGACCGCGACCGACGATCTCCCCCGCTGAGGCTCCACCCCCCGCTACCGTCCCATCAGGGGTGAGGCCCGCACTCTTCTGGTCCATGTGTCGAGCGAGCTGCCTGGCCACCCCGTACCGCCGGTGCGGCCGCCCGCCGGGCCCTGACTATGATTGGGATGATTCCCGGGACCCCCCCTTGTGAGCAATGTGAACGCTTAGCGGGGGGGGGGGCCCGAATGGGGCCAAGGGGAGACTAATTGGCTGGCGCTGGGCTCTAGGGGATAGTCGGGTAAGAAGCGCTCTGAAGGCAGTAACCTTCAAGCTCGCGTGGACTCCCTCCCCCCCTGTACCTGCCCCCACCACCCTTCAAGCAAGCATTGGCCCCAGGGTCTCCTGTAACCAACCTGCGCTCCCTGGTGCCGCTACCGACCGCAGCTAGGCCCGAAACAGCTCCCCCTCTGCCATAGCTCTGTCTCCCTGAACTTTCCTTCACACTGTGGTGACCTGGGGGAGGGGACAACTCCTTTTCCTACTTACTCCCCCTCCCACTAAACTTCCTACCCAATCCTAATACTTCTAACATCCTGTACCCTGTTTCCCTAGTCATGCCAGCCCTCCGCTCATTTCTTTTCTCTCATTTTTTGCTCCGGGCTTTTTTTTCTATGACTTTTCTCTATATTGCCGGGAGCCGACAATTCATTACAGCCGCGGCTGCTTTTAAATGTTTTTTTTTTTCTTTAGAAATGTCATTTTTCTGGCGCACTGGGAAGTTCAGAGCTGCGCCTGTTCAACTTATGCAAATTGAGTTACGTGACTTGACATTTACTAAGATTTTGCCGGCGCAGTGTCCCGGCGCATTTAAACCATTGAAATTCCCGCGCTGAGCTCAAAAAAACCTCCCGCAGCTCGAATCGTACTTGCCGGCGCAGCGGGCTGGTTTTGAAAAAGTTGCTTTCTCACTCTATTTTGGCCATGTTTGTTATTTGGGCCGGTGTCCCTACACTTCCTCACATCACCCCACATCACCCTCATTATATTCTCACTTCCAACTTCTTTATATTTAGATTTTAACATGCTGTGCGCCAGGTCCCTAGTGACGCACTGAGCGCCTCCTCCCATCCGCCGACAACACTATAGTAAATGGGAAATAGGGCTGCGCTACAGGCGCTAATGTTTTGTAAATACCAAAACAGCCATTGCGCACGCAGATGCGCCAATACTCATGGTGCAAACATTTCGTAAATCAGCCCCTCAATGTAGAGACTGAAATTCGAAGTGGGTACACCTGTTAAGGATGTCCTTTAATTACTAACCCATAAAAACACTCTCTGAGCATGCCCAGAAATACCCAGGTGCTGTTCACACACAAAAAGCACCCCAAAAAAAAACTAACTGGCTGGGCATGTGCAGAACAACACCAATGCAGGTAGCAAAAAATAACCCCCCCTCCCCCCGTCCAAAATTAAGCACATCATCCAACATGCTACAAAATTAGAGATGGGACAATCACCCCCCCCCCCCCACTAACAAATACCATTGCAGTCTATGGGAAATGACTTGTTAATTTTGCTAGTCCCCACTTGGCTGGCTTATCTTCTAGTTATTGGCCTTAAAATGGGGGCCCAGGTCCCACCCTAAGGAACATATATCAATGTCACCAATTTGGAAAACACCAAAAACAAAACAAGGAGAAGTGCCTTTAAATATGCCAAATTGCTTAAGGGCCATTTCACACCACATGCAGTGCTTTGCGTTTTTTATGCATCCAAAATGCATGGAAAGTTGGTTATATGGCTCTAAATGGCAGTGTTTGTTCCAGTGCGTTCCAGTTCCACCAAAAAAGTAGAACATGCTGCATTTTACCTGCACTGGACTGTACTGGAACGCATCAAAACGCATCATAAACACACTGGAACGCACAGGAACACACCTAGATGCACCAAAAACGCACTGGAACACACTTGTCCTTATCTATGGTTAATAAAAAAGAGGGGTGAAAAAAAAGCACTGGACTGCATCAAAAACGTACCAAAAATGCACTGGAACGCATGAAAAACGTGCATGCAGAAAAGCACCTGGAACGCATCCGGATTGTGTTTCTATGGTGTGAACTGGCCCTAGTTCACACCATAGAAACGCAGTCTGGGTGCGTTCCAGGTGCTTTTCTGCATGCGCGTTTTTGACACATTCTAGTGCATTTTTGATGCGTTTTTGATGCAGTGCAGTGTTTTTTTTCCCCTCTTTTCACTTAGGACAAGTGTGTTGCAGTGCGTCTTGGGTGCATTTAGGTGCGTTCCAGTGCATTCCAGTGCATTTTTGGTACGTTCCGTTGCGTTTTTGATGTGTTTTACTGCGGTCCAGTACAGTTCTGTACCTAAAAAATAAAGCATGACCAATTTTTTTTTTGCTTTCTGAAACGCACTGGAACGGACTGCAGTGGTGTGAACTATGCCATTGGCATTAATGTGATCAACTTTCTTTGCATTTTTCAGGCATCAAAAAAACGCACTGCACTGCATCCGGTGTGAACTGGCCCTAAATATCATACCCGGGGGTGTCTATAGTATGCCTGTAAAGTAGCGCATGTTTTCCATGTTTATAACAGTTGGAGAGCAAAATGACATTTCTAAAGTAAAATAATAGTCATTTAAAAGTCCTTGCGGCTGTAATGAATTGCTGGTTCCCGTCAATACAGATAAAAGTAATTGAAAGTCTTTGATTACACAAAAAAAAAGCGTGGGGGTTCCCCCAAATTCCATAACCAGGCCCTTCAGGTCTGGAATGGATATTAAGGGGAACCCCGCTGCAAATTTAAAAAAAAATGACGTGGGGTTCCCCCCAAATATCCATACCAGGCCCTTCAGATCTGGCATGGATTTTAAGGGGAACTCCACCCCAAATGTAAAAAAAAAATGGCGTGGATTCCCCCCAAAAATCCACACCAGACCCTTATCCGAGCACGTAACCTGGCCGGCCGCAGGGGAAAAGGGGGGGACGAGAGCGCCCCCTCTCCCTCCTGAACCGTACCAGGCCACATGCCCTCAACATGGGGAGGATGTCCCCATGTTGATGGGGACAAGGGCCTCATCCCCACAGCCCTTGCCCGGTGGTTGTGGGGGTCTGCGGGCGGCTGGCTTATCGGAATCTGGAAGACCCCTTTAACAAAGGGGACCCCCAGATCCCGGCCCCCCCCTGGGTGAAATGGTAATGGGGTACAAATGTACCCCTACCATTTCACAAAGAAAGTGTCAAAAATGTAAAAAATGACAAGAGCCGGTTTTTGACAATTCCTTTATTAATGTCTTCTCCTTTCTTCCATCTTCTTCTTCCTTCTTCCATCTTCTTCCATCTTCTTCTTCTTCCATCTTCTTCCATCTTCTTCTTTTCTCCATTCGGGTTTCTTCCTCCATCTTCATCTTCCTCTTCATCTTTATCTTCATCTTCCTTCTTCCTTCGGTCTTCTCGTCCGCATCTTGCTCCGGCGTCTTCCCTTCTTCTTTCTTCTCCGGCCGCTTCGTTTGAATTGGAGGTTCCCGCTGTGCGACGCTTCAGTTCTTCAGTTCCCCATCGGGTCCGCTTACACCCGGTGACCCCGCCCCCCTTTGACGCACATGGATTTCACTGGGACTTTCCCCGTGGTTTCAGAGGGGGCGGAGCCACCGGGGGGCAGCGGACCAAGTGGGGAACTGAGGCGTCGCACAGCGGGAACCTCCAATTCAAACGGAGCGGCCGAAGAAGAAAGAAGGGAAGACGCCGGAGAAAGATGCGGACGAGAAGACCGAAAGAAGAAGGAAGATGAAGATGAAGAGGAAGAAACCCTAATGGAGAAAAGAAGAAGATGGAAGAAGAAGAAGGAAGAAGAAGAAGGAAGAAAAGAGAAGACATTAATAAAGGAATTGTCAAAAACCGGCTCTTGTCATTTTTTACATTTTTTACACTTTCTTTGTGAAATGGTAGGGGTACAATGTACAACTTACCATTTCACATAGGGGGGGGGGGTGGGATCTGGGGGTCTCCTTTGTTAAAGGGGTCTTCCAGATTCCGATAAGCCCCCCGCCCGCAGACCCCCCACAACCACCGGGCAAGGGTTGTGGGGATGAGGCCCTTGTCCCCATCAACATGGGGACATCCTCCCCATGTTGAGGGCATGTGGCCTGGTACGGTTCAGGAGGGAGGGGGGCCGCTCTCTCGTCCCCCCCTCTTCCCCTGCAGCCGGCCAGGTTGCGTGCTCGGATAAGGGTCTGGTGTGGATTTTTGGGGGGACTCCACGCCATTTTTTTTTTACATTTGGGCTGGAGTTCCCCTTAAAATCCATGCCAGATCTGAAGGGCCTGGTATGGATATTTGGGGGGAACCCCACATCATTTTTTTTTTAAATTTGCAGCGGGGTTCCCCTTAATATCCATTCCAGACCTGAAGGGCCTGGTTATGGAATTTGGGGGGACCCCCACGCTTTTTTTTTTTGGTTAGCAAAGACTTTCAATGACTTTTCTCTATATTGCCGGGAGCCGACAATTCATTATAGCCGCGGGTGCTTTTAAATGCCTTTTTTTTCCTTTAGAAATATCATTTTGCTGGCGCACTGGAAAGTTCAGAGCTGCGCCTGTTCAACTTATGCAAATTGAGTTATGTGACTTGACATTTACTAAGATTTTGCCGGCGCAGTGTCTTGGCGCAAGAAAACAAGGAAAATTCCCGTGCTGAGCTCAAAAAAACCTCCCGCAGCTCGAATCGTACTTGCCGGCACAGCGGGCTGGTTTTAAAAAAGTTACTTTCTCACTCAATTTTGGCCATGTTAGTTATTTGGGCAGGTGTCCCTACACTTCCTCACATCACCCCACATCACCCCCATTATATTCTCACTTCCAACTTCTTTATATTTAGATTTTAACATGCTGTGCGCCAGGTCCCTAGTGGCGAACTGAGCGCCTCCTCCCGTCCGCCGACAACACTATAGTAAATGGGAAATAGGGCTGCGCTACCAGCGCTAATGTTTTGTAAATACCAAAACAGCCATTGCGCACGCAGATGTGCCAATACTCATGGCGCAAACGTTTTGTAAATCAGCCCCATTGTGTTATAAGGACAAGGACACAGCTGTGGGTTAGAAATTATTCCCATATCTGATTTTTTATTTATTTATATTTTTTTGGGGGGGGGGGGGTGTGGGGGCTTCGGTAGGAGTGGGACTTCCTGTCCCACTTCCTCCTTCCGCCCAGGGACCGCCTCGGTGACTCCTCCTCTTGCCTTAGGCGGCCCCCGTGGAGCAGGTAAGTGTCTGTTTATTAAAAGTCAGCAGCTATACTTTTTGTAGCTGCTGACTTTTAATAAACTTAAGAAAAAGGCTGGAACTCCCCTTTAAACACTTCAGCCCCTCCACCATTATGCAGCTTAAAGACCAGAGGTGTTTTTACAATTTGGCACTGCGCTGCTTTAACTGGTAATTACACAGTCATGCAATGTTGTACCCAAACAAAATTTGCGTTCTTTTTTTTCCCACAAATAGAGCTTTCTTTTGATGGTATTTTAATGCCGCTGCGATTTTTATTTTTTGCGATATAAACGGAAAAAACAGAAAATTTAGAAAAAAAATATATATTTTCTACTTGTTGTTATAAGAAAAATCTAATAAACGAAATTTTAGTCATACATTTAGGCCAAAATGTATTCAACCACATGTCTTTGGTAAAAAAATGACAATAAGCGTATATTTACTGGTTTGCGCAAAAGTTATAGCGTCTACAAACTAGGGTACATTTTCTGGAATTTACACAGCTTTTCGTTTATGACTGCCTATCTCATTTCTTGAGGTGCTAAAATGGCAGGGCAGTACAAACCCCCCCCCCCAAATGACCCCATTTTGGAAAGTAGACACCCCAAGGAAATTGCTGAGAGGCATGTTGAGCCCATTGAATATTAAAAAATGTTGTCCCAAGTGATTGAATAATGACAAAAAAAATTTTTAAATTACAAAAAGTTGTCACTAAATGATATATTGCTCACACATGCCATGGTTATATGTAAAATTGTCCCCCAAAATACATTCTGCTGCTTCTCCTGAGTACGGGGATAATACATGTGTGGGACTTTTTGGGAGCCTAGCCGTGTACGGGACCCCGAAAACCAAGCACCGCCTTCAAGATTTCTAAGGGCATACATTTTTGATTTCACTCCTCACTACCTATGACAGTTTTGAAGGTCATAAAATGCCAAGATGACACAAAACCCCCCCAAATGACCCCATTTTGAAAAGTAGACACCCCAAGCTATTTTCTGAGAGGCATGTTGAGTCCATGGAATATTTTATATTTTGCCACAAGTTGCGGGAATATGACAAACTTTTTTTTTTTTTGCACAAAGTTGTCACTAAATGATATATTGCTCAAACATGCCATGGTTATATGTGGAATTACACCCCAAAATACATTCTGCTGCTTCTCCTGAGTACGGGGATACCACATGTCTGAGACTTTTTGGGAGCCTAGCCGCTACGGGACCCCGAAAACCAAGCACCGCCTTCAGGCTTTCTAAGGGTGTAAATTTATGATTTCTCTCCTCACTGCCTATCACAGTTTCGGAGGCCATGGAATGCCCAGATGGCACAAACCCCCCCAAATGACCTCATTTTGGAAAGTAGACACCCCAAGCTATTTGCTGAGAGGCATGGTGAGTATTTTACAGCTCTCATTTGTTTTTAAAAATGAAGAAAGAAAATATATATATATATATGTATTTTTTTAAAACTTTGTGCCAAAAAGCGAGATCTGCAAAATACTCACCATACCTCTCAGAAATTGCTTGGGGTGTCTACTTTCCAAAATGGGGTCATTTGGGGGGGTTTGTGCCATCTGGGCATTCCATGGCCTCTGAAACTGATAGGCAGTGAGGAGTGAAATCAAAAATTGAGCAATATATAATTTAGTGACAACATTGTGCAAAAAAAAAAAAAATTGTCTTTTTCCCGCCACTTGTGTCCAAATATAAAATATTCCATGGACTCGACATGCCTCTCAGCAAATAGCTTGGGGTGTCTACTTTCCAAAATGGGGTCATTTGGAGGGGGGGGGGGGTTTGAACAGTCCTGGCATTTTATGCACAACTTTTAGAAGCTTATGTCACACATCATCCACTCTTCCAACCACTTGAAGACAAAGCCCTTTCTGACACTTCGGCCCCTTTCACACTGAGGTGTTGCAATAATGCGCTAAAAACTATTAGCGTTTTTACTGCATTTTTACCGCGTTTTTACCGCGTTAGCACTAAAAATAGCGCTAACGCCTATGCGCTCAGGCTCACCGCTCAGCCAATGACTTTTCGTGTGGACAGCGCCGAACATCGGATCGCCGTGGACACTGGATTTCATCGCTGGAATGTTTTTTTTTTTTTTTTTTTTTTTATTTTTAATAAAGGACTTTCCCAACGGTGTCTGTGTATTTTTTTTACAATTTTTTACACTTTCTTTGTGAAATTTTAGGGGTACAATGTACCCCATTACCAATTCACATAGGGGGGGCCGGGATCTGGGGGTACCCTTTGTTAAGAAGGGGTGTATTTTGGAGATGTTACAGAAGTTTGGGGCAGCAAGAGTCCAGGATTACACCTAGCACCCTGGCATGCTGGAACAGACTGATAGTAGGGCCATCAATTTTGACAGAGAAGTCAGGGGAAGGGGCACATGGGAGAGGAAATATTATGAGCTCAGTTTTGGATAGGTTGAGTTTGAGGAAGTGGTGTGACATCCATGATACCTGAGGAAACTGATGGAGTGGAGCTGAAGTGTAAAAAGATTGATTTGGGTGCCATGAGCATAGAAATGGTATATCAGCTGTTGCAGAGTGGTGGTGTAGTTTGAGAGTAAGAGAGGTCCAAGAACAGAACCTTGGGAGACCCCAACAGAAAAAGGAAAAGGAGAGAAGGAGGTAGAATTGTAAGTGACTGAAGGTTCGTGGGATAGGTAAGATGAGAACCATCAAAGAGTAATGTCAAGGACACTAAAAGAATATAGTTTTTTGAGGAAGAGTGGTCGACTGTATTAAAGACAGAACAGACGTTCTACAGAATAGTTTGTGTGTAGTCAGGTTGTTCACTAAGGGAACATTCTACAGGATAGTTGTGTAATATGTTCAGGGCACTCACTAAGGATACATTCCACAGGATAGTTTGTGTGCATTCAGGATACATTCTACAGCAGGGATAGGTAATTGATTTTCCCAAAAGGCCACATGAAAAACTTGGACTGATATGGAGGGCAAAACTTTTTTCGGCTCAATAGTAATTTTGGACCTGAGATGGTCCGTAAGCATGTAGACATAAACAAACACCCAGTGCTAGGAATGATAATAAGGTCTTTCAGATGGGCGGTGGTAAGAACAGGTGGCTGAGAAATGTTTTTACTGTCCTTCCCGAACTGTAAAATTACATCCAGACAGGGCTGTTCACATGCCATGGCCTTGGCATTTTCAACTTGGGCTGCAGAGTTTGATAAGCGGCACTACTTGTCAAACTCACCCATTAAGTTCAATAAGGCTGCACTGCAACCGCCTGCAACTCACTGCCTGTCAAATGCCCTCTGATAAAGCACAGTGACTGATAGGAGAGAACCTTAGATTGGTATAGCGGTGATTTCTGCAGATCCTGACCTAGAGTAAAGAAAAGGTGCACAGCTTCTGTGGTTTGCAGTATGCAGGTGCTAAAATAAGAAGAACTTGGCCAGGTAGTAGAGCGGCCAAACGTCTCCTAGGCAACACTTCCCCACCAGAACCGAGTCTCCCCACTGTACCAATCAGTTCCTCAGGCTCTCTCCTTCCAGTTCTTGCAGCTCTCCAAATGGACATTTGTCAGCGTGCCTCTCTGAGCCTGTTAGCTTCCTCACCAAGGCATCTGACAAGCCCGGAGACGCATGCTGACAGTGCAGGCACGAGGGCCGTATAGGGACAGCCAAAAGGCTTTATGTGGCCCTTGGGCTGCAATTTTCCCAAGTCTGTTCTACAGGGTAGTTTGAGTGTATTTCGGGTGCTCACTAAAGATACATTCTACAGGGAAAAAAATCAGCCTTATAAGCTACAGACAGGGTTTCCATTGAAATGGATGGAACCAGTAGCATGCATGTGTATGATGTACAGCCCTGAATATATATACACAAAATTTTTGCCAGAGGTTGTGCAGTGCTTGGCAGGCTACATGGTTGAGATCTCAAAACAGCGGGCTTGTTGGTAAGTATATTCTATGCTGTGGAAGATAGAAAAAGGGTAAGTGCAGTAAGCATCCACTTATTTACAAAAAAATAGTTTTTTTGATTATCCACTTTAGAAGTGAAATTCTGGTTAAATAAATATTGTCTAAATACAAGGGCCATGTGTACAGTATTAAACCTTTTAACAAAAAAATGTTATATATTGCAGCTTACCCATCCTTGGATGGGTTGGCTGCATTCGTTTTCTTTCTTTAGGCTTTTTTCCCACCTGTTTTTGCCTGTTGATCTGGCCAGTAACATACCTCCTGTATAGGAGTGCCTACACTCTGGGCGAAGGAGCACAGGGTTCATTTTTGGACAGCAGCATTGTCTGTCTGGGGGGAGGGGAGTGTAAGGTGTACTAGCAGATTTAGATACACTAACAAATTGAAGCCAGAACTCCAGCCTCACACTGCAGTTACACAAGCAGTAACAGCAACAGTTTTTTTTCCCTTGGGATAAATACATGAATAAATAAAAGCTGACCATTGTAAGCACCACTGTCGGCAGTTAATGGTTTATCTCAATAATCTAACTGCTACATTTATAGGAGTGTTTGTTCTGCTGAAAAACAGACGTACTGGTTGGATCACATGAAAATAAAGAAAAAAAAGCCTAAACAAGAAAACGAATGCAGCCACCACATCTAAGAATTGATATTCTGCAATAAAATAAATTCTTACTTTTGGGTTTAATACTGCTTTAAAACTTGGTGTTTTTTGTGTATTTTTCCTAAATATGTGCACTATTCTCACTCCTGCACTTTGCTTCCTTTATGACTATTGAATAATATAGGTAAATTTTATAAGGTTTTTGCACCCAGAGTTCAGCTCTAAATTATTTGCATGTTAATCATTAATGTTCGGTATAATAAAATGGTTCAAACTGTTTCATACACATGCCTCATTTTTTGAATATTTTAATAATTAGAAATTTCTGTCATATTCAAAGTAAACATAGATTTCCAAAGTTAGCTAACCCATATATGAAGTATCCCTATTATATAATGTTCTATAATAAAAATAAAAGGATATACATTTAATTCAAGATGCATGAATGCATAACATGTATCTCCACCCCCGAATTAAAAAAACAATGACAGATTTATTATAATTTTTAGTAGTCAACTTACATTCTCATACCTATAAATTAGTGAGTTTTTATGTCAAGTGAATGTGCCAGTTCACTTTTGCCATATTGACTATTACAGTAGAAATTTCAATATTTATTATCAATTCTATGAACTGTTATTATTGTTAACATTATTACTACATTCCACACGATAGGAATTTCCGATGAAAAAAGTCAGACAGAGTGCGTTGGAGTTTTTTCATCGGAATTTTCAAATAGAACATGTTTTATTTTTTTCCGATGAAATTCCGTTTGAATTCCGATGGGAGTTTGGTCGGAAAAAAGTCCAATCATGTGTACGGGGCATAAGGAAATAATTCAAAGTAAAGCAATGAATCCGTCGTATATTTCCATTTTCGTCTCAAGAGGGAGCCAGATACTCACACTTAGCCCATAACAGACACATGGTGGGAGGATGATGGGAAGAAAGAAAAGAAGGAAGATAGTAAGAGATGTGGGGGTAGGGCAATGGCATAGGCAATGTCTTTAAGGATGGTATGTGCCTTTAATGTAAAGGTCCTAACGTGATTTTTAGATTTTGTTTATGTAAACGGACCAAGTTATCAGATTCCAAACTGTATCAAATGTTTGACATTTATAAACTGGTGGACCATTTCATATTAGGGCTCATGCACACTGGGCTTAAAAAACTGTCTGTAAACAGCCTGTAAAAGCAGCTCTATGTACGCCTACAGTAGTTGTCCATGCATTTAATAATAATTATGCATCGCCCCCTCTAGAAATGACTACGTGATCAAATATTAATAGTGCAATAATACTCTATGGGTTGGTGAACAATACAGCCCTTTTCATCAAATATACAGGTGCATCTCATAAAATTCGAATATCATAAAAAATAATATTGTAGCAGGTGTTTGAATTTAGGGGAGGCATCTGGGTGGTAGTGTAACCCAGATGCATTGATTGTCAGGGAATCTGAGACACTTGTGGTTCTTGGAGGACTCTGGTGGTGTGAGGTTCCCTGCGGCCTGCAGGTGGTGCTGTCGCCCTGGCCGGAGTTGAACACTCACCGCAAGACTGCTTCCCTTTTTGTCCTTTACTGGCGCTGGTACAGCGGGGCGGGGAACGCGCTGTGACGCAGAGGGAGAGGAGATAAAAGGGGCGGATGCCTTGACCTTGGGTTCAGAGTCAGAGGACGCAGCCGCACCCAGGCACCTTCAGCTTGGGTGCTGGCGTTCCGAAGTTCCGGGCCCAGGTGCCCTTGACCTGGCCGGAGCGGGAGATGGAGTCCATCTCAGGCACCTTTAGCCTGGGGTGAGGTACTATGGCGGAAGCCTGGAGCTCAGTACCTTCGAATGAGTTCCGCGAGGGTGGAGGAATCCGAGGGGGCCCTAACTCCTTGGGTGCCCGTGTCTGAGACGAGGAGGCCGGTGAGCGGAACTTCTCCGGAGAGTCCAGCGCAGCATTGTTGGTGACGGAGAGGCCTCCGGTAACGGTCTTGGACGGATGTCCTTCTCCTGATAGGGGCTACGTTACCAAAGGTAATTCATGTTCTGTTCAATATAGTCAGTGGCAGTGACTATTCGCCACTGATGACACTACAGTGGTTAGCTCTATGTAAAGGAATTGTGCCTTGGCTTACTCCCCACAAATACTGAAGTGGTATATGGGTCTCAACCTGTCTGTGCTGTATGACTATTTATTGAGAAGAATAAATACGAGTTGGACCTTTTCAGTGTGTGGAACTCTGGTTACTAGGAGCAAAGGGGAGTCAATCCGAGGAGAGGATTTGACTCTGGGACACATACACAAAACCCAATAGTTCTGGCCTTCACCTCTACACATTGGAGGACATGGGCCGTGGTGTATCTCATCCCTCCCCCCAGTGCTAACCCCTAGATGAGACAGACAAGCCGTGCATGAGAAGGGGGTGAGAGGGGTGAGATCGCTACAATATTTATTTCAGTAATTGAATTCAAAAAGTGAAACTCATTTATTTTATATAGAGCATTACACACAGAATGATATAATTCAAAAATTTCTTTTTTTTCATTTTGATGGTTTACAGCTAGTGAAAACCCAAGATTCAGTTTCTCAGAAAATTTGAATATTACATAAGACCAATAAAAAAAGGATTTTTAATGCAGAAATGATGGCTTACTGAAAAGTATGTCCATGTACAGTATTGTATGCACTCAATACTTGGCTCCTATTGCATGAATTACTGCATCAAGGCGGTGTCTCACGGAGGCGATCAGCCTGTGGCACTGCTGAGGCGTTATAGAAGCCCAGGTTGCTTTGATAGTGGCTTTCAGCTCATCTGCATTGTTGGGTCTGGTGTCTTCCATCTTCCTCTTGACAATAATTCTCTATGGGGTTTAGGTCAGGCAAGTTTTCTGGTGAATCAACACAGTAATACCATGATCTTTAAACCAGGTATTGGTACTTTTGGAAGTGTGGGCAGGTGCCAAGTCCTGCTGGAAAATGAAATCACCATCTCCATAAAGCTGGTCAGCAGTTTGAAGCATGAAGTGCTCTAGAATTTCCTGGTTGAGGGCTGTGCTGACTTTGGACTTGATAAAACAGAGTGGACCAACACCAGCCTGTGATATGGCTACCCAAATCATCACTGACTGTGGAAACTTCACACTGAACCTCATGCAACTTGGATTCTGTGCCTCTCCACTCTTCCTCCAGACTCTGGGACCTTAATTTCCAAATGAAATGCAACATTTTCCACAGTCCGTGATGATTTGGGGAGCCATATCATCTGCTGTTGTTGGTCCACTGTGTTTTATCCAAAGTCAGCGCAGCCCTCTACCAGGAAATTGTAGAGCGCTTCATGCTTCCCTCTTGCTGACCAGCTTTATGGAGATGGTGATTTCATTTTCCAGCAGGACTTGGCACCTGCCCACACTGCCAAAAGTACCAACACCTACCATACTTACCAAGATGAGGGGGAGAAACTGTCTGAATACATAAGGCGTCTTGACAAGATAATGCACCAGATATTGCTAAAGAAAGGTATAGATCCCAGGTCAATTGTCCGTGCACAACAGGTTTTAAGGGGGGCTCAGCCCTTAGATCCTATTATGATCCAGTTAAAAACTCGAAGAGATGGTGAAATTCTGAAGTACCCTGAATTAATTTGGATGGTGCGAGAAGAAGAATCACTGTTGGAGAGTAAAAAGAGAAACCTGAAACCAGAACCTGTCGCCGAGGTCAGAGTGATTAGTGCAAATAGTGATGACCCAGAGATAGAGTTCTTGAAAAAACAGGGGTTGCAAATGATGGAGTGGGTCATTACCGACACAACTGCACAAGTCCGCGAAAACATGTCAGCTGGTTCAGAGAAGCCGACAGGAAACGTCAAAGGGCCCCGGTAAAGAAGCCAACCAGGTGCCCACCTACAGCACTTAGCTCAAAAAGCAAAGACCCAGGGAAACCACAGTGGAATCCTAAACTGTCGCAGAGAGCTCTCACTGCTGTTTCTGAACGACCAGACACCCTATGCTGAGACAAGTGTATCAGCACCTAGTAGAGGAACAGAGAGCCCCAGGTGAAGGAGTGGAGAAGATTTGGCGAGTGGACAGAAGTGAGAAGATACTACAACCTGGAGAGGTGGTGTGTCTAAAAGCTTCAGTCAAGCTCAATTGGGAACAACCGGGCCCCTTTGTTGTCCTTGAAGCTGACCACCAGGGAGAGGACACGGGAGTGGAGGTAATCCCAGAAGTCATATCAATTAGGGCTCTGTAACAGAGTCGTGGGAAGATCCCTGTCAGCATCCGTAATGTTACGGCCTCGCCATTGAAACTGCGAGCCCGAATGCTGTTAGGACAAGTAAATCCAGCCACCCCAGTCTCACTATCTGATTTGGAGAAGGGAGAGAAGGACAGAATCTCCATAGAACAGTTTTACCCACAAAACACACCACTATCACCTGAGTGGAAAGAAAAGGTCAAAGCCCAGCTCCTGAGATGGCAGGATATGTTTTCAAACCATGAGTTCGATGTGGGGTGTGCAAAAAGTGCCCAGCACCGGATTCGCCTTCAGGAAGACAAGCCATTCAGGGAAAGTGTCAGACGGATCCCACTGGGTGATCTCCGTGAACAACTAGCAGAATTAAAGAGATCAGGCATCATCAGGGAGTCTAGGAGCCCTTACGCCTCCCCCATAGTGGTGGTGCGGAAGAAAAATGGGTCCCTGAGGCTGTGCATTGATTATCAGACGCTCAATAGGAGGACCATCCCTGATCGGTACACCACTCCAAGGATAGAAGATGCCCTGCAGAACCTATCGGGGGCGAAGTGGTTCAGTGTGCTGGACCTGAAGAGTGGGTACTATCAAATCCCCATGCACCCGGAGGACAGGGAAAAGACAGCTTTTATCACCCCAGTAGGGTTCTTCGAGTTTAATAGGATGCCTCAAGGTCTGTCCGTTGCCCCAGCAACGTTCCAGAGACTGATGGAGAAGACAGTAGGGGACATGATCCTAATCGAAGTGTTGGTGTATCTGGACGATATCATCGTCTTCGGCAAAACTCTCGAAGAACATGAAGAGCATCTGGATAAAGTCCTGAAGAGACTCCATGACGAGGGATTGAAGCTATCCCTGGAAAAATGTCAGTTTTACCAGCCTTCAGTTAATTACCTCTGCCATGTTGTCTCCGCTGAAGAAATAGCTACTGACCCCTAGAAGCTGGAAGCTGTCACCTCTTGGCCAACGCCTACCAATGTAACTGAGCTTAGGTTGTTCCTGGGATTTTGCTCATACTATAGAAGGTTCGTCAAAGGATTTGCTAAAATAGCTTGGCCCCTTAATGAGTTGTTGAAGAGTGAGGATGATGATGACCCCGATTCAACATCCATTGAGCAAATCAGAGGACCCAGGAAGCCTCGAGAGTTGATCAAAGACCAGTAGACTGACCAGTGTGAGCAAGCCTTTCGGCAGCTGAAGTGGAGTCTGACAACTGCTCCTATTCTGGCCTATGCCAATCCAGCCAAGCCGTATGAGCTGCATGTTGATGCCAGAAGAGATGGGCTAGGCGGGTTGCTGTATCAGTAGCACGATGGACACCTATGCCCTGTTGCTTATGTGAGCCAAAGTCTTGCACCTGCTGAAAAAAACTACCCCACTCAAGTTGGAATTCTTGGCTCTGAAGTTGGCAGTGGTGGACAAGTTGAAAGACTATTTGTATGGTGCAGACTTCGTGGTCAAAACTGACAACAACCCACTCACGTATATACTCACCACAGCAAAACTGGATGCCACAGGGAACAGGTGGTTGGCCGCTCTATCAGGGTTCCGCTTCAGCTTAAAATACTGCCCAGGAATTGGGAACAGAGATGCCAATGCCCTTTCGAGAAGACCCTATGACTTGGGGGTTTCCTCTGAAGAGTGAACTCAACTGACTACAGAAGGGATACAAGCCTTGTGTCAGGGAGTGGAACATCAGGCCAGAGGAACAACTGGGGCAGAAGTCAGTGGCGGCCCATTTCACCAGAGTGAATACAGAGGGTTCACCACAAGATGTAAACCATTGGTGAGCCTCAAAAACAGGAAGGCCAGATTAGAGTTTGCCAAACAACATCTAAAAAAGCCTTCACAGTTCTGGAACAACTTCCTATGGACAGATGAGACCAAGATCAACTTGTACCAAAGTGATGGGAAGAGACGAGTATGGAGAAGGAAAGGAACTGCTCATGATCCAAAGCATACCACCTCATCAGTGAAGCATGGTGGTAGTAGTGTCATGGCGTGGGCATGTATGGCTGCCAATGGAACTGGTTCTCTTGTATTTATTGATTATGTGACTGCTGACAAAAGCAGCCGGATGAATTCTGAAGTGTTTCGGGCAATATTATCTGCTCATATTCAGCCAAATACTTCAGAACTCATTGGACGGCGCTTCACAGTGCAGATGGACAATGACCCGAAGCATACTGCGAAAGCAACCAAAGACTTTTTTAAGGGAAAGAAGTGGAATGTTATGCAATGGCCAAGTCAATCACCTGATCTGAATCCGATTGAGCATGCATTTCACTTGCTGAAGACAAAGCTGAAGGGAAAATGCCCCAAGAACAAGCAGAAACTGAAGACAGTTGCAGTAGAGGCCTGGCAGAGCATCACCAGAGATGAAACCCAGCGTCTGGTGATGTCTATGCATTCCAGACTTCAGGCTGTAATTGACTTCAAAGGATTTGCAACCAAGTATTAAAAAGTGAAAGTTTTATTTATGATTGTTAATCTGTCCCATTACTTTTGGTCCCTTAAAAAGTGGGAGGCACATATACAAACTGTTGTAATTCCTACACTGTTCACCTGATTTGGATGTAAATACCCTCAAATTAAAGCTGAAAGTCTGCAGTTAAAGCACATCCTGTTTGTTTCTTTTTAAATCCATTGTGGTGGTGTATAGAGCCAAAAAGAATAGAATTGTGTCGATGTCCCAAAATTTATGGACCTGACAGTATATCTATCTGCATATCTGTATATCTATCTATGTATCTGTCTCTGTCCTATCCAATCTATTCCTCTGTCTGTTTGCAGGTCCCATTGTCTGCGAGTGAGGTTGGGGGGGGAGGTTGGTTGGGGTTTCGTTTGCGCCCCCCAAAAAAATGGAGCACCAGCCGCCACTGGCAGAAGCCATCGGAGTCTCAGTGGCAGGTATCCCCAAATACTATTGTGATTTGTCCCAGGTTAGGGATAACGGCCTACCTAAGTTTTCAGATAAGGACTTAAAAAAGGACCAGATGGAAGATTCCCTCTGTAGTTTACCACTGAAAGCTCTGGAGGGCCAACGCCCAGATCTACTGCTAACAGACTCTCCAACAGAAGCATGACTAGTGCACAAGGCATGGGATTGACTGCAGTTACGCATTGGGGTGGTCTACCGAAGGGGCCCCTCAGATGATCCCGAAGATAAGTGGCAGCTATTCTTACCGAGAAAGCATAGGGAAACAGTGCTGACTGCCTTACATGACAATCATGGTCACCTAGGGTCTGTGAGGACATTCAAACTGGTGCGAGACCGGTTCTATTGGCCCTGTATGCGGGCTGAAGTTGAGGGATACTGTCACTCCTGCATACGGTTTATACAGAGGAAGACTTTTCCCCACAGAGCTGCCCCAATGGGTCATCTTCAAAGTCAAGGACCACTGGAATTAGTATGTATTGACTTTCTGAGTCTGGAGCCTAACTCAAGTGGGCAGGGAAATGTTCTGGTGGTGACCGACCACTTCACCCAATATGCCCAGGCATTCCCAACTAAAGACCAACAAGCACCTACAGTGGCCAAAATTCTGGTAGAGAAGTTCTTCGTCTACTACAGCCTATCTCAGCGTATTCACTCTGACCAGGTGAGAGACTTTGAGAGTAGACTCATTAAAAGACTGTTAGACCTGTAGACATGTTGGGTGTTCAGAAGTCAAGAACCACCCCCCTACCACCCTCAAAGAGATCCCCAGCCAGAACGCTTTAATCGCACCCTCCTGGATATGCTTGGGACTCTTACGGCTGAAAAGAAACAGCATTGGAGCAGGCACATTGCAGCTATTGTACATGCCTATAATAGCACTGATAACGATGCCACAGGCTATTCACCATATAGGCTGATGTTCGGTAGGGAAGCTCAACTTCCAGTGGACTTAGCATTTGGCACCTCTTAAGATCATACCTCGATAGTGTCACACAGAGGATATGTGGACTGCCTGAGGAAGAGTCTGAAGATGGCATATGAGAAAGCTCAGGCTGCCTCAGACACCCGGAGCCATTGAAATACGCAAAACTTTGATCTAAAGGCGAGAGTACATGATTTGCAGCCTGGTGACAGAGTGTTACTGAGGAACTTGGGCATCCCTGGTAAACACAAACTGGCTGATCGGTGGAAGTCACAGCCCTACATCATCTGTAAGCAGTTGCCAGGACTGCCAGTATACCAGATTCACCCAGAGGGAAGCACAGGCCCACTAAAGACCTGGCACCGGAATCATCTGCTACCTTTATCAGAAGCAGTCCGCATACCTCTACAACCAAATCAACAGCCTACTCAAATGGGCATAGATTGGCTGTGGCAGTCTACGCCGTTCTCCCAGAGAAGCAGATGTGGGAACCCTTAGGCCTGAGGCTCCGGAGTTCATCCCACAGAGTCAACCCTTGGCAAGCCAAGGAGACTTTCCGAGTTCCCCAACTGTAGAGGACATAGAAGCTCCTCAACCTTCTGCAGCATCAGAGGAAGAGGCTACTATACCTGAAACGCCTGAGCCCAGAGAGCAGAGAGGAAAGCAAACAATACGCCCACAAAAAAGGCTCACATACGATACTTTAGGCAAAAGTTCTGAAGAAGCGATCCTCACATCTCAGAGAATTCACAGTCTGCCGATCCCTCCCACTACAGGTTTAGTGGAGGGCAACTCCAACTCACCCCCTGGCACATCTAGGTGGGCCATCCCAATATCGGTGGCTTGTAGGCAAGACAACCTCACCTCTTATGACAAATGGTGGGAGGTTCCCTTGCCAGGTTCATACGTGCATGCCAATTGCTTGTTTTCTTACATGTACTAACCTGTTTTTGCCACCCGTTGTATTTTTGAAAGCATGTAACAGGTTGTGGACATTAAATGTTGATAGACTCTGTCCTTCCTTTGGGGACCAAAGGTTCTTTGGTGAGGGGAGTATGTAGCAGGAATTTTGTAATGCAATTTATCCTTTTGGCCACAAGATGGAGACAGAGAGATGCTGACTTGTCAGAAAACTGAGGTGAAAGAGGAGTTTCAGGAAGTGCTGAGGAGACTGACAGGACACAGAGGCTGAGGAGACAAAGGAGAGGGAACTACTGAGGTAAAAGAGAGTGAGTGCTGACAGCAGACTGAGGAGAGGAGATTGCTTAAAAGAGAGGGAGATACCAATGCTCAAAAGGTCCTTTGCTGGGACACAGTGACACTTAACAGTTAGGAGAGGAGGAGTGTGTGAGGGGAAGGAACTGAGGGGCCAGAGTGAGGAGAGAGACACACACTGACACCAGGGACTGTGTGTGCCCCAACAGAGGAGGGATATCCTGAAGCTTTAGAAAAAGAGTCTGTGAGGAGATTAAGGAGAGCGGTCTGAAGAGAGGTGAGGATGCCTAAGGGGAGCCAGGAGCAGAGACAGCCACGTGGTCCACCACTATTTAGTCCAGGGACCCTACTCAGCAGCCCAGCACCACTCAGTTTAGCATAGACGACCCACACCTTTCAGGGATCGAGATACCCACCCGGGTATAGGGTCTGCCGCTGCCAGGTCATCTTGTGAGTTTCGCTATCAGTCATATCGATCGGCCAGCAGCAAGAGATCCAGTGCCTTATAACATTGCTAGGAGCATCAGGAGCCTGAAGCAGCACCTGGGATTATTGTTGTGTCATCGCACCGAGGATTGGTGAGAGGGTGCAAACACAACATCCTTCTTAAAACCATACTGACACTGCATGCAGACACCAATCTCCCTTTTTAGTGTCATGGGATGCTTGTTAGGAAACTACCATCTCTAGTATTTTCCCCTTTTTAATCTCTACCTAACGGAATATTCTAGGGGATTACTGCTCCATGCAAGCTTGTTTTATTCTACAAGGGCCCCACCATTTGCTAGCCGAAGACACTAGTATTCTTCACTTCAGGACCTGCAACATTACAGAACTGTGTCTACTGTACTTGTGTAATCCATTATTTTCTTTGCTTGTTTGCCTCTCAATGGTGTTTGCGGCCCAGAAGGAGCTGAGAAGTTGACAAGTAGGGATGGGCCCGGTGCTCGATTCGAACCCATGTTCGAATCGAGCATCGGGCGTTCGCTCGCTCGTCGAGCCCAGAACTATTTGGGCCGTTCGCATCACATTCGTGTGATGCGAGCGGCCCCGCAATGCATTGCGGCCGGCGCGGCCGGCGCAGTGCATTGCTGGCTGATGATTGGCCAAGCATGCACTGTGACCCCGCATGCTTGGCCAATCACAGCGCCCGAAACTCGGAGAGCAATAATTGGCTACAGGCAGGACGGCTGTAGCCAATTACAGCTCAGGGGCTTTAGTACACGCCCCACCATTTAAAAGGCCGCCACGCCATCGGCCCCGGTCACATGAGTTCCGGCTTTAGGAGAGATTAGTCTGCTGATTCTGTCTTTGCTTGATACTGAAAGATTTGCTCTTCTTTGCTAAACCATTGGCTATTTCTTTGCTAAACCATTGCTACCTAAGTCATTGATCGTTCATTGCTGCTGATTGCACAGTTAGTGTGTTATTAGCTGCTGCTGGGGATTAGTCTGGTGCGTGCTTACTGTTAGTACAGTATTGCAGTAGTACCAACCGCAGTGCTGTTAGCACAGCATTGCACCCCAACAGCACCCATAGGACTTCTAGTGTGTTAGTGGCAGCAAACAGAGCTCCTATATTTTCTTCTCAGCAGCACCCATAGGACTTCTAGTGTGTTAGTGGCAGCAAACAGAGCTCCTATATTTTCTTCTCAGCAGCACCCATAGGACTTCTAGTGTGTTAGTGGCAGCAAACAGAGCTCCTATATTTTCTTCTCAGCAGCACCCATAGGACTTCTAGTGTGTTAGTGGCATCACACAGAGCTCCTATATTTTCTTCTCAGCAGCACCCATAGGACTTCTAGTGTGTTAGTGGCAGCAAACAGAGCTCCTATATTTTCTTCTCAGCAGCACCCATAGGACTTCTAGTGTGTTAGTGGCAGCAAACAGAGCTCCTATATTTTCTTCTCAGCAGCACCCATAGGACTTCTAGTGTGTTAGTGGCAGCAAACAGAGCTCCTATATTTTCTTCTCAGCAGCACCCATAGGACTTCTAGTGTGTTAGTGGCATCACACAGAGCTCCTATATTTTCTTCTCAGCAGCACCCATAGGACTTCTAGTGTGTTAGTGGCAGCAAACAGAGCTCCTATATTTTCTTCTCAGCAGCACCCATAGGACTTCTAGTGTGTTAGTGGCATCACACAGAGCTCCTATATTTTCTTCTCAGCAGCACCCATAGGACTTCTAGTGTGTTAGTGGCAGCAAACAGAGCTCCTATATTTTCTTCTCAGCAGCACCCATAGGACTTCTAGTGTGTTAGTGGCAGCAAACAGAGCTCCTATATTTTCTTCTCAGCAGCACCCATAGGACTTCTAGTGTGTTAGTGGCAGCAAACAGAGCTCCTATATTTTCTTCTCAGCAGCACCCATAGGACTTCTAGTGTGTTAGTGGCATCACACAGAGCTCCTATATTTTCTTCTCAGCAGCACCCATAGGACTTCTAGTGTGTTAGTGGCAGCAAACAGAGCTCCTATATTTTCTTCTCAGCAGCACCCATAGGACTTCTAGTGTGTTAGTGGCAGCAAACAGAGCTCCTATATTTTCTTCTCAGCAGCACCCATAGGACTTCTAGTGTGTTAGTGGCATCACACAGAGCTCCTATATTTTCTTCTCAGCAGCACCCATAGGACTTCTAGTGTGTTAGTGGCAGCAAACAGAGCTCCTATATTTTCTTCTCAGCAGCACCCATAGGACTTCTAGTGTGTTAGTGGCAGCAAACAGAGCTCCTATATTTTCTTCTCAGCAGCACCCATAGGACTTCTAGTGTGTTAGTGGCAGCAAACAGAGCTCCTATATTTTCTTCTCAGCAGCACCCATAGGACTTCTAGTGTGTTAGTGGCAGCAAACAGAGCTCCTATATTTTCTTCTCAGCAGCACCCATAGGACTTCTAGTGTGTTAGTGGCAGCAAACAGAGCTCCTATATTTTCTTCTCAGCAGCACCCATAGGACTTCTAGTGTGTTAGTGGCATCACACAGAGCTCCTATATTTTCTTCTCAGCAGCACCCATAGGACTTCTAGTGTGTTAGTGGCAGCAAACAGAGCTCCTATATTTTATTCTCAGCAGCACCCATAGGACTTCTAGTGTGTTAGTGGCAGCAAACAGAGCTCCTATATTTTCTTCTCAGCAGCACCCATAGGACTTCTAGTGTGTTAGTGGCAGCAAACAGAGCTCCTATATTTTCTTCTCAGCAGCACCCATAGGACTTCTAGTGTGTTAGTGGCATCACACAGAGCTCCTATATTTTCTTCTCAGCAGCACCCATAGGACTTCTAGTGTGTTAGTGGCAGCAAACAGAGCTCCTATATTTTCTTCTCAGCAGCACCCATAGGACTTCTAGTGTGTTAGTGGCAGCAAACAGAGCTCCTATATTTTCTTCTCAGCAGCACCCATAGGACTTCTAGTGTGTTAGTGGCAGCAAACAGAGCTCCTATATTTTCTTCTCAGCAGCACCCATAGGACTTCTAGTGTGTTAGTGGCAGCAAACAGAGCTCCTATATTTTCTTCTCAGCAGCACCCATAGGACTTCTAGTGTGTTAGTGGCAGCAAACAGAGCTCCTATATTTTCTTGTCAGCAGCACACATAGTACCTATAGTGTGTTAGTGTCAGCACCCATAGGACCTACAGTGTGTTGTGAGCACACATAGGAGTTCTATTTTTTATACTATATACACTACCGACTACAATGGCTGGAAGACCGCCAAGGAGAGGCAGAGCGTGCCGAGGCAAGAACACAGGGCAGGCAGGCTCTGTTTCTAGAGACAACAGTGCTGGCCGTGGACGTGGTCGTGCATCGTCATCAGCACGTGGCCATGGGACACGCTTGTCTTTGTTTTCGGCAGCTGGACATGTGGAGCCGCATCATGCCGAAGGCTTGGTAGAATGGATGACCAAGCCCTCCTCATCCTCCTCATCCTCTCTCACCCAGGCTCAGGGTACTGGCAGAGCAGCTGCCAACGCGTACTCAATGGCATCATCAGCCACCCCTTCCCTAGACCCACCATGTCCTCCTGAGGAGTCCCCCGAACTGTTTGAGCACAGTGTTGGGTACATGCTCCAGGAGGATGCCCAACGATTCGAAGGCTCGGATGATGATACCCAGCTTGAGGAAGTCAGTAGTGTGCGCGCAGAGAGAGGGGATGCTGAAGGACAGCAATCTGGCAGTAGTGTTCCACCAGCTGCAGCTTACTGCCAGGTTTGCTCTAGTGGTGAAGAGGGAGGGGATGATGAGGTCACTGACTCCACGTGGGTGCCTGAAGGGAGAGAGGAGGAGGAGGAGGAGGATGCAGCGTCACATGTCCAACGAGGCAGGATGCCCCCTGGAGGCCAGCTAGAGGCCAGCACAGCAACTGTACCACACCGCAGAGCTCCGCCTGTGCAGGGCGCTGCCTCTGCACGTTATCACAAAAGTTCTTTGGTGTGGGCCTTTTTTGAGACGAGTGCATCAGATCGCACCACTGCTATTTGCAATATTTGTCTCAAACGTATCTCGCGTGGCCAAAACATCAGCTGCTTGGGCACCACAAGCATGAGCAGACATATGTCGACCTGCCATGCAGCTCGTTGGCAAGCACACATAAAAGACCCACACCAAAGAACAAAGCGGACCTCTCCTTGCTCCTCATCAGCTGGGATCTCCATCCCCACTATATCTTCAGTCCTCTCTGAAAGCTGCTCTGAGAGGACTGAAGGTGTAGAATTAGGTGTGTCACAACCAAGTACTTGCAGTACACCGACGTCCGATTGTAGCAGGCAAATTTCCCTGCCCCAGCTGCTGGACCGTCGAAAGAAGTATACTCCCAGCCATCCACATGCCCAGCGGTTGAATGCTAGCTTGGCTAAATTGCTAGCACTTCAACTGCTGCCTTTTCAGTTGATAGACTCGGCCCCCTTCCGTGAGTTTGTTCAATGTGCGGTTCCTCAGTGGCAGGTTCCCAAACGCCACTTTTTCTCACGGAAGGCGATTCCGTCTCTCTACTGGCATGTGGAAGGCAATGTCCATGCCTCGCTGGACAGGGCGGTCAGCGGTAAGGTGCATATTACCGCTGACTCATGGTCCAGCAGGCATGGACAGGGACGTTATCTTTCTTTCACGGCCCATTGGGTCACTCTATTGGTAGCTGGGAGGGATGCAGGACAAGGTGCAGTAGTGTTGGAGGTTGTTCCGCCACCACGCCTCCAAAATGCTACTACTGGTTGTGACACACCTCTCTCCTCCACCCCCTCCTCTTCTTCTTCCTCCATGTCCTCTTCGAGTGCTCTGTCCTCGGAACCAGCGGTGCTCCGTAGGCGTACAAGGGGCTACGCGAGTACGCAGGCAAAAAGATGCCATGCCGTGCTTGCGCTGGTGTGTTTGGGGGACAGGAGCCACACTGGGCCAGAGGTTCTGGCAGCTCTGCAGGGGCAGGCCGAGAGGTGGTTGACGCCACGCCAGCTTAAGCCAGGAATGGTCGTTTCTGATAATGGCACCAACCTCCTCTCCGCCCTGCGACAGGGGCAGCTCACCCATGTGCCCTGTATGGCTCACGTCCTCAACCTGGTGGTGCAGCGGTTCTTGGGCAGGTTCCCAGGCTTACAGGATGTCCTGAGGCAGGCCAGGAAAGTCTGTGTGCATTTCCGCCGATCTTATAATGCCAGTGCTCGGCTGACTGAGCTGCAAAAGGAGCTGAACCTGCCCAAGAACCGCCTAATATGTGACATGCCCACCAGGTGGAACTCAACGTTGGCCATGCTGCAGCGACTGCACACGCAGCAGAGGGCCATCAATGAGTACCTTTGCGACTACGGCACCAGGACAGGGTCAGGGGAGCTTGGCTTTTTTTCCCCACGCCAGTGGAGCATGATCAGGGATGCATGCACTGTCCTCTCACCATTTGAGGAGGCCACGAGGATGGTGAGCAGTGACAGTGCATGCATCAGTGACACTGTACCTCTTGTCCACCTGTTGGAGCATACGCTGCGTGGGATAATGGACAGGGCACTTGAGGCAGAACAGAGGCAGGAAGAGGAGGACTTCCTTGTCTCTCAAGGCCCCCTTTATCCAGACAATGTTCCTTCTGTCCCACCCATCACACAGGAAGAGGAGGAGGAGGAGGAGGAGGAGGAGGATTGTGTGAGCATGGAGGTGGAGCCTGGCACTCAGCATCAGCAGCAGCAGTCTTTTAGGGATGATGTACAGTCCCAACAAACCAGTGGACTTGTACGTGGCTGGGAGGAGGTGGCTGGCGATCATGTCATCCTCAGTGACCCAGAAGACTCCGGACCGAATGCCTCAGCTAACCTACGCTGCATGGCCTCCCTGATCCTGCAAAGCCTGCGGAAGGATCCTCGTGTTCTTCGGATCAAGGAGAGTGACCATTACTGGCTGGCCACTCTCCTTGATCCACGGTACAAGGGTAAGGTTGCGGACCTTATCTTGCCGTCGCAGAGGGAGCAGAGGATGAGACATCTCAGGGAGGCCTTGCAGAAAGGTCTGTGCAACGCGTTCCCAGAAACTGGGAGGTTACAAACTCCTGGTCCTGGACGACAAGTTGCTGAGGCTTCGGTCAGTAGCAGAAGGAGCGGTGGGGAAGGTGGACGTCTGACCGATGCGTTCAGACAATTTTTTAGTCCGCAGCCCCAAGGTATGATCGGTTCCAGCAACCATCGCCAGCGTCTGATATACATGGTGCAGGAATACCTAGGGGCAAGGTCAGACTTGGACACCTTTCCCACCGAAAATCCTCTGGCTTACTGGGTCCTGAGGATGGATCACTGGCCAGAGCTTGCACAGTATGCAATTGAGCTACTGGCCTGTCCTGCATCCAGCGTTCTTTCCGAACGCACATTCAGTGCTGCTGGAGGATTTGTCACCGATCATAGGGTGCGCCTGTCCACCGACTCGGTTGATCGACTGACCTTCATAAAAATGAATCAGTCTTGGATCACCACCAGCTACCAGACACCTGAAGAGGATATAACGGAATAATTTATAATGTCACATCCCTTCAAGACTGCCTATGCTGATGCTGAGTGACTGTCCTGTTATGTTCACTGACTATCCTCTTCCTCCTCCTCAATGATCCATGCCACCACACCAGTGCCTAAGGCACAATTTTTCAGCCCCTGTATAACAGGGGCGTGTAATTACAATTTTTTAAAAAGATGCTTCGCAACAGGTGTGACTGCTGTGCTCAGAGTACAGTATCTGTGAGGGGTTGCAGTGTTGTGGCACCAGCACCAGTGCCTAAGGCACAATTTTTCAGCCCCTGTATAACAGGGGCGTGTAATTACAATTTTTTAAAAAGATGCTTCGCAACAGGTGTGACTGCTGTGCTCCAAGTACAGTATCTGTGAGGGGTTGCAGTGTTGTGGCACCAGCACCAATGCCTAAGGCACAATTTTTCAGCCCCTGTTTAACAGGGGCGTGTAATTACAAATCTTGATCTAATAGTTCACAGCAGGGCCCATTCCTGCGCCCACCAAAAGTAACTATGAGGGCCTACAGTCTTGTGGCAACACCGTCCACCACCACCACCACCACCAAAGGCCCAATTTTTCTGCCCTGTTCAACAGGTGCATGCAATTACAAATCTTGATCTAATAACTCACAGCAGGGCCCATTCCTGCACCCACCAAGAGTAACTGTGAGGGCTTACAGTCTTGTGGCAACACCGTCCACCACCACCACCACCACCACCAAAGGCCCAATTTTTCTGCCCGGTTCAACAGGTGCATGCAAGTACAAATCTTGATCTATTAACTCACAGCAGGGCCCATTCCTGTGCCCACCAGTCTTGTGGCTACACCAACATCTAATAGGGCAAATTTCTGCAGAGTATATACGGCAGGCCCCTACTTTCAAACATCCAACTTACAAACGACTCCTACTTGCAAACGGCAAGAGAAAACAGGAAGTGAGAGGAAATCTACCCCTAGGAAGGAAAATTCTATCCTGTTAGATTTAATTTGGGAAAAAGGTATCTCCTCTCTACTGATGCTTTATCACCAATCCTTGTTTCAATTAAAACCCCACTTTTCCAAAAACATTTGTCATTGGGACGGAAAGTGAGGTGACATGTTCTGAACAGATGTGCAAAGACAGCAAATGTTACAGGGGTGATAACCCCTCCCTATGTTCTCCAAAAAGCTTAAAAATTGATTTTTTTGGGATGTAGCTACACTTCATAATGTACCTGTTCAGATTCTACTTAAGAACAAACCTACAGTCCATGTCTTGTTTGCACCACCTATATACTGCTGTTCAGAGTATATAGGGTTGTAGGTATAGGGTTTTATTTTGGGTGCGGGGTCCCCCTTAGTATCCATACAAGACCCAAAGGGGCTGGGGTGGGGGGGGGGGTGATGGGGTAGCCATGCCATTTTTCTCAAGGATTTTCAGCCATATGGCGGCCAGGACAAGACATGACATTAAAGCCGCAAGTGGTTTTAAATGGCTTCTTTTTTTCCTTTACAAATGTCATTTTGTGCAAGGACAGTTCTAAACACGGGAAACACATGCCACTTCACAGGCATACTTTAGACACCCCCCAGGTACCATATTTAAAGGAAAATTTCACTTTTTTTTTTTCACTTTATGCATCATTAAAATGACTGCTCCCGAAAAAACTTTAGTTTTTAAAATTTCTTTTTGCATTGATATATGTCCCCTGGGGCAGGACCCGGGTCCCCAAACCTGTTTTATAACATTAACATGCATATTGGCCGTTGTAATTAGCAATTTTGATTTCGAACGTTCGCGTCCATTATAACGAATAGGGTTCGAAAATTCGCGCGAACTTTCGGTCCGTTCGAAGGTTCTGGTGCGAACCGAACCCGGGGGTGTTCGGCTCATCCCTATTGACAAGTCTTCTCTCCTCCCTCTCAGCTTCTGTGTCAAGGGCATATAGATTACTGCCCTTTCTTACCTGCAGTTGCTAAAATTGAAGGTTGTCTTTTCTAATGTATTAGTTATTTGTAGCAAGGTTTAACAGTGGTGTAAGTTTCCATATGCTTTAAACCGTGCTAATATATTCAACTTATTTATCACTGCCAGGTGTGTGTCTATTCTTTTTGGTGATAATCCACAGCCAGGATAACAGTATTTACCGCATGTGTCCCTCAATGTGTTTGCAGTAATTTTATTTAACCAGGTGTGTCAGAGGGGCTGAGGTTATTCTTGGAGTTGAGGTGGAGATCAGAGAATCCAAATTCACCAAGCGGCTCCTTCGGGGGTGGCGCTACATCTGTATAAATATAGATGTAAATTAACACTCCACATCCACATTAAATAACCAAAGCTTCCATGATGTGATAAAAGTCGATTAAGACTATGACAACAATCTTATTGACATCAAGTCCCAAAGTGAAATATCCACATTGACTCCTCCTTCACTTTGTGCACAAGCGTTACAGTATATCACCACCATCATGCAAATGTGAACCCGCCACATTTACTCCAATGTGCTCACCTCGGGGTGCGGATCTAAGAACATATGTTGTTAGTTTAGATCTGCTTTATCCCCCCTGGGGTAAGGATATGCTGGTATCTCTTTCCACAGGTATCCTCTAGGAGTAATACCTTCCTCTGTGGTATTATATGGCTGGTACTACTTTAAAAGACCCACAGTCTCTTGTCATCTGCTCCCAGTCACTCAAAAAAACACAAGGTGAGTTCCAATAGTGTAGTATGTCATAAAATCCCAGATTTATGAAATTAAATGCACTTACATGAAATAAAGGTAAATTTATAAATAGTAAGCAGCCGCAATACAACACTCGGCAGCTTCTGGGTCACCTAGCTCCTCCCACGCCTTACGTCACCACCCTTGTGACTTCCTCAGGGAAACCTGAGGTGTCCTTGCAAACATAGGCGTTTATGGTAGAGGTCGACCGATATATCGGCCGATTTTTGGCACTTTTTAATTAATCGGCATCGGCCGATAGTGCTGAAAAAAAAGCCGATTTAAAAAACTTTAGCGCAACTTGCAAATAACTTCTTTCATAGAAGTCAATGCAAGTTGCCTGAAGTTTCCCGTGTAGGTGGAGCGATGTGTCTCTGGACAGCCTGCCAAGTCAATGAACTGAACTCCGTGTGTAGAAGTTCTCAGTTTAACCATTTAAAGACAAAATCTTTTCTGACACTTGTAGCTTACAAGTAAAAATCCTGTATTTTCTGCTAGAAAATCACCTGGAACCCCCCAAACATTATATATTTTTTTTAAGCAGAGACCCTAGGGAATAAAATGGCGGTTGTAGCAATATTTTATGTCACACGGTATTTGCGCAGCGGTCTTTCAAACCCAATTTTTTGGGAAAAAATACACTTTAATGAATTTTAAATAAAACTAAACAGTAAAGTTAGCAGTTTTTATTTATTTTTTTCGTCTAAAAATTTTGATTACCTGTTTTTGTGCCTGCTTCCTGATTCCCTTACCGAAGATGGCGGCGGCAGCACCTGAGAGCCGAGGGAGAGATCGGCTTTGTGTGCCGACATCGCGGGCGCCCAGGACAGGTAAGTGTCCATATAATTAAAAGTCAGCAGCTGCAGTATTTGTAGCTGCTGACTTTTAATATATTTTTTTTTTTCGGCGGAACTCTGCTTTTACACTGGAGCGGGTAGGCATTGACGGTAAAACGCTGCTACTTTTAGCGGCGCTTTACCATCATTTTATCGGCGCTATTCGGCTGCTAGCGGGGCGCTTATAACCAAGCTAGCGGCCGATGAAGAGGTTAAATGCACCCGTGTAGCACCGCTGCAGAAGCGCTTTGCAGGCGCTTCGGCAGCAGTGCCCATTCATTTCAATGGGCAGGAGTGGTGGAGGAGCGGTATACACCGCTCCAAAGATGCTGCTTGCAGGACTTTTTTTAACGTCCTGCCAGCGCACCGCCTCAGTGTGAGACTGCAGGGGAGCTGTTTTGCAGCCACTTTTACAGGTGCTATTTTTAGCCCAAAAGTGCCTGAAAAACACCCCAGTGTGAAAGGGGTTCAACTGTTAGATTTTATGAGACGAAGGGAAAAAAATCGAAAAAAATTGGCCTAACATATCAGCCCAAATAAAATCGGCATCATATATTGGCCATCGGCCACCACGATTTCTAAATATCGGCATCGGCATCGGCCAGAGAAAAACCCATATCGGTCGACCTCTAGTTTATGGGCGTATTAGAAGAGGAGTGTTTACAGACTAAAAAAAAATCCATCACAAGCATGTTCAGGAGAGTAGCTTTTGAGCAGAAAAAACTCTTGACACGCCTAAACACATGTAAACACTTCTAAATCAGTCTGAATGCTAGGCACGTTTAGGCACATTCAAACATTAATGCATTCCAATAGCCAGATTAAATTAATATTCTAGCCAATGGAATACAATAACACTCAAACACTTGACGCGCCTAAGCACATGTGTAATATATTTTTTAAGCAGCTTTTCTCCTGCCAGGAGTTCTGACATCCAGAGGAGAAAAGCAAACGCCCTGTGTGCATTAGGCCTTAACTACTTGAGGCCCGCACTATAGCCAAATGACGGCTTCAGCGCGGACCTGAAAATCCGGGAGGCCGTCAATAGACGGCCTCCCCTTCGCGCGCAGGGCGTGCGCGGTGCGTGCTATGATCACCCGAGTCACTGAGACTCGGGTGATCACCGATCCGAGTAAGGGGCCAATCCCGACCCCTTACCACGTGATCAGCTGTCAGCCAATGACAGCTGATCACGTGATGTAAACAAAGAAACAGCATGAGGAGGAAAAAAAGCCGATCACTGGCTCTCTCACAAGGGACATCGGTCCCGAAGAGGAAGGAGGCAGATGTGCCTCATCAGTGCCAGTATAATGCTACCTGCCAGTGCCCACAGTGCCACCTATCAATGCCCACAGTGCCACCTAACAATGCCCACAGTGCCAACTATAAATGCCCACAGTGCCACCTATCAATGCCCACAAGTGCCACCTATCAATGCCCAAAAGTGCCGCCAATCAGTGCCTCATCAGTGCCACCTAGCAATGCTGCCTATCAGTGTAACCTACCAGTGCCCATTATTGCCACCCATCAGTGCCCATCACTGGCATCCATCAGTGCCCATCACTGCCACCTATCAGTGCCCATCACTGCCACCTATCAGTGCCACCTATCAATGCCACCTATTAGTGCCACTTCATTTGGGTACAGCGTTGTATGACCGTGCAATTGTCATTCAAAGTGCATCAGCGCTGAAAGCTGAAAATTGGTCTGGGCAGGAGGGGGGTTTAAGTGCCCAGTAAGCAAGTATTTAATATATTTTGCTGTACATGATATTTAGCTGAGTGAGACAATTAGACATTGAGCAATGAGCAAAGTGCACTATCTCATGGCCATCAATCTGCAATCATCTTTGACAGCTGTAAACAGATAAAAGGTAATTTTTGCATGCCTTATTAAGTAAGGCCATTAACTGAGATAAAAGTGCATGCTATTCATTTCATTTTTAGAAACTCATTTGAAAAATCATACGTTCATTGCTGTCCTTGTGACAACCATGCTGTTATTGTCCATTTTTTCTTGGGGATCACCTGCTAATTGAAATAAAAAGTGAATGTTTGTAAAGGTAAATCTATGAGTGCCCAATATTTTCAGTACAAGATTGCCTAGTGGGAGTACAGATAATTTCACATCAATACACATGTAGAAGTTTGGCTCTCCATCACAAGAGCTCATAGACACAAATAATTTGGTGCCCAAAGCAACACCCATCTACTAGGACCACCTCTATACACAGAACATTTTCTCAATGGTCCCAACTTGGTTAAGAATATTGTGATGATGTGCATACAAACTTAAATAAAATTAAAGTAATTCTGCTGATGATAGGAAAATATGCTCGGCTATTTGGATCTGCTGCCTTTATTAAAATATGCATTGTATGCACATTGAGAATAGCCAATTGTCCTTTGTTTTGAACCAAACCTAATAAGCAGTACAGTGGCTTAGTGGTTCACACTTCGGCCTGCTTCCACTAGGGGCTGTCGGTTCACGTCCCAACCATGGCCTGGTTGGAATTTGCTTGTTCTCCCTGTGCCTGTGTGGTTTTCCTCCCACTCCAAAGACATGCTGGTAGGTAAATTGGCCTTGTACTGTATGTGTATGTATGAATGTGAGTTAGGAACCTTAGATGGTAAGCTCCTTCAGGGTAGGGACTAATGTGAATGTACAATATATATGTATATTATCAGTGCTAAATAAGTACCTGTAACAAATAAATAAATCTCTCTGTTAAACACTTGACCCGCCTGAAGATTTACCCCCCCCCCCCACACGTGACCAGGCCATTTTTTGCAATGCGGCAATTCGTTACTTTAACTGACAATTGTGCAGTCATCCAACGCTGTACCCAAATAAAATTTGTGTCCTTTTTTTCCCACAAATAGAGCTTTCTTTTGGTGGTATTTGATCACCTCTGAATTTTTTATTTTTTGCGCTATAAACAAAAAACAACCGACAATCTTTTACTTACTGCTATAAAACATATCCAATAAAAAAATTGAAAAAAACTAATTTCTTCATCAATTTAGGCCAATATCTATTCTGCTACATTTTTTTGGTAAAAAAAAAATCCCAATAAGCGCATATTAATTGGTTTGTGCAAAAATTATAGCGTCTACAAAATATGGGATATTTTTATTCATTTTTACTTTTATTAATTTTTTTACTAGCGATGGCAAACAGTGATTTATAGAGTTACTGTGATATTGCGGCGGACTTTCTGACACAAACTGACACTTTTGGTGTTTATTTACTTTATTTTTTCAGGTTTTTTTGTCAAAGCTTAAGTGAACAAGCTGAAGTTAGAAGCTGATCAGTGCTAGAAATATGGACGGTCACTGTACTAATGACACTGATTGGGAAGGGGTTAAACATCAGGGGCAATCAAATGGTTAACTGTGTGCCCAGGCAGTGTTTATGTGTACTGTGGGAGGTGCTTTCACTAGGGGAAGAGATGGAATTTATTCAGTGTTTTGCAAGGACACAAACTCTATCCCATCCCCCCCTGTCAGAACGAAGATCTGCCTTGTTTACATAGGCAGATCGCAGTTCAGTGTCTTTTCCTCATGATCGGCAGGTGCCAGCAGACATCAAGTCCCCTACCCGAAAGTGTTGGATTACGTGTAAATACGTGATCCGGCACACAGGTGCCACCCTGTAGCAGTCAAAAAACTGCTATAGGGCAGGTGGAAAGTGGTTAAAAACATACTATTTAGCTACTAAATGTGGTATACAGGCATACCTCACTTTTAAGTACACAATGGGGTTTATTTATTATCGCTGGAGAGTGCAAAATCAGGCTCTCTTCTGCATAGAAACCAATGAGCTTCCAGGTTTTTTTTTTACCAGGCTTAATTGAACAAGCTGGGGTTGGAAGCTCATTGGTTTCTATGCAGAAATTAGCCTGATTTTGGACTCTCCAGCGATGGTAAATAAACCCCATTGTGTACTTAAAAGTGGGGTATTCCTGTACTACACTAAGGCTAAGTTCACACTGGCATCAAAAGCAGGCATTTGAAAGGCGTTAAAAACGCCCCCCAAATGCCTATGCAAATGATATAACGGACAGCACACTATCAAAACATGAAGAGTTAGCATTGCGTCGCTTCTAAATTGAAGTCTTATGTCGAGTCAGGAGGCGTTTGAAGTCTTTCAACGCCTCCTATTCAGGTTTATGGTAATGCTTCGCAAACGTTCTGGCAGGCAGTTGCGATGCGGTTGTGTTGCATTCAGATTTGTTTATTTCCTGTAATGGAATAGGCATTTGTGGAGTGGTTTTAACACGCTTTAATGCTCATCAAAGGCTTCAAAACTGCCCATAGAGTGATTGGGGAACATTTTTATCTCCTCATTAACGTTTGTAAAACACCGGTCTAACGCTCATTAACGTGAGTTTAACGCCCATACTAACGATGTAGGAGCGTTTGTTAAGTGAAATTTAGTCAAGTGTGAACAAGCCCTAAGCCTTTTAACCATTTGTTAAAATATTACATTCCTGATTTTGAAAGGCCAGCACAAAGAAAAAGCAATATTGAAAAAAGCACCTGTAGGTCCTCTTTTTACCAAAAGGTGTTCTTCCTATTGATGAAAATGAGAATACCGTTGATGCACGTTTACACCAGAACTAAGATGAACATTTTGCATGAGGGTAGGAGTATTCAAGGATAGGAATTTTGTATGCTACAGATACCCAAACAGCGGCTGCATCTGATTGGATGCAGCCACTATTAGACCGACAATTTTCTGCCTGGCTTCTTTGATTTTTTTCAAACTAAGGATATTAGATGGGAGTGGGCTGAAAGAACCACCCATAAAGTGAATTTTGGATGGTTTATCAGGAACCCGAAAAAATCTGCTGTATGGCAAGCTTTACCCTTCCTGATTTAAATCATCAGTTAAACACATATTCTTTTACGAGAGTTTAAATCACCAGACAGTTCAACAAACTCTTTAGAATGATTTATAAAGAGAGGTTCTGAATCCAAATATTGCTTTTTTGAATTGGGTCATTCTAAAGAGTCTGCAACATGCATGGGAGTATAAAATTGCAACACACATTTATATGATGGAGCTTCAATGAAATGAATGCTTTGTGCACTAAAATTGTAGAGTTGATTTACTAAAACTGGAGAGTGCAAAATCTGGTGCAGTTGTGCATGTTAGCCAATCAGCTTCAAACTTCAGCTTGTTCAATTAAGCTTTGACAACAAAAAACAAACAAACCTGGAAGCCGATTGGTGTCTATGCAGAGCTGCACCAGATTTTGCACTCTCCAGTTTTAGTAAATCAACCCCTGTGTTTCCCGTGCCAAATAAACATGTTCACCTAACTAGTTTGCATGGGTTTGGTGATGCTCTTCTACTATCACCTCAATCTGGACACCGATCATTCCAGGGTAGATGAGACACAACAGACATCCTTCATGACGTTCCAGTCTTTCTCCTGCTTTGTAATATCCAAGTGGTGTTGATCAGTGAGATCCTCTTCACTGAGACATAAAGAATGCTTATCCCTTTTTTTCTGTACACCATTTGGACTGGAAGTAAATTGCATATGTTGTACTATGGAAAAGTTGGGGGTTTTAAAAAAGGCTACTCATCTGCCTTAGCTATACTGTATTTCTACAGTCAATAAGTGTTTCAAAGGTTTGCATGTGCTGTCAGGGGCATGAGAAGTTAAGGTATATCTAAATTCAGATTTTCTTCATTTTGGATATAGTATAGAATGTTTGAAACTGCCAAGGCTGGGCTCAGCACTCCCTTCTTAGAGCTCAGGCTGCTCAGCTGTCAGTTAATTGCCAGCTCTCATTCCACAGCGACTCACCTGATGATCATATCCTCCTCGTCAGCCAGCTCTGCTGGCTAATTAAACTCCCTGTAACAGTTCTCCTGTGCCTTTGCATTGGTCAACATATCCGGATACACTCTGCTGTGTTTTCCTGATAAAGACTTTTACCTGGCTGACTTCCCTTCTGGTTCCTGATACTGTTTGCTGCTTCTGACTATGCTGATCTCTGGATTCCCTGTTTTACATGCTTGTTCTGACTACCCGCTCTGGTTACCCTGGCTATGTTTTGACCACGTTTATTCTGTTTGTACTATTTTACCATTTTTTTAAAGTGTGATTTTTACTGCACTTCTGTCTCAGTGTGATTCATGGTTCCTGACAGTAGGTGAACGCCATGAATTTAGAAGATGCAGGCAATTTCTGGTAATATTTTTTCAGATTGGATGAGCAGGTTCACCGCTTGGATCAGTTTGCCATAGGGTTAAAGACGCTCCTGATTTGCACTGCTCACCTAGATCCTCCCACTGTGGTTGTTCCAGTATAAACTGTGTTGCAGGCCATCCCTGCTGCTGCTCGAATATTACCTCTATAAGAGGTATGTCTGGTTCTACTCTGCTTCCCCAGCGATTTTGGGCGATCCAGTACAATGCAGAGGGTTTCTCAAGCAGGTTGCGATATACTTAGAAAAACTGCTGCCCCAAGGCGTTTCCCACGGACAGAAGCAAAATAGGCTTTGGGATTTCTTTGCTTTCTGAGAGCTTTGGCCTGGACAAACCCTCTATGGGAGACGCAAAAACCTGTCATCCTGAGTTAGCCAGAGTTTGTGGCTTACTTTAAAAGGGTATTTGACGTCCCCGCACGCTCCACTTCTGCTGCCAAGAGCATCATGTCCATCAAACAGAGTATGAGAACTGTTGCCGATTACGCCATTGATTTCCGTATTCTGGCAGCAGAGGTTGCTTGGAACAATGAGGCCCTCGTGGCTGCTTTTTCTCATTGTCTCTCGGATAATATCAAAAATGAGATAGCAGCCCGTGACATACCCACTGAGCTGGAGAGGTTGATCACATTTGCCATTCTCATTGACTCCAGACTCAGAGAGAGTCCTTCCTATAAGTGGTTGCGCAAGGCTCCTGTACATTTGGCGCCGAGCTTTGCAGTCCCACCCTTGCCTCCCTCACCTCCCATGCCTCCTGGTACCGAGTTGGTTGGTGAAGTAGAACCCATTGTGACATTGGAGTGTTTAGCTCAGTGGTAGATGCATTTTTCCAGAGAGTCCACAGCAGTCGGTTATCAGGTTTGAGGGCGTGGCAGCCCATTTTTATTAAAAGGAACAAAATAAAAGTTTATACACATGTAGCGACCTCACCTCTCACTCCCTCTTTCTCTTCTCGGTCAATGGCTCTCGTCTAGGGGACCAGGGAGGAGAGTGTGGGGCACCACCAGCTCGTATCCCCTTGTGTGTAGAGGTGTGAGCTATAACCTTTTACCTTCGGGCCTGTGTCCCTGTCCAGAGCCAAAACTTCCCTCGAGGATGACTCCCACCCTCCACGCAGGTGGAGGTAGGACCCTTTAGCTCCCAGAAAGTCAAGTTCCACACCACTGAAAGTCCAACACTTATTTATTCTTCAGAGCAATAAATAGTCCTTTGAGAGCGACTGGTCAGACACAGAACAGTTCAGAACAAAGTGGGAAGGAGGTCCAGGCACCCGTTGGGTCCCTGCCACAGACCATGAACATGTGGACTACCTTCAAAAAGTTGCGGGAGAAGATATCCATCCGGACGGTCACCAGAGGCCCCACCGTCACCAAATTGCTGCAATGGGTCTTCGGGAAGGGTAACCTCTCTAGTCCCCCTCGTTCTAGATTCGGGTTCCCTCACTCGGTGGACCCTAGGATTCTTTGATCCCTCGCGGGACCCAGTCAAAGGTATTGGGCCTCAGGCATTCTCAAGCAGTACCTCACCCCAGGCCGAAGGTGCCTGGGATGGCATTCAATCCCTTACACCCAGGCCAAGGGCACCTGGGTGCGGGCGAACCAGAACAGCAGCCCCAGACTGAAGGTGCCTGGGACTCGGACCCCGTGTGGAAGATGGCCGCCCCTTTTATACCCCCTCCCAGCAGGCACAGTGGGTTCCCCGCCCCCCCCGTACCACCGCCGAGACGGGACACAGAAAGGCACAACCTTCAACGATGGTTCAACCCCAGTCTATGGCGGCAGCGCCACCTATAGACTGCAGGGAACTAGGCACCATTGATCTCCTCCACAGGAAAATATGGTCCATAGACCCTAACAATAGTGCATGTGAGCCTGATTACACTCAGACACCTGACCCCTAAATGTAACACCCCGCTACACACAAGATTTCCCACACAGGGGTTCTTCTCCAGTAAACTCACACAACAGAAAATGCCAAGCCTCCTGGCTCCTAGGCTTACGTTGCCTTGCAGTTCCCTGCTAAACCGGCCTACTCTGGTCTCAACAGGATTCTCCAGCCCCTGGGTTAGCTCACTGTCCCCCAGACTCCAGGACTTCCTTCAGCCCCCTTGGATTTGCTAGTCGCCTCGGCTCTCCCAGCCTCCCAGACCCTTTTCTGGTCTCACAGGCCCTTGTAGCCATCCCAACCTTCCCAGTCCATCAGACACAAAGTCCCCCCTCACCAGAGATGAAGTCTCACACAGGGCAGACAGCTTTCCAGACACAGGTCTGTCTTCATACAGCAGCAGCAGTAACAAGCTGCACACACTCCACCTTCCTACACTCACTCCTCTCACCAGTCCCTCGTTATATGGGCTGTGTGAACCTGGGCACACACCCTGCTGGCTGTCCACAAGACCCAAACACAGGGTTGGAGATCCTGTCCCACCCAAGTCTCTGAGGGATCTCCAAACTACAGAGCCCCATCCAGAACTAGCAAAACCCGGAGAAAGCTACCAGAGCAGATTTCTCCTCTCAAAATAACTGCTCTGTAGCCTTGCAGTCACCTGACATGCAAACTCTGTGTCCTTATTCCATCCCTTTTCATAGTGACAGAGCCTCATTCTGTCACACCATGCAGTTGGGTTTCTCACGTCTCTCTGCGGATGAGAGGGCCTTAAGGAGGAGGGATAGATTGTGCCTTTATTGTGAACAGGCAGGTCACTTTTTTTAAGTCTTGTCCTACTCGTCCAGGAAACGCCTGCACCTTGAGGTCCTGTAGGGGACAAACCTTAGGTGGCGTTGTTTCGTCCCCAGTTATCCTGAAGGATAAGCCCTTGGTTCCAATTACCCTTTCTTGGTCTCAGTCGTCCATCGAGATACAGGCTCTAATCGACTCTGGGGCTGCAGGCCGTTTCATAGATGGTGACTTTGTGTCTAAGCACTCGATTCAGCTGCAGCTTCATGCCACTCCACTTGCTGTTGAGGGTATTGATGGGAGACCTCGACAGCCTGCCCATGTGACTCATGAAACTGCTCCGTTGACCAAGGGCATAGGGGCTGTTCACTATGACATAATCCAATTCCAATTCATTTCCTCACCTCATTTCCCGGTGGTTATTGGGTATCCTTGGTTACAAAGGCACAACCCCTCTTTTGATTGGTTTTCTGCTGAGGTTCTTTCCTGGTCGTCACAATGCAGTAAGACATGTTTTCAGAAAGTGGCTAAGGTCTTGTGCGGCTCTTCACTCTCCTCCCTGCCGGAAGAGTACCGCAAATTTAGTGATGTCCATGATAAAGGTCAAGCCGCTAGTTTGCCTCCACACTGGTCTTATGATTCTGCAATTGACCTCCAACCTAATGCCATACCCCCTCGTGACCGGGTGTACCCTTTGTCTGTTTTAGAAGACAAAGCCATGGAGAAGAATGTCGCCAATGCACTTTTTCGAGGATTCATCTGCAAATCCTTGTCTCCTGCTGCTGCTGGTTTCTTCTTTGTGACAAAGAAGAGTGGTGAACTGAGACCTTGTATCGATTATAGGGGTCTCAATCACTTCACGATTAAGAATGCTTATCCGATTCCGTTGATTACGGAGTTATTTGACTGCCTCAAGGGAGCAACGGTTTTCACAAAGCTTCATCTGAGAGGGGCATACAATCTCGTGAGGATCAAGGAGGGCGATGAATGGAAAACTCAGTTTAATACCTCGTAATGCCATTTGGTCTTTGCAACGCTCCAACAGTTTTTCAGGAATTCATTAATGATGTCCTTCTAGATTTGTTGCAGCAATGTGTGGTGGTTTATCTTGACGATATCCTCATATATTCCAAGTCCCTAGAGAGCCACCACACCGATGTCTGCCGTGTGCTTCAGAGAGTAAATTGGAGAAGTGCTTGTTCCATCGTGAACAGGTTCAATTTCTGGGTTATGTCATTTCCACTGCTGGTTTTTCAATGGACCCAGAGAAACTATCGGCAGTTCTACAGTGGCCCAGACTCATAGGTTTACGTCCACTACAATGTTTTCTTGGCTTTGCCAATTATTATTGAAAGTTTATTCGTAACTTCTCGTCTCTGGTCAAACCCCTAACTGATATGACCAGAAAGGACGGTAACCCACAGAAATGGTCTCTGGATTCCATTAAAGACTTTGAGTCTCTAAAGGCTAACTTTATTTCAGCTCCTGTGTTGGCACATCCTGATCCCACGTTACCCTTCATCCTTGAAGTTGATACATCTGAGACTGGAGTATGTGCCCTTTTGTCTCAACGTCCTACCTCTGAGAGCGCTATGCATCCTTGTGGTTACTTTTCCAAGAAATTGTCTGTGGAATGCAATTACGAGATTGGATACAGAGAGTTGTTGGCGATCATTTTAGCCTTTAAAGAATGGAGGCATCTCCCCGAAGGCACCACTGTGCCGGTTCTCATTCTGACTGACCATAAGAATCTCACATTCTTGTCTGAGGCTAAATGCCTCTCTCCCAGAAGGGTGGGATGGGCTCTTTTCTTGTCAAGCTTTAATTATATAGTCTCATTCTTACCCGGGACTAAGAATGTAAGGACTGATGCATTGTTGCAACAGTTTTCCTCCACTTCCAAGATGGAGTCGGTTCCTGTTCCTGTGATACCTCCTAGACATGTGCAGAATTAAAAAAATAGTTTTGTTTCGTTTTGATTCGTTATTTACATAAATTTGTTTAGTTAAATTAGTTTCATTTGTTTAATTCATTTTCAAATAAATTTCAAATAGTTTTCTAATTCAAATAGTTTTCCAATAAGAATAGAATAGAATAGAAAATAAAGGAATAGAATAGAAAAATATATATATATTTTTTTCTATTCTATTCCTTTATTTTCTATTCTATTTTATTCTCTTTGGAAATTAGAAAACTATTTGAATTCGAAAAGTATTCAAAAAGTATTCAAAATCGAATTTCATCTGAATTTTGTTATTTTGGATTCGTTTAAATTCGGTACTATTCTAATTCGGAAATTCGGATACATCCGAATTTCTGAATAATGAAAATTCGTCTGAATTTTAATTCGGAACAAAATTAACCACACATGTCTAATACCTCTCGATCATATTCTGGCTATGGTTCGTACCAATCTCACTTCACCTTTGGGGGACGGAATTCTTGTCGCTCAGATCCATTCTCCTCCTGAGAAACCTTGTGACCGCTGTTTTGTCCCTGAGAGTCTTCGCACCGCTGTGCTCCAGACTTACCATTCTCCCAAGGCTGCTGGCCACCCAGGGAAGAATCAACTAATTTGGGCTTTTTCCCAACAATTCTGGTGGCCTGGTCTCCGCGCTGATGTAGCTGCCTGTTCCGTGTGTGCTATGACTATGAGAAAGACACCATGACACCTTCCAGTGGGCCTCCTACAACCCAAACCCAATGGAGAGAGGCCTTGGACCCACCTGTCTATGGATTTTATTGTAGAGTTACCCAACTCCCAGGGCAACACAGTTATCCTTATGGTGGTTGACTGGTTTTCGAAAAATGTCACATTGCATTCCACAAGAAGTTGCCCACATCCAAAGAACTGGCATCCATTTTTGCTCGGGAGATCTTTTGATTACATGGGCTACCCAAGGTTATCGTCTCGGACAGGGGTAGCCAGTTTGTATCCCGGTTTGGTGAGCCTTTTGTGCACAGGTGGGAATTCAGCTTTCCTTCTCTTCTGCGTATCACCTGCAGTCTAATGGGGCTGCAGAACGAGTCAACCAGTCCTTGGAGCAGTTTCTATGTTGCTATATTTCTGACCACCATAACGACTGGTCAGACCTCTTACTTTGGGCAGAGTTTTCCCACAATAGCGCTGTAATACCGCTTCCCGATTGTCTCCGTTTATGGCGAATTATGGTTTCCAACCATCCATATTGCCTGACTCATTTATTCCTCAGAGCATTCGTGCATTAGAGGAGCATCTCTGTGGTCTTCGTTCTACAGAAACCAAGAGTCCTTGCGACGTGCCAATGATTGGAAAGGGTACAGTCCGAGGATCGCTCTTGGGTCTCATCCTCGGACGTACATGCCCCTGTCCTCCTCCATGCTTTACATAGACTTTTCCCCTCAAACCCGGTGGCCCTCCAAGGGGTCGTTAAGGAGGGGGTACTGTCAGGGCTGGGCTCAGCTTTATAGAGCTCAGGCTGCTCAGCTGTCGGTTAATTGCCAGCACTCATCATTCCACAGTGACTCATCTGATGATCATATCCTGCTCGTCAGCCAGGTCTGCTGGCTACTTAAACTCCCTGGAACAGATCTCCTGTGCCTTAGCCTTGGTCAACATAGCCGGATATTCTCTGCTGTGTTTTCCTGTTAAAGACTTTTGCCTGGCTGACTTCCCTTCTGGTTCCTGATACTGTTTGCTGCTTCTGACTATGCTGATCTCTGGATTCCCTGTTTTACATGCTTGTTTTGACTACCTGCTCTGGTTACTGAACCCTGGCTATGTTTTGACCATGTTTATTCTGTTTGTACTATTTTACCATTTTATTAAAGTGTGAATTTTCCTGCACTTCTGTCTCAGTCTGATTCATGTTTCCTGACAGAAACCCAGAGTAAAAATTTTTTGTGTTCTTCTATCTATGTCAACTTGGAGGGATCTTTCTTTACTTCCTAACTCGAGATACAACAAGAAATGAGAATTATTTCCAAAGTAGAGTAAATCCTCTCTTAGACAGTTGTCACTAGAACAAGTGTCACCGTGATGATTTACTCTCTATTTCTTTTCCAGTGACAGCTCCAAAATTTCAGATTTTCCCCTACATTCAATCCTGGGGACAATAGTTGCAAAGATAAATAATAAGTGTAATACCAAAAACAATATTCTAACAGTAAGACAATTGGTATATATAGTATGTGCCTTAGATGTCCGACATTATTGTTTTCTTGTTTTGGTTATTATTAGGGATGAGCCGTACACCCCCCCGGTTCGGTTCGCACCAGAACATGCGAATAGGCAAAAAATTTGTTCGAACACGCGAACACCGTTAAAGTCAATGGGACACGAACATGAAAAATCAAAAGTGCTAATTTTAAAGGTTAATATGCAAGTTATTGTCATAAAAAGTGTTTGGGGACCCGGGTCCTGCCCCAGGGGACATGTATCAATGCAATTTTTTTTTTTAATAACGACCGTTTTTTCGGAAGCAGTGATTTTAATAATGCTTAAAGTGAAACAATAAAAGTGAAATATTCCTTTAAATTGCGTACCTGGAGGGTGTCTAAAGTATGCCTATAAAGTCGCGCATGTTTCCCGGGTTTAGAACTGTCCCTGGACAAAATGTAATTTCTGAAGGAAAAAAAGTAATTTAAAACCAGTCGCGGCTATAATGAAATGTCAGGTCCCCGGCAATACAGATCAAAGTCATTGAAAAAAAACGTCAGGGGTCCCTCCCACAGTCCATTACCAGGCCCTTTGGGTCTGGTATGAATATTAAGGGGAACCCCGAACCATAAAAAAAAAATGTGGGGGTCCCCCCAAATTCCATATCAGGCCCTTCAGGTCTGGTATGGATATTAAGGGGAACCCCGCACCATTTTTTTTTTGAAAATTGCCGTGGGGTCCCCCCAAAAATACATACCAGACCCTTATCCGAACATGCAACCTGGCAGGCTGCAGGAAAAGAGAGGGGACGAGAGAGCGCCCCCCCCTGAACCGTACCAGGCCACATGCCCTCAACATGGGGGGGATGTCCCCATGTTAATGGGGACAAGGGCCTCATCCCCACAGCCCTTGCCCGGTGGTTGTGGGGGTCTGCGGGCGGGGGGCTTATAGGAATCTGGAAGCCCCCTTTAACAAAGGGGACCCCCAGATTCCGCCCCCCCATGTGAATTGGTAACGGGGTACATTGTACCCCTACCATTTCACAAAGAAAGTGTAAAATTTTAAAAAAAAATCACACAGACACAGTTGGGATAAGTCCTTTATTAAAAATAAAAAAATAAAAAATCAGAAAACCATTCCAGAGATGTAATCCAGTCTGTCCCGCAGTGATCTGATGTCACTATAACATAATCCAATTCCAATTCATTTCCTCACCTCATTTCCCGGTGGTTATTGGGTATCCTTGGTTACAAAGGCACAACCCCTCTTTTGATTTGTTTTCTGCTGAGGTTCTTTCCTGGTCGTCACAATGCAGTAAGACATGTTTTCAGAAAGTGGCTAAGGTCTTGTGCGGCTCTTCACTCTCCTCCCTGCCGGAGGAGTACCGCAAATTTAGTGATGTCCATGATAAAGGTCAAGCTGCTAGTTTGCCTCCACACTGGTCTTATGATTGTGCAATTGACCTCCAACCTAATGCCATACCCCCTCGTGACCGGGTGTACCCTTTGTCTGTCTCAGAAGACAAAGCCATGGAGAAGAATGTCGCCAATGCACTTTCTCGAGGATTCATCTGCAAATCCTTGTCTCCTGCTGCTGCTGGTTTCTTCTTTGTGACAAAGAAGAGTGGCGAACTGAGACCTTGTTTCGATTATAGGGGTCTCAATCGCTTCACGATTAAGAATGCTTATCCGATTCCGTTGATTACGGAGTTATTTGACTGCCTCAAGGGAGCAACGGTTTTCACAAAGCTTCATCTGAGAGGGGCATACAATCTCGTAAGGATCAAGGAGGGCGATGAATGGAAAACTCAGTTTAATACCTCGTAATGCCATTTGGTCTTTGCAACGCTCCGGCAGTTTTTCAGGAATTCATTAATGATGTCCTTCTAGATTTGTTGCAGCAATGTGTGGTGGTTTTATCTTGACGATATCCTCATATATTCCAAGTCCCTAGAGAGCCACCACACCGATGTCTGCCGTGTGCTTCAGAGAGTAAATTGGAGAAGTGCTTGTTCCATCGTGAACAGGTTCAATTCCTGGGTTATGTCATTTCCACTGCTGGTTTTTCAATGGACCCAGAGAAACTATCGGCAGTTCTACAGTGGCCCCGACTCATAGGTTTACGTCCACTACAATGTTTTCTTGGCTTTGCCAATTATTATTGAAAGTTTATTCCTAACTTCTCGTCTCTGGTCAAACCCCTAACTGATATGACCAGAAAGGACGGTAACCCACAGAAATGGTCTCTGGATTCCATTAAAGACTTTGAGTCTCTAAAGACTACCTTTATTTCAGCTCCTGTGTTGGCACATCCTGATCCCACGTTACCCTTCATCCTTGAAGTTGATACATCTGAGACTGGAGTATGTGCCCTTTTGTCTCAACGTGCTACCTCTGAGAGCGCTATGCATCCTTGTGGTTACTTTTCCAAGAAATTGTCTGTGGAATGTGTAAGGAATGGATCAATATATTGATTAATGTATAACCAAATGAACCATTGATGAAGAGTTCCACTTTATTTTGTTTTAATAAGTTCAAACTGTATGTTTCGGGGGATGTTTTTCTGCTTGCTTTTCTACTGATATTATTATGATGATTAAGTGTATTTTGCAAGCACAGAATGTGACCTTGCAGTTGCACCTGCAGTGTGCTGAATTTGTTAAGAGTGGGCTGCTTCCTGCCTTTGGCAAGGCGCCCGAATCACAGTGATAAAACCCCAGGACAAGTAATAAAAAATGATATTCATGCATAACCATACTTTGTGTTGGTGTCATTGAATATACAGCCGGCTAGAGACTTCCACAGGTCCGAAACCCAGCTCGAGCAGAACCAGAACCAGAACCTCTCCAGAACCTCTCAAATGGTATCAGAAGTGGGATGATTCAACTGAACAGGTGAGACCCCTTTATTTTTATTGGTAATTTATTGTCTGACTCTGTTCATTGATTCATCCGGACTAGACTCTGGAGGGAACACTGTATACCTGGGACTCTCTGAAATAATGAGAGGAGGTATATAGGGACTTTGCTAGGTTGGCCAAGTCATGAGAGGAGGTATATAGGGACTTCGCTAGGTTGGCCAAGTCATAGTCAATGAGGGAATCATAAATTCCCTCATTTCTACAGGGCGGATCTGTGGAAACTCTATTTACTGTGTGCACACCAGGTTGATTTAATAATATCATCTTGCAAATGTCTATTATTTCTTGTTGTGGTGAATGTAAAACTGGTTTACTGTTTGCTTATAAAGGGAAGACCACGTCATTAGTGGCAATTGTTCCAGGGGGGTATCATGTCAAAATTGGCAAGGGTCCTATGTTCCAGGGATCAAAACAACATATGTTAAGGTTTAATATACACAACATACTACCCCCCAGTCCGGTGTTCGAGGGACTAAGTGTAGCAGAAATACAGTGTCTGGTTGTATTTAAAAAAGGAGAACACTGGGTTCCTTGTCATAAATCTATAAATTGTCATAAGTTTGAGGACATTTTCCGCCCCTGGAATGAAATAGAGAAAGCAAGACAGAAAATTTTTCAATTTTAAAGTATAAGAATATTATTGTTTGTTAAAATGGGTAATCAGTCGGGAAAAAGTGATGATGAAGGTAAGCATCAACCCTCCCCGATAGATTACATGAAAGGCAATTATGGAAATCATTGTACTGATCCGTTCTGGTCTCTGGTCTTAAAAAGAGCACATCAGTTAGAAGTGCCATGTTTGGGGGAGTACGGGCCATGTTCCGAAGGAGAATGGGTAGAAGTCACCAGAATATGTGGCCAGCACAAACAGTACAATTATCCCATAACAGACCTTGATAAGGATTACATGACTCAATGTTGTAAAATTTGGGCAAAAGGTATGAAGGAATATAGAAAGAAGCACACAAATATGAAAGGGGGAAAGAAAAATAAGGCAGAAGGTATAATGGGTAGCCCATCAGCCCCCCCTAATTTATATCAAGAAAAACCACCCCCATATGCTATGGTGAAGGATGAGTCTCCTGTCCCAAAGCAGATATATCCCTCGCTGGATCCAAATATCATAGCAGGAGTCTTAACTATAGCCAATGAAAAAGGGGAAGGCTGGATGAAGGAAGCAGAGGAAAAAAGTCAGACAAAGGAAAAGTTTAGTATATTGGTACGGGCACAGGAAAAGTTTGATGAGCAAGATAGAAAAGAAAAAAGAGGAAAGAAGACAAATATGGGAGGAAGTTAAACAGCAAATGACAGAAAAAGATGAAAGAATAAGGGAATTAAGCAAGTTATTAGGCCTCGTACACACGACCGATTTTCTCGGCAAGAACCAGCAAGAAACTTGCTGGCAGAGAGGTCTTGCCGAGTAAATCGGTCGTGTGTACGCTGCTAGCGGGTTTCTCGTCGAGAAAACCGACAAGAAACCTTGACGAGAAAATAGAGAACCTGCTCTCTATTTTCTCGTCGAGATTCTCCTCGGCATGTTTCTCGACGAGAAAAGTGAGTGTGTGTACACTTACCTGTCCGCCCGGAAGCCCGCGCATGTTCGAAATGAATTTGACGCATGCGCGGTAGCTTCCTAGGCATACGTAGGGTATACCAAGATGGCGGCGACGGCATCGAATGTGACGAGCGCATGCTCGACGTAGTCGATGACGTCACGGCGTACACTCCTTTCAAAGAACCGCGGGTTCTTTGAAACGAGCGTGTGTACACTCGGCCGGGACAAGTTTCTTGTCCAAGAATCTCGTCGAAAAAAACGACATGTTTTTTTCAACGAGAATCTCGGCCGTGTGTACGAGGCCTGAGACTACATGAAAGAGATTAACCCAACAGAAACTACTATGATACACAAAGCAGAACAGCTTATTGAAGCCGATCGTAATCTTGTAGCGCCCGATCTGTCCAGGCAGTCATCCCCTGGACAAACCCCCACACATGCCACAAACAAAATTGGTACCGCAGAATCCGATGATTCATTCGTAGCATACACAGAAAGAACACCTCTAGATACAGAAAAGCCAAAGGGGTCTTTCCCCTTCATTACAATGGGAGATACACAGATACAAATACCATTGCCCTTAGGAACAGTCAAGGAAATTAGAGATACATGCCCAAAACCAAAAAAGGATCCCAGACAAGCGGTCACTTTTTTTACAGAGATACTGTTCAGGAACAAGAATGTCTCCTGAAGATCTCAACACTATAATTCAAAATATAGATCCCGAGTCCGCTGCTGACATATAAATAAATGATTGGGCTAAAGATGCAAATTTATATACGGAGGCAGAAGATTGGAATGTTTTTTGGAACAAATTGTTGCAGGCTTGGCTTAAAGCTTATAAAAATACATCTATGTTGCATGATTTGATCTCTTGCAAACAGCAGACAGGAGAAGATTTTCACACTTTTGTCAACAAACTACAAAAGTTGTATAAAAATTGCGGAATAGACAATGATCAATTATTTGTGAGTACAGCCATAAATAATGGAGACCCCAAGGCTACTCAAATAATAAGACTAATAAATCCAAAGTGGGCAGCATCTACTGCAGATCTATTTATAGCAGACATAAAAGACAGAGCATCCTCGGTAATATTTAACACTAAAGGAGGATTAATTTACCTCCATCATAGAAGACAATCCAAATGTGGCCATGGTCAGTAGACCAAGCTCAGGGGCAATACCTAGAGGGAATTATCCTCCCCGAAGTCAGGAACAGGGTTGTTTTAATTGTGGGGACTTAAATAATTGGAAGTCAGAATGTCCACAGAGGAGAGGAGCTAGGAGAGGCAGAGGAGGATATAGCTCAAGATCTCAACACAGACCTCAACAGGGAGACAAAGTGCAGCTACAACAGAGATCCCAGTCAGCTCCAGCAGCCCCTCCCTTCAGCCCCAGGAAGAGATAGCAAATAAGGCTTTCGTTCTCTCTCTGCTGGCTGCACTGCAACTCCCACAAAGTCTCCGAGTTAATAAAGTGAAAGGACACTCTTATGACAAAAGTAAAGAAGCACAGGGCAATGCATTGGCAGATAGAGAAGCAAAAAAAGCAGCAGACTCCGTTCCCACCTCTCATCCCATCACATTGCTTTTTACTACTGACTTCTCTTCCCCAGATTTTCCGTCACTAGCTTCCCTCCTGCAGTCCAAGGCAACCGCCCAGGACATTAAACACTGGACAGAGCATAACTTGTCAAAGACCATTTCAGGCCTTTGGACAAGTAAGGAGGGAATAATAGGTATACCTGAAGCAGCAGCCCCTTTACTTATTTCCTATCTACATGGTCCAGGTCATTTGGGAAGGAAAACAGTTTTGACAATGTACAGACAGTCCTTCAGCACAATCAATGATACACACCTCATTGCCCAGTTGACAGATTCATGTCTCACTTGCGCACAAAACAATGTGCAATGTAAAAGACAGGGTATACATGGAAATTTGCCCCCCCAATAGGCCCCCTCCAAGATCTACAAATAGACTTTACACACATGCCAAAACAGAAAGGGAATTTAAAATACCTTTTGGTCATAGTGGACAAGTTTAGCTCATGGGTCGAGGCTATTCCAACCACAGGAGAAACGGCCAAAATAGCATCAAGGGCACTAATAAATCACTGGATTTCGAGGTATGGTTTACCAGCCAAGATCTGGTCAGACCAGGGTCCAGCTTTTACAGCTGCCCTCACCCAGAACCTAGCGAAACTCCTGGTCAGTCAATGGAAACTACATATTCCATATCACCCACAAAGTGCAGGAATAGTAGAAAGAATGAACAGAAATATAAAGGATAAACTCAAAAAGGCCACAGGAGGAACTATGAAGGGTTGGATTGATTATCTCCCTGCAGTCCTATTCCAAATAAGAACAGCCCCACATTCCAGAACAGGGTTGTCACCATTTGAAATACTTATGGGTAGGCCAGCACAGAGAAAGCCTGATGAGGGAGAGGAGGTTAATCTTTATTCTTTACAGGAAGAGTACGTGAAACATTTGGTAAGTAGCCTTAGTGAAACAGAGGACAAAGTTGCTGTCACTTTCCCTCCTCTCTCCACAGAACCTACACATCCGTATATCCCAGGAGACAAAGTGCTGATAAAACAACTAGCTGTCCGGAGACAACCAGGTCCTATTTTCCAGGGACCATTTGAAGTCCTGAAGGTTGCCAGAACAGCCGTTCTCACAGATCAAGGCCCACAGTGGATCCATGCATCAAGACTAAAGACATTTCCAGGCACACCCCCAGAGAAAAAGGAGGTGAAACAGGTGTTACAAGTCCTCGAAAATAGAGACTAAAAGGAAGACTGTACCCTAAAAATGACTCTGTTCATAGCAAATGATTCAGGGAAGCTATGGGCTCTGTTGGCAGGACTTGTGATATTGGTGTTTATCCCCACTTGGATCATAACTAACTGTATGTATCACCTGGAGGATCTGGGTGAAATGAAGGGTATATGTGGTAAAAATACAGAGCAGAATTATACTGCACAACAACAAAGAACGAAAAGAAGTATGGAGGGAGGTTTCACAGATAAAATGCTACTGTTAAAATTTAAATATGCCTATGCTCAGAACTCAGGGTATGATAAATGTTGGATATGTAGTAAGCAATATCCACCGAGAAGAAGTGGTACAATGAATATTCTGATGATCAAGGGGCTTCTGTTCTGAAGCCTTGATCAAAGGAGGGATTGTAAGGAATGGATCAATATATTGATTAATGTATAACCAAATGAACCATTGATGAAGAGTTCCACTTTATTTTGTTTTAATAAGTTCAAACTGTATGTTTCGGGGGATGTTTTTCTGCTTGCTTTTCTACCGATATTATTATGATGATTATGTGTATTTTGTAAGAACGGAATGTGACCTTGCAGTTGCACCTGCAGTGTGCTGAATTTGTTAAGAGTGGGCTGCTTCCTGCCTTTGGCAAGGCGCCCGAATCATGATAAAACCCCAGGACAAGTAATAAAAAATGATATTCATGCATAACCATACTTTGTGTTGGTGTCATTGAATATACAGCCGGCTAGAGACTTCCACAGGTCCGAAACCCAGCTCGAGCAGAACCAGAACCAGAACCTTTCCAGAACCTCTCAGAATGCAATTACGAGACTGGGTACAGAGAGTTGTTAGAGATCATTTTAGCCTTTAAAGAATGGAGGCATCTCCCCGAAGGCACCACTGTGCCGGTTCTCATTCTGACTGACCATAAGAATCTCACATTCTTGTCTGAGGCTAAATGCCTCTCTCCCAGAAGGGTGGGATGGGCTCTTTTCTTGTCAAGCTTCAATTATATAGTCTCATTCTTACCCGGGACTAAGAATGTAAGGACTGATGCATTGTTGCAACAGTTTTCCTCCGCTTCCAAGATGGAGTCGGTTCCTGTTCCTGTGATACCTCCTAGACATGTGCAGAATTAAAAAAATAGTTTTGTTTCGTTTTGATTCGTTATTTACATAAATTTGTTTAGTTAAATTAGTTTCATTTGTTTAATTCATTTTCAAATAAATTTTGAATAGTTTTCTAATTCAAATATTTTTCCAATAAGAATAGAATAGAATATAAAGGAATAGAATAGAAAAATATATTTATTTTTTTCTATTCTACTCCTTTATTTTCTATTCTATTTTATTCTCTTTGGAAATTAGAAAACTATTTGAATTCGAAAAGTATTCGAAAAGTATTCAAAATCGAATTTCATCTGAATTTTGTTATTTTGGATTCGTTTAAATTCGGTACTATTCTAATTCGGAAATTCGGATACATCCGAATTTCTGAATAATGAAAATTCGTCTGAATTTTAATTCGGAACAAAATGAACCACACATGTCTAATACCTCCCGATCATATTCTGGCTATGGTTCATACCAATCTCACTTCACCTTTGGGGGACGGAATTCTTGTCGCTCAGATCCATTCTCCTCCTGAGAAACCTTGTGACCGCTGTTTTGTCCCTGAGAGTCTTCGCACCGCTGTGCTCCAGACTTACCATTCTCCCAAGGCTGCTGGCCACCCAGGGAAGAATCAACTAATTTGGGCTTTTTCCCCAACAATTCTGGTGGCCTGGTCTCCGCGCTGATGTAGCTGCCTGTTCCGTGTGTGCTATGACTATGAGAAAGACACCATGACACCTTCCAGTGGGCCTCCTACAACCCAAACCCAATGGAGAGAGGCCTTGGACCCACCTGTCTATGGATTTTATTGTAGAGTTACCCAACTCCCAGGGCAACACAGTTATCCTTATGGTGGTTGACTGGTTTTCGAAAAATGTCACATTGCATTCCACAAGAAGTTGCCCACATCCAAAGAACTGGCATCCATTTTTGCTCGGGAGATCTTTCGATTACATGGGCTACCCAAGGTTATCGTCTCGGACAGGGGTAGCCAGTTTGTATCCCGGTTTGGTGAGCCTTTTGTGCACAGGTGGGAATTCAGCTTTCCTTCTCTTCTGCGTATCACCTGCAGTCTAATGGGGCTGCAGAACGAGTCAACCAGTCCTTGGAGCAGTTTCTATGTTGCTATATTTCTGACCACCATAACGACTGGTCAGACCTCTTACTTTGGGCAGAGTTTTCCCACAATAGCGCTGTAATACCGCTTTCCGATTGTCTCCGTTTATGGCGAATTATGGTTTCCAACCATCCATATTGCCTGACTCATTTATTCCTCAGAGCATTCGTGCATTAGAGGAGCATCTCTGTGGTCTTCGTTCTACAGAAACCAAGAGTCCTTGCGACGTGCCAATGATTGGAAAGGGTACAGTCCGAGGATCGCTCTTGGGTCTCATCCTCGGACGTACATGCCCCTGTCCTCCTCCGTGCTTTACATAGACTTTTCCCCTCAAACCCGGTGGCCCTCCAAGGGGTCGTTAAGGAGGGGGTACTGTCAGGGCTGGGCTCAGCTTTATAGAGCTCAGGCTGCTCAGCTGTCGGTTAATTGCCAGCACTCATCATTCCACAGTGACTCATCTGATGATCATATCCTGCTCGTCAGCCAGGTCTGCTGGCTACTTAAACTCCCTGGAACAGATCTCCTGTGCCTTAGCCTTGGTCAACATAGCCGGATATTCTCTGCTGTGTTTTCCTGTTAAAGACTTTTGCCTGGCTGACTTCCCTTCTGGTTCCTGATACTGTTTGCTGCTTCTGACTATGCTGATCTCTGGATTCCCTGTTTTACATGCTTGTTTTGACTACCTGCTCTGGTTACTGAACCCTGGCTATGTTTTGACCATGTTTATTCTGTTTGTACTATTTTACCATTTTATTAAAGTGTGAATTTTCCTGCACTTCTGTCTCAGTCTGATTCATGGTTCCTGACAGAAACCCAGAGTAAATTTTTTTTGTGTTCTTCTATCTATGTCAACTTGGAGGGATCTTTCTTTACGTCCTAACTCGAGATACAACAAGAAATGAGAATTATTTCCAAAGTAGAGTAAATCCTCTCTTAGACAGTTGTCACTAGAACAAGTGTCACTGTGATGATTTACTCTCTATTTCTTTTCCAGTGACAGCTCCAAAATTTCAGATTTTCCCCTACATTCAATCCTGGGGACAATAGTTGCAAAGATAAATAATAAGTGTAATACCAAAAACAATATTCTAACAGTAAGACAATTGGTATATATAGTATGTGCCTTAGATGTCCGACATTATTGTTTTCTTGTTTTGGTTATTACTAGGGATGAGCCGTACACCCCCCCGGTTCGGTTCGCACCAGAACATGCGAATAGGCAAAAAATTTGTTCGAACACGCGAACACCGTTAAAGTCAATGGGACACGAACATGAAAAATCAAAAGTGCTAATTTTAAAGGTTAATATGCAAGTTATTGTCATAAAAAGTGTTTGGGGACCCGGGTCCTGCCCCAGGGGACATGTATCAATGCAAATTTTTTTTTTAATAACAAGCAGTGATTTTAATAATGCTTAAAGTGAAAAAGTAAAAGTGAAATATTCCTTTAAATTTCTTACCTGGAGGGTGTCTAAAGTATGCCTGTAAAGTCGCGCATGTTTCCCGTGTTTAGAACTGTCCCTGGACAAAATTTAATTTCTGAAGGAAAAAAAGTAATTTAAAACCACTCGCGGCTATTAATGAAATGTCAGGTCCCCGGCAATACAGATCAAAGTCATTGAAAAAAAAACGTCAGGGGTCCCTCCCACAGTCCATTACCAGGCCCTTCAGGTCTGGTATGGATATTAAGGGGAACCCCGCACCATTTTTTTTTAGAAAATTGCCGTGGGGTCCCCCCAAAAATCCATATCAGACCCTTATCCGAGCACGCAACCTGGCAGGCTGCAGGAAAAGAGGGGGGACGAGAGAGAGCGCCCCCCCTTAACCGTACCAGGCTACATGCCCTCAACATGGGGGGGATGTCCCCATGTTAATGGGGACAAGGGCCTCATCCCCACAACCCTTGCCCGGTGGTTGTGGGGGTCTGCGGGCGGGGGGCTTATCGGAATCTGGAAGCCCCCTTTAACAAAGGGGACCCCCAGATTCCGCCCCCCCATGTGAATTGGTAACGGGGTATATTGTACCCCTACCATTTCACAAAGAAAGTGTAAATTTTTTTTAAAAACCACACAGACACAGTTGGGATAAGTCCTTTATTAAAAATAAAAAAATAAAAAATCAGAAAACCATTCCAGAGATGTAATCCAGTCTGTCCCGCAGTGATCTGATGTCCAGCGATGCTGCAGTCTCCTTCAGTCTCCACTCCACACGAAACCCCCATGACGTTAGAGGGGGCGGGGTCACCCGTCACATCATAGGGTAAGCCCCGGCTTTCCCCGCTTGCCAGGGAATACCCTATGACGTCGGCGGGTGACCCCTGCCCTGTGACGTCACATCATTGGGTATTTCCCGCTTACCGGGGAAAGCCGGGGCTTACCCTATGACGGTGACCCCTCCCCCTCTTACGTCATGGGGGTTTCGTGTGGAGTGGAGACTGAGACTGCAGCATCACTGGACATCGGATCATCGTGGGACAGAGATTATGGGCGTGGTTTACGCGCGATAGTGTGTGTGGCTTAAATGGGCGTGGTTCAGAAGGGGTGTGGTTAGAGTCCGAGAGGAAGGAAGGAAGGAAAGAAAGAAAGAAAGAAAGAAAGACAGAAATATGTGTATTCCAGAAAGTTTAACAAAATCGGCAGATAAAGATATTCCAAAACACCTGTTGTTGGCGCTTCAATCATCCCGGCACCATGGTTGTTATGGTGTCAGGGAGTTGAAGTGCATTATTTCTATTATTACATTGTAATATAAAATGAAATCATTCAACTCACCATAATGCAGAATCAGTGGAAGCGTGTCGCCTGCCACCAGATGCCTCCCCAGCAGTCAGTCCTTGCATCAGGTGCCTCCCCAGCAGAGTCCGTCTTTGCATCAGGTGCCTCCCCAGCAGAGTCCGTCCTTGCATCAGTTGCCTCCCCATCAGTCCGTTCTTGCATCAGGTGCCTCCCCAGCAGTCCGTCCTTGCATCAGGTGCAACACGCACTACACTGATTACTACAACACGCACTACACTACACCACCCACTACACTGATTACCACTACACTACACTAACTACTACACTACACTAGGGGTGCAACGGATCAAAAAACTCACGGATCGGATCGATCCTCGGATCAGGGGTCACGGATCGCATCATTTTCGGATCAGCAAAAAAAAAAACACAAATCTTGTTACCCCCACCAGAGTTTTAGATTTCACAGTTATTTTCAACACAAAAACTGAGCTTATATGCTTAACCTTAAAACCTTAAACCTTAACTAAATGTTAAATGTGAAAATCAGAGGTGTTCTGTCACATTAGCAAGCATGTAAGGTCAGCAGGTTTGCTGCTGCTTTTAAAATTTAACATGTAAACAGTCTGTTGGATTTCCAAATAATGTATTTAACCACCTCCCTACTGGGCACTAAAACCCCCTTCCTGCCCAAGCCATTTTTCAGCTTTCAGCGCAGTCACACTTTGAATGACAATTGCGCGGTCGTGCGACGTGGCTCCCAAACAAAATTTGCGTCCTTTTTTTCCCACAAATAGAGCTTTCTTTTGGTGGTATTTAATCACCTCTGCAGTTTTTATTTTTTGCGCTATAAACAAAAGAAGAGCGTCCAGTTTGGAAAAAAAACACAATATTTTTTACTTTTTGCTATAATAAATACCCATTTTTTTTTTCAATTAAAATTTTCCTCAGTTTAGGCCAATACGTATTCTTCTACATATTTTTGGTATAAAAAAAAAAAATCGCAATAAGCGCGTATTGATTGGTTTGCGCAAAAGTTATAGCGTCTACAAAATAGGGGATAGTTTTATAGCATTTTTTTTTTTTAATTTTTTTTATTAGTAATGGCGGCGATCTGCGATTTTTATTGTGACTGCGATATTGTGGCGGACACATCGGACACTTTTGACACATTTTTGGTACCATTTACATTTATACAGTGATCCCTGCTATAAAAATGCATTGATTACTGTATAAATGTGACTGGCAGGGAAGGGGTTAACCACTAGGGGGCGGGAAGGGGTTAAATATGTTCCCTCAATGTGTTCTAAATGTGGGGGGAGGGGACTGACTGGGGGAGGTGACCGATGGTTGTCCCTATGTACAAGGGACACACAATCAGCCTCCTCTCCCTCACAGGACGTGGATCTGTGGGACGTTCAGGAATGTCCACTCAGAAGGAGAGAGCACCCACCCGGCCGTATATGTACAGTGGCCGGGTGGGAAGTAGTTAAGCATATAAACTCCATTTTGTGTTGAAAATAACTGTGAAATTTAAAACTCCGTTGGGTGTAACAAGATGTCCGCTTGGCCCCTTCTTACTATCATGAGTGTGAGTGGAGCAAGATGGCGGTGACGAAACGTCATTACAGCGGCGCCGTGCGGTGTACCAAGATGGACGCCGCTCCGGAGCTAGGCCAAAGCCGTGGCCTTTCCTATGGCCGAGGCTCCGGAGCGCTCCACGGATCGCGTGGTGATCCGATCCGAACAGGGTGACCCGTTCGGATCACGGATCACCACCGATCCGTTGCACCACTACACTACACTGATTAATACACTACACCAGGGGTCTCCAAACTTTTTACTTTGAGGGCCACATTGTATATTTTACAGGTATTCGTGGGCGGAAAAAAAAAAGTTATTTATAAATGAATCCCCAGCCATGAAAGAGGATAGAATTTAAAAAAAAGCTGCCATTAGCGGGGCTGGATGGTGCACCTGTATCCTCCGCCTGAACCTAAATGCCAGAGCCTCGTGCACCAGGGCTAAACATTAAGTGTGCAGGAGGCCTTACATCAGTGTTCCTGTCAGAGCCTCCCTGCCCATTTGTGTCCCCAGCATAATCTCCCCACACAATTGTATCCTCATCAGACTCTCCCTACATGCTTGTGTCCCCATTAACACCCCCTCTTGCACATTTCTGTTCCCATCACAGCCACCCCCACACATTTGTGTCCCCATCAGAACTCCTGCCACACGCTTGTGTCCCCTCAGAGCCACCTCCCCATACCCATTAAAACCCTTCTTACCCACATCCCAATCATCGCCCCCCACATGTGTGTCCCACATCAGAGTGCCCCCCCACATTTGTGTCCCCCATCAGAGCCCCCCCTCACATTTATGTTCTCCATCAGAGCCCCTTCCACACTTGTGTCCCCCATCAGAGTCCCCTCCACACTTGTGTCCCCATCAGAGTCAAAAATACCAAAAAAATAACAAACAAATAGACCTCCACACACCTAAATAGTTGAACTACAAAATGTAATAGCCTATATAAAGCAAAATACATAAAGAACAGATCCTATATTACCCAAAGATCCTATAACTATAACCAGAAAGCACAAAGTAAAAACTGTGTAATCACTGTGAAACTCCCCGCCACGGAGAGAGCACAGCGGTCACACAGCTAGCAGACCTACTCCCTCCCCTAGTTTAAAGAACACCCCCTAAATGAACCTGATAAACCCCATAAACCACCCATAAGACAAAACCTCCCACAAATGATTCCTAATGCAGGACAGTGTATACCTAGAAACAGGTTAGAATCACTATCCTGCAATGGAAAGCCCAGCCTGAACTGGATGAAAGCCTCCCAAGAAAGTCCCAGTCATCAGTCAATCTGTCATAGAACGTGGAGGCAGATGTAGCACCTCCAGTAAATAAATGGAAGTCCAATAGATCCGGGTCTATTGATGTATTGTGTTCCTGGCTGTTTACTTCTCGACAATATATACTGTATGTAAAAGAGGGCTATTCCAAAGGACTCCAGATACTGCAAAGATGGAAAGATTGCTGTATGAACCGTGGCAGCTAGTGTAGATGTGTGAGAAATCAGACACACTGCTACAACTTCATAGAGTATATGTATGTGTAGCAGATCCCCAATCCGTGGGTTGATCTCTATGGCCATTCATGAATGATACACATAGCAAAGTCTCTTGCTTATCCTATGAGCTGATTGATAGTATATAGATCTTCCACTGAGCAAATCACGATGGATCTGTCTGTGTATATATCATGTAGACACAGATATGCCACACGAGGAATCAATCCTCAATATTCAAGGTGTATTAGTTAGTGTGAAACACTAATCCAAAAGTATTTACACTACCAGATCATAACAGCTGCATGTATGGTCTTAGCGGTATATAGAACAATGATCACAGTTCCTCCAGTGTAACCATAGTAATGCCCCGTACACACGGCTGTTTTTAGAGTCATTGAAAAAAACAAAGTTTTTCTCGAAGTGATTCTTCTCAAGCCTGCCTTGCCTACACACTATCGTGAAAAAAAAATGCTCGAGCAAAGTGCGGTGATGTACAACACATTCGACAACACGTATGACGGCACTATAAAAGGGGAAGTTCCATTCGGATGGCGCCACCCTTGTGTTAGTAAAGTTTGTTGAGAGACGATTCGTGCTTTTCAGCCTCTTGCTCTTCAGTCCGTTACAGCGTGACGAATGTGCTATCTCCATTCTGAATGCTAGTTTTACCGTCTCATAACTTGCTTCTGAGCATGCGCGTTTTTTTCCCGTCATTAAAGCGTACACACGGCCGTTTTTCACGACGAGAAAAACGACGATGTGAAAAACGACAAGAGAAAAAATAGAGCATGTTCTAAAATTTTAATGCCCATTTTTCTCATCGAGAAAAATGCTCTGGAGCCTACACACGATCGTTTTTAATGACCAATTTAAAAAATGTAATTTTTCTCGTCATGAAAAACGGTCATGTGTATGCGGCATCAGGATTCCTGCAACTGCAGGTAAATCCTACAATAGGTGTTGGATAATACAAATAGTGATGTGGGGTTACTCACGGGTCCGCAGAGATCACCAAAAAGGTTCAGGTTGGGATCAATCTGTCCATCTGTGATGTGAGTAGTTCAATCGTCTACTGTTTATACAGAGATCACCACCAGGTATGTAATTGGGATCGATCTATGCATGTATGTCTTCAGCAGATTGTTCGTTTGCCGCTATATATGACCAATACTCACGGTATCTATTTAGGAGTCCTCTTTCCAGAATCCTTTTAGAGGGATGATGGGAACCTTAAATCCAAAAGATATTCTTCCAGGCAGTGCATTGCGGGTGTAGTTTAAAAGTCCTTACTCATATTTGGGGTTGGCTCAGGTTGGTATAGAGGGGGGTGCTCGTCCCAGCGTTAAAAGTTTACATGTTTCGTTCCGAGAAACCGGAACTTTGTCAGAACTAAGGGAATAGTCAGCTGTCACCTATTTAAATGCAAAACCACAACCCACTTATAATTACATGGAGATAGATAACAGGTGCCATTCACCCATCTATTACAACACCTTAAATGTGGCATTACTAAAAGGTTTAAGACTTTAAAAACATACAGTGGTGTGCTGCTCTGCATATCAGACTCCCCTCCACACTTGTGTCCTCCATCAGAGCCCCTCCACACTTGTGTCCCCATCAGAGTCACTCTCCACACTTGTGTCCCCCATCAGAGCCCCTCCACACTTGTGTCCTCCATCAGAGCCCCTCCACACTCGTGTCCTCCATTAGGGTCCCCTCCACACTTGTGTCCTCCATCAGAGCCCCTCCACACTTGTGTCCTCCATCAGAGCCCCTCCACACTTGTGTCCTCCATCAGAGCCCCTCCACACTTGTGTCCTCCATCAGAGCCCCTCCACACTTGTGTCCTCCATTAGAGTCCCCTCCACACTTGTGTCCTCCATTAGAGTCCCCTCCACACTTGTGTCCTCCATTAGAGTCCCCTCCACACTTGTGTCCTCCATTAGAGTCCCCTCCACACTTGTGTCCTACATCAGAGCCCCTCCACACTTGTGTCCTCCATCAGAGCCCCTCCACACTCGTGTCCTCCATCAGAGCCCCTTCACACTCGTGTCCTTCATTAGAGTCCCCTCCACACTTGTGTCCTCCATTAGAGTCCCCTCCACACTTGTGTCCTCCATCAGAGCCCCTCCACACTTGTGTCCTCCATCAGAGCCCCTACACACTTGTGTCCTCCATCAGAGCCCCTCCACACTTGTGTTCTCCATTAGAGTCCCCTCCACACTTGTGTCCTCCATCAGAGCCCCTCCACACTTGTGTCCTCCATCAGAGCCCCTCCACACTTGTGTCCTCCATCAGAGCCCCTCCACACTTGTGTCCTCCATTAGAGTCCCCTCCACACTTGTGTCCTCCATCAGAGCCCCTCCACACTTGTGTCCTCCATCAGAGCCCCTCCACACTTGTGTCCTCCATCAGAGCGCCCCCCCGCACATTCCTTTCCCCATCGTACCTCGGGGACCCATGACTTTGCAGACCCATAGGCGGTGGGTGGAGGAAGATTGCATCCCATCCACATGTTCAGTATAGCGGGGAGGGGCCGCCAAAAGAGAGAAGCCGATTGGCTGCCCCTCTCCTCTGCACTGAACACGAGGACAATAGTAAACAACACAGTGGCGGAGGCCATTTTGGTGTAGCCGCCGCTGCCGTTTTTGCCTAAAACACTCCCGAATTTCCTGGGACATTCAAACAAAAGGTCACGGAAAAAAATCGGGACAAAAACAATCCGGGACAAGGGTCCTAAATCCGTGAATGTCCCGGGAAATCCGGGACTGTTGGCAACTATGCAATAGGGATGGAGGCACATGTCCACATGAGCCTCATTTAAAGTCCCAACCCCTTTTTTCTATGCAATAAAATACCTGGCAAAGGTTCTAACCTTTGTTTAGACCAGGGGTCCTCAAACTTTTTAAACAGGGGGCCAGTTCATGGTCCCTCAGACTGTTGGGGGGCCGGACTATAGTTTAAAAAAATATGAACAAATTCCTATGCACACATCTTATTTGTAGTGCAAAAAAAAACAGGAAAAAAATATTTAATATTTAAAATAAAAAACTATTTTATCCAACATAAACTTATTAGTATTTCACAGACTCCCCTCATCACAGATCCCCCTCCCCATCACAGAACCCCCTCCGCATCACAGAACCCCCTCCGCATCACAGAACCTCTCCATCACAGATCCCCCATCACAGATTCCCCCATCAAAAAGCCCCCATATAAGGTCATCCATCACAAAGCCCCCCATAAAAGATCCCCCATCACAGACCCCCCATCACAAAGCCCCCCAACACAAACTCCTCTCCATCACAAAACCCCCCGTAACAGACACCTCCATCACAGAGCCCCTTATAAGATTCCCCCCATAACAGACTCCCCCCCCTCAACCACAATAGAAATATGTGTATTCCAGAAAGTTTAACAATCAGCAGATAAAGATACTCCAAACATCTGGTGTTGGCGCTTTAATCATCCCGGCACCATGGTTGTTATGGTGTCAGGGTGATTGAAGCGCATTATTTCTATTATTACATTGTAATATAGAATTAAATAGTTCAACTCACCGTAATGCAGAATCAGAATCAGTCGGAGCTCTGATGTCAATGTCCCCAGCCAGCGGAGTGCTTCCTTACATCTCAGGTGTCACTATCCCCAGCCAGCGGAGTGCTTCTATACATCTCAGGTGTCACTGTCCCCAGCGGAGTGCTTCCTTACATCTCAGGTGTCACTGTCCCCAGTGGAGTGCTTCCTTACATCTCAGGTGTCCCCAGGTGTCCCCAGCCAGTGGAGTGCTTCCTTACATCTCCGGTGTCCCCAGCGGAGTGCTTCCTTACATCTCAGGTGTCCCAAGGTGTCCCCAGCCAGCAGGGCGCTTCCTTACATCTCAGGTGTCCCCAGCGGAGTGTTTCCTCACATCTCAGGTGTCCCCAGCGGAGTGCTTCCTTACATCTCAGGTGTCCCCAGGTGTCCCCAGCCAGCGGAGTGCTTCCTTACATCTCAGGTGTCCCCAGTGGAGTGCCTCCTTACATCTCAGGTGTCCCCAGCGAAGTGCCTCCTTACATCTCAGGTGTCCCCAGGTGTCCCCAGCGAAGTGCTTCCTTACATCTCAGGTGTCCCCAGCGGATTGCTTCCTTACATCTCAGGTGACCCCAGTGGAGTGCTTCCTTACATCTCAGGTGTCCCCAGCGGAGGGCTTCCTTACATCTCAGGTGTCACTGTCCCCAGCCAGCGGAGTGCTTCCTTACATCTCAGGTGTCCCCAGCGGAGTGCTTCCTTACATCTCAGGTGTCCCCAGCCAGCAGAGTGCTTCCTTACATCTCAGGTGTCACTTCCCCAGCCAGCGGAGTGCTTCTATACATCTCAGGTGTCACTGTCCCCAGCGGAGTGCTTCCTTACATCTCAGGTGTCACTGTCCCCAGCGGAGTGCTTCCTTACATCTCAGGTGTCCCCAGGTGTCCCCAGCCAGCGGAGTGCTTCCTTACATCTCCGGTGTCCCCAGCGGAGTGCTTCCTTACATCTCAGGTGTCCCGAGGTGTCCCCAGCCAGCAGGGCGCTTCCTTACATCTCAGGTTTCCCCAGCGGAGTGTTTCCTCACATCTCAGGTGTCCCCAGCGGAGTGCTTCCTTACATCTCAGGTGTCCCCAGCCAGTGGAGTGCTTCCTTACATCTCAGGTGTCCCCAGCGGAGTGCCTCCTTACATCTCAGGTGTCCCCAGCGAAGTGCCTCCTTACATCTCAGGTGTCCCCAGGTGTCCCCAGTGAAGTGCTTCCTTACATCTCAGGTGTCCCCAGCGGATTGCTTCCTTACATCTCAGGTGTCCCCAGTGGAGTGCTTCCTTACATCTCAGGTGTCCCCAGCGGAGGGCTTCCTTACATCTCAGGTGTCACTGTCCCCAGCCAGCGGAGTGCTTCCTTACATCTCAGGTGTCCCCAGCGGAGTGCTTCCTTACATCTCAGGTGTCCCCAGCCAGCAGAGTGCTTACTTACATCTCAGGTGTCCCCAGCGGAGTGTTTCCTCAAATTTCAGGTGTCCCCAGCGGAGTGCTTCCTTACATCTCAGGTGTCCCCAGGTGTCCCCAGCCAGCGGAGTACTTCCTTACATCTCAGGTGTCCCCAGCGGAGTGCCTCCTTACATCTCAGGTGTCCCCTGGTGTCCCCAGCGGAGTGCCTCCTTACATCTCAGGTGTCCCCAGCAGAGTGCCTCCTTACATCTCAGGTGTCCCCAGCAGAGTGCCTCCTTACATCTCAGGTGTCCCCAGCGGAGTGCCTCCTTACATCTCAGGTGTCCCCAGCGGAGTGCTTCCTTACATCTCAGGTGTCCCCAGCAGAGTGCCTCCTTACATCTCAGGTGTCCCCAGCAGAGTGCCTACTTACATCTCAGGTGTCCCCAGGTGTCCCCAGCCAGCGGAGTGCTTCCTTACATCTCAGGTGTCCCCAGTGGAGTGCCTCCTTACATCTCAGGTGTCCCCAGCGAAGTGCCTCCTTACATCTCAGGTGTCCCCAGGTGTCCCCAGCGAAGTGCTTCCTTACATCTCAGGTGTCCCCAGCGGATTGCTTCCTTACATCTCAGGTGTCCCCAGTGGAGTGCTTCCTTACATCTCAGGTGTCCCCAGCGGAGGGCTTCCTTACATCTCAGGTGTCACTGTCCCCAGCCAGCGGAGTGCTTCCTTACATCTCAGGTGTCCCCAGCAGAGTGCTTCCTTACATCTCAGGTGTCCCCAGCCAGCAGAGTGCTTCCTTACATCTCAGGTGTCACTGTCCCCAGCCAGCGGAGTGCTTCTATACATCTCAGGTGTCACTGTCCCCAGCGGAGTGCTTCCTTATATCTCAGGTGTCACTGTCCCCAGCGGAGTGCTTCCTTACATCTCAGGTGTCCCCAGGTGTCCCCAGCCAGCGGAGTGCTTCCTTACATCTCCGGTGTCCCCAGCGGAGTGCTTCCTTACATCTCAGGTGTCCTGAGGTGTCCCCAGCCAGCAGGGCGCTTCCTTACATCTCAGGTTTCCCCAGCGGAGTGTTTCCTCACATCTCAGGTGTCCCCAGCGGAGTGCTTCCTTACATCTCAGGTGTCCCCAGCCAGCGGAGTGCTTCCTTACATCTCAGGTGTCCCCAGCGGAGTGCCTCCTTACATCTCAGGTGTCCCCAGCGAAGTGCCTCCTTACATCTCAGGTGTCCCCAGGTGTCCCCAGCGAAGTGCTTCCTTACATCTCAGGTGTCCCCAGCGGATTGCTTCCTTACATCTCAGGTGTCCCCAGTGGAGTGCTTCCTTACATCTCAGGTGTCCCCAGCGGAGGGCTTCCTTACATCTCAGGTGTCACTGTCCCCAGCCAGCGGAGTGCTTCCTTACATCTCAGGTGTCTCCAGCGGAGTGCTTCCTTACATCTCAGGTGTCCCCAGCCAGCAGAGTGCTTCCTTACATCTCAGGTGTCCCCAGCGGAGTGTTTCCTCAAATTTCAGGTGTCCCCAGCGGAGTGCTTCCTTACATCTCAGGTGTCCCCAGGTGTCCCCAGCCAGCGGAGTACTTCCTTACATCTCAGGTGTCCCCAGCGGAGTGCCTCCTTACATCTCAGGTGTCCCCAGGTGTCCCCAGCGGAGTGCCTCCTTACATCTCAGGTGTCCCCAGCAGAGTGCCTCCTTACATCTCAGGTGTCCCCAGCGGAGTGCTTCCTTACACCTCAGGTGTCCCCAGCAGAGTGCCTCCTTACATCTCAGGTGTCCCCAGCAGAGTGCCTCCTTACATCTCAGGTGTCCCCAGCGGAGTGCCTCCTTACATCTCAGGTGTCCCCAGCGGAGTGCTTCCTTACATATCAGGTGTCCCCAGCCAGCGGAGTGCTTCCTTACATCTCAGGTGTCCGCAGGTGTCCTCAGCCAGCGGAGTGCTTCCTTACATCTCAGGCATCACTGTCCCCAGGCGAGTTATTAACAAGAAGGGGGTGGGCGGTGCCGCAGTTCCATTTTTATAGTAGCAACTCGGCAGGCTCCCATCTCGTTTATAACTCGTCTGTGGTCTTCTGGAAAATGGCCACCGGCGGAGACATTACCTCCGCCGGCTGGAACCTCTAGCGGCGGCAGGCGGCGAAAAATAGTGAAAAAAAAGGTCAGGGGGAGGGGGATTGCTGGAATGTTAAAGGGGCAGTCTGCAGGCCGGGTAAATCACACTGGCGGGTCGGATGCCGCCCGCAGGCCATAGTTTGAGGACCCCTGTCTTAGACTATCAAAAAATAAAAATACACTTCCAAATGTATGTAAACCCAAGAAGAAAATTTTTATATTTTGCAGCTTTCCAATCTATAAATTTGGTGCCTGCATACATATTTTTCCTTTTTTTTTTCAGGCCAAGTACATTTTCTGCAGGTACAGAAAAGTCTATGTTGACCCTGCAAGAAGTCTTGTGTGCTTGTAACTTTCTGCTCACTGAACTGATATCTCAGCAACATTATCAACATTCCCACCTATGTTCTGCTTTCGGCCTCATGCATGCAGAAGTTTTGCAGCACCTGTGTGCTAAAGCGTAAAATCCCCTGTGCTTTCCTGCGCTTGGGGAGCAGAGCAGAAGCAATTAGCATTTACCCAAGCTTGACCACATACAGCTTTTCATATGTATTGGAGTCTGCACACGGTCGGCACAAGCAGCTCCCTGGGTGCAGGAAAGCGCAGAGGATTTCACGCTTGAGCACACAAGAGCTGCTAAATGCCTGTGTGCATCAGGCCTTACATACCTCTTCTCTATTGATTAGAGATAAGGAGAGAAGAAGGTGTTTGTAGTGCAATCAAGAGAGCAACTAAAAATACTCTAGCTCCTGAGTTTTAAAAATTAGGTACTTACCAGTGCCTGGGGTCCAGCACTGTTTTCCCACAGCCGGTTTTTCTTACCTCAAGCTGCCACCTTGGATATAGGAGTCATTTGTGGCTTCCTGAGGAACTACAGCAGGCTCCCACTGTGCATGCATGAGCAAATGACGCGCATTATGCATAGTCCTGCAGCCTCTTGGAACATGTGATGAATCCTAAGAGGCTGCGGTAGGGGAGGGGGAGGGACAAATCTAGGCACATGTTTTTTTTTAACTAATATCATTCAAATTAAGTACATCTAAGATAGTTACCAATTTAAAAATAATAAAAAATTGCAGAAAAATGTTTATGATGACCTCAGCAAATTTTAAGCTAGCTGTCGTGTCAAAGGAGTAATCCTTTATACGGTATGAGAAAAAATAACATAATGTATATGTTGTGGATGGGAACAGGGAACAGGGAGAAAATTGATTGGCACTATCATTTCTTAGATATCAAGAAAACAAGTGGGAATGTTTGGGATGGGATTTTTAAGGTGCAAAATTGTCCACAAGCATAGAACTGTTAACCACTTCAGCCCCGGAAGGATTTACTCCCTAAACGACCAGGCCATTTTTTGCGATACGGCTCTGCGTTTTTTAACTGACAATTGCACGGTCGTGCGACGCTCTACCCAAACAAAATTGATGTCCTTTTTTTTCTCACAAATAGAGGTTTCTTTTGGTGGTATTTGATCACCTCTGCGTTTTTTATTTTTTACTTTCTACTATAATACATATCCCCAAAAAAAAAAAAAAAAAAAACGAATTTATTCATCAGTTTAGACCAATATACATTCTTCTACATATTTTTGGGGGAAAAAATCGCAATAAGCGTATATTGATTGGTTTGCGGAAAAGGTCATAGCTTTTACAAAATAGGGGATAGCTTTATGTCATTTTTATTATTATATTTTTTACTAGTAATGGAGGTGATCTGTGATTTTTAGTGGGACTGTGACATTGCGGCGGACAGATAGAACACTCTTGATACTTTTTTGGGACCAGTGAAATTTATACAGCGATCAGTGCTATATAAATGCACTGACTACTGTATAAATGTCACTGGCAGGGAAGGGGTTAACACTAGGGCCGTAACAACTAATCGATTAATCGACAACTAATCGATTATTAAATTAATCGATTACTATTTTCATATTTGATTAATCGGCCAGTAACATAATGGGGTTAAAAAAACGAAAATGAGCCCTTTGCAGTACAAAAAGAGCAAATCGCTACTGTAAATATTACTTTCACTGTAAAAAATGAACCCCTTACAGTGGCGATTATTTGCACACATTTTATTTTTTTAACCCCATTATGTTACTAAACACACCTCTGTGTTTTTTGGTGCTTTTTGCAGAAACACACTACAGTTCATTTACATGGTTTCCTATGGAACACGTTCACATTCATGATTTTTTCAGCTGCTGTGTATTTGGAAAGGGCAAAGTGTTTTTTAATGCAACTATGTATACATAGTTAGTAAGGTTGAATAAAGACACCAGTCCATCCAGTGTGAGTGGGTGTCTACAATTCTCCCTATCCCTGTACATTGTATTTCATTAAGATGCTCATCTATTATATTATTTATTTAAGGTACCCATATAGCACCGTCAATTTACACAGTGCTCCACACACACACATCGCACACTCACATCGGTCCCTACCCTCAAGGAGCCCACAATCCAAGGTCCCCAACTCACATTCATATACTAGGGCCAATTTTGGACAGAAGCCAATTAACCTACCAGCATGTCTTTGGAGTGTGGCAGGAGACCGGAGTACCCGGAGGAAACCCACTCAGGCACAGGGAGAACATGCAAAGTCCAAGGCAGGTAGTGTCTTGGTAGTGGTTGGGATTTGAACCAGCGACCCTTTTTACTGCTAGACGAGAGTGCTACCCACTACACCACTGTGCTGCCCACTTCAATGGAGAAGCTGCAGAAAAGCATGTAATAATGCGTTTTTGCTGCAATTTGTGTTTTTTTTAATCTGCCCAAAAAAAAAGTAAAAATGCAAATCGCAGCAAAATTACCCTTTTCTTTTTTTTTTTTTTTAAGGTTATTAACCGATTAATCGAAACAATAATCGGCCAACTAATCGATTATGAAAATAATCGTTAGTTGCAGCCCTAGTTAACACTAGGGGGTGATCAAGGGGTTAAGTGTGTCCTAGGGAGGTGTTCCTAACTGTGGGGGGAGTGGACTGATTGGGAGTACAGAGAGATCACGGTTCCTAATCAATAGGAACAGACGATCACTCTGTACTCCTTTGTTTACGTTGGCAGATCCCCGTTCTGGCTCTCTGTGGAGTGATCACGGGTGGCCGGCAGACTTCGCAGCCGCCAGCCACGCCCATCACCTCCAGCGCTGTGCGCACGCCCACTGTATCTATTACACAAAGCGCTGTCACGCAATAGAGCCACCCTGACGCAGTATAACTGCGGCGGCTGGTTGTCAATGTGGTTAAAAAACGTTTTTATTTACAATTATCATTAACCACTTCCTGCCCACGCTATAGCCAAAAGATGGCTACAGGGCGGGCTTAGTTTGCCAGCTGTCAGCGCAGGTAAATTTAGGCAGGCCTATGCTGTGAGCTAGGCCTGTTTGTTTTGATCTGGGGTAGGGGAGTGGTTTAGTGTAGCAGCAGGTGACTGACATGTGCCTCAGCTCTTGGGCTCCTCCTCTGTTTCCAGGGAGAATGTTCTGGAAAAGAGGAGGGCAGAGAGCTGGGAGTGACATGGGGTGTATGTGGGAGCCCTGACCAATCCCCAACTTGGATTGGCAGGGGGCAGGCCTCCTATATATACCCATGGTCAGCCTACTGTGGGAGGAGTTGTTAGTTGGATGAACTGAATGATGGAGTGTTAGACTGTCGTGGTCTGAGGAAACTCCCTTTCTGGGGGGTGTACCTCAGGCTTGGAGCTCTGGAGCCTCTCTCTACATGGTCATTGAGAGCTGTCCTGGAACAGGAGCAGAAAGAGGACAGTTGGGAGCACTGCCGGTGAAAGTCATTCAGGAGGGATCCATGGCGGGGTCGGCGAGTGAAAATCACAGTGGAAAGCTCTGGAAGAGACATGCCAGAAGTTGGATGTGGAGCCAGAGGGAGAGACTGTGGGGTTGTTGTGAAGTCAAGTCATTGCAGCCAGGAGGGCTGGTAGGATTTGCACTGGACGTGCTAGGATCAGTAGTCCACCAAGTGTCAGTTAGCACATTTATTCTCCTCATCTAAAATTGTTGCTACCACAAAGGGGACTGCAGACCCCTGCCTGTAATGGGCCATCAGGAAAATGTTAGGACTTATTCAGAGTGAGGCCTAGCCATGTGCTAATGGTGAAATGAATCTAGATTTGGACAGTGAAGTGAAGCAAGTGATCTCAAGTAGTGTGCTGGAGGAGATGTGCAGAGCAAGAGACTGTCAGATTTGGATTCAAATTACATTAATTTCCATTGCTAAAGATTCATTATCTGGGCATCCCATGTCTTTTTTCCCCATCCAAGTTTATTCCCTAATAAAAAACAACAAAAACAAGCAAGAGGCTGTTCATTGTCTGAGAAAGTGTGCCAAAATGGATGTCTGACCAGCAGGGGGAAATGTATGGATGCTAGAACACATAGTGACCCCACGAGGGCACTGCTACATATACATACACCTATACATACACATACACATACACACACATGTACACACACACATGTACACACACATATACACATGTACAAAGCCCTTTTAAAACATTCTAGCACAGTACCATTTCTCATTTTGCAGGGTACTGCACTGTAGGGGGAAGCAGAGATCACAGTACACTCCCCTTTACTTTCACTTTGCTGAGGCTGACTAAGCTCCCTCACAGTGCCAATGTACAGTTCTGCAGGGGGGAGATTGGGCTCATCTGAGGCGGCACACCTGAGGACTAGGGATGAGCTTCGAGTTCGAGTCGAACTCATGTGCGACTCGAACATTGCCTGTTCGCCCGTTCGCCGAACAGCGAACAATTTGGGGTGATCACGGCAAATTCGAAAAGCCGCGGAACACCCTGTAAAAGTCTATGGGAGAAATATAAAGTGCTAATTTTAAAGGCTTATATGCAAGTTATTGTCATAAAAAGTGTTTGAGGACCCGGGTCCTGCCCCATGGGACATGTATCAATGCAAAAAAAGTTTTACAAACTGAAATTTTTTCGGGAGCAGTGATTTTAATAATGCTTAAAGTGAAACAATAAAAGTGAAATATTCCTTTAAATTTCGTACCTGGGGGGGTGTATAGTATGCCGGTAAAGTGGCGCTTGTTTCCCGTGCTTAGAACTGTCCCTGCACAAAGTGTAATTTTTTAAGGAAAAAAAGTCATTTAAAACTCACTCGCGGCTAGGAATTGTCGTCTCCCGGCAATACACAGAAAAGTCATTGATTAAAAAAAAAAGTGTGGGGGTCCCCCAATTTCAATTACCAGGCCCTTCAGGTCTGGTATGGATATTAAGGGGAACCCTGCCGCAAATTTAAAAAAAAAATGCGTGGGGTTCCCCCCAAATATCCATACCAGGCCCTTCAGGTCTGGTATGGATTTTAAGGGGAACTCCACCCCAAATTTTAAAAAAAAATAGCGTGGGGTTCCCCGAAAAACCATACCAGATCCTTTATCCGAGCACGCAACCTGGCATGCCGCAGGAAAAGAGGGGGGATGTTCCCCATGTTGATGGGGACAAGGGCCTCATGCCCACAACCCTTGCCTGATGGTTGTGGGGGTCTGCGGGCGGGGGGCTTATCGGAATCTGGAAGATCCCTTTAACAAAGGGGACCCCCAGATCCTGGCCCCCCTATGTGAATTGCTAATGGGGTACATTGTACCCCTACCATTTCACAAAGAAAGTGTAACAAATTGTAAAAAAAAACAGACACCGTTGGGAAAGTCCAGTGTCCCACGGTGATCCGATGTCCAGCGCTGTCCACACGAAAAGTCATTGGCTGAGCCTGAGCGGACCTGATGGGGAACTTCTTCCGCAGTGTAATAAATGAATAGACCCGCCCCTTCTAAAGTTCCCAATCAGGTCCGCTCAACCAATGACGTAGGTGTAAGGCTAAGCGGACCAGATGGGTAACATGAGAAGGGCCGGGTCTATTCATTTATTACACTGCGGAGGAAGTTCCCCATCAGGTCCGCTCAGGCTCAGCCAATGACGTAGGCGGGGTCTGACATACAAGGGGCGGGTCACCCGTTCCTGCGTTCAACGAGAGTATCTGTGAGGGGTCACCCGCTCCCTCGTATGTCAGACCCCGCCTACGTCATTGGCTGAGCCTGAGCGGACCTGATGGGGAACTTCCTCCGCAGTTTAATAAATGAATAGACCCGCCCCTTCTCACGTTCCGCATCTGGTCCGCTTAGCCTTACACCTACGTCATTGGCTGACCGGACCTGATGGGGAACTTTAGAAGGGGCGGGTCTATTAATTTATTACACTGCGGAGGAAGTTTCCCATCAGGTCCACTCAGGCTCAGCCAATGACGTTTCGTGTGGACAGCGCTGGACATTGGATCACCGCGGGACACTGGATTTCATCGCTGGAATGTTTATTTTTATTTTTAATAAAGGACTTTCCCAACGGTGTCTGTGTTTTTTTTTACAATTTGTTACACTTTCTTTGTGAAATGGTAGGGGTACAATGTACCCCATTACCAATTCACATGGGGGGGGCGGGATATGGGGGTCCTCTTCCAGATTCGGATAAGCCCCCCGCCCGCAGACCCCCACAACCACCGGGCAAGGGTTGTGGGGATGAGGCCCTTGTCCCCATCAACATGGGGACATGGTGCTTTGAGGGGTCACAGACCCCCAAAGCATCCTTCCAATGTTAAGGGCATGTGGCCTGGTAGGGTTCAGGAGGGGGGGCGCTCTCTCATCCCCCCTCTTTTCCTGCGGCCTGCCAGGTTGCATGCTCGGATAAAGGGTCTGGTATGGATTTTTGGGGGAACCCCACGCCACTTTTTTTAAAATTTGGGGTGGAGTTCCCCTTAAAATTCATCCCAGACCTGAAGGGCCTGGTATGGATATTTGGGGGGAACCCCACGCATTTTTTTTTAAATTTGCGGCAGGGTTCCCCTTAATATCCATACCAGACCTGAAGGGCCTGGTAATTGAATTTGGGGGGACCCCCACGCATTTTTTTATTTTTATCAATGACTTTTCTCTATATTGCCGGGAGCCGACAATTCATTAATAGCCGCGAGTGAGTTTTAAATGACTTTTTTTCCTTCAGAAATGACACTTTGTGCAGGGACAGTTCTAAGCACGGGAAACAAGCGCCACTTTACAGGCATAATATACACCCCCCCAGGTACGAAATTTAAGGAATATTTCACTTTTATTGTTTCACTTTAAGCATTATTAAAATCACTGCTCCCGAAAAACGTCAGTTTTTAAAACTTTTTTTTGTAGTGATACATGTCCCCTGGGGCAGGACCCGGGTTTCCAAACCCTTTTTAGGACAATAACTTGCTCTGGCTATACCAGGCCTAAAGCAGATGCTCTTTGCAGGCAGGGACCGCGGGCCCCTATGGTATGTTCTGAGTTCTGGGCCTACTCTCAGTAACGGAGCCTCCGGGATCTGCAGGCCCAGAGGCAGAAAAAACTGCTAACACATCCCTGAGGCCAGGAGGGCCATCAGGTCAGGATCGGAAGACCCCGCCAAAACGGTGTCTGCTCCTTAAGTACCCTCTCCCAGAATGCACAGCGGGGTGACCAATCCCACTGAGCAGCTTCTGGGCAAGAGGTACCCAATACATCCAGCCTGCTGCATTTCCAACCCTGACCTGTGGTGACAGCGACACCCACAGTCAGGTGGAAAAATGTGCAACTCAGCTAAACTGGAACAGAGACCCATAATTTGGTACAATTATTCTGAGCTAAACTACAGCTCAGGCAATTAAATTTACACTAGCGCCTACCTAATAGGAGCAGGGCGCATACTTCCCCCATCGCAACAGACAATGTCCTCATCGTCGAGAAAAATTTGACTCTTACTCCTGAGAGTCGATACCTGAATCCCAAAAACTTGGATGGGGAAGGGAAAGGGTGAGGTAGCAAAGAAAATAGGATTTTTGTACTCACCGTAAAATCCGTTTCTCTGACGTCTATGGACTGACACAGCTCTAATACTGAAACACGTGGGTATATGTCCCTGCTCACAGGAGAAGATCTAGGCAGAATGTTAGATGTTAGAAACATACATTCTAGAACAAACCAGAGCTGAAAAGCCCCGCCCAGGGGGGCGGTCCCTCCGGACATAAACCTCCTACCTGCAGCCAGCAGCCTCAGTTCGTAACAAAGCAGTACAAACCTTAAAAGAAGGGTGGGTGCTGTGTCAGTCCATGGACGTCAGAGAAACTGATTTTACGGTGAGTACAAAAATCCTATTTTCTCTTATCGTCCATGGACTGACACAGCTCTAATACTGAAACACGTGGGACGTCCCAAAGCAGTATCAGAAAAGGGTGGGAGCAGTAGTAAAGGAAAAACCAAAACTTCACTCCAAACAGCAGAGCTCCTCAACGGAGGAGTTGCAACATTAAACAGCGGCCTGCAACACTTTGCGGCCGAAGGAAGCATTCGAAGATGCAGCCACATCAACCTTATAGAATTTAGAAAAGTTATGAACGGGCGACCAGGTCGCCGCCTTGCACACTTGTGCAACCGACGCTTGATGTCGGAAAGCCCAGGAAGCACCGATTGCCCTAGTGGAATGCGCCGTGACCGGGAAGGGAGGCGCCCGCCCATTAATGGCATAGGCCTGTATAACAGTCTGTCTGATCCACCTAGAAATGGTGGCAGACGACACCGCTTGGCCCTGTTTTGGACCAGGGACAGACACAAACACTGAGTCAGACTTCCGAATAGAAGCAGTAGCCGTCAGGTACATCCGTAAGGCTCGCACCACATCCAAATTGTGAAGCGCAAACTCTCTGGGATGCGACGGGTGAGGGCACAAGGACGGAAGGACAATGTCCTCATTAAGGTGAAAAGCCGAAACCACCTTTGGAAGGAAAAACGGTCGCGGGCGCAACACCGCCTTATCCTTATGGAGGACCAGGTAAGGCGACTTGCATGACAGGGCCGCCAACTCAGACACCCGTCTAACAGAAGTAATGGCTACTAAGAAAGCCACCTTCTGAGACAAAGTTAAGAGAGGAATATCTCTGATATTTTCAAAGGGAGGTTCCTGGAGAACCGAGAGCACCAGATTCAGATCCCAAGGAGGGAGAGGAGGCTTGGCAGGGGGAATCACATGGCGAACCCCCTGCACAAAAGTGCTAACTAAGGAATGACCTGCTAGCGGTCGTTGAAAGAATATGGCCAAGGCCAAAATCTGACCCTTAATTGTGCTCAAAGCCAGCCTTTGGGCCACGCCACGCTGCAAGAACTGCAGGATTCTGGGGACGTAGTACGTCTAGCTCTTCGCACATAGCGATGTAAGCTTTCCAGGTACGGTGATAGATCTTCCTAGAGGAAGACTTCCGTGCCCTCAGCATGGTTGAAATGACCGAATCCGAAAGGCCTCGGTCCTTCAGCACCTGGCTCTCAATAGCCATGCCGTTAAAACCAGAGACTGTAAAGCAGGATGAAAGATAGGACCTTGAGACAGAAGGTCCTCCCTCATGGGCAGTCGCCAAGGGACGTCCGCGATGAAACGAACCAGGTCGGCGTACCAATGACGCTGAGGCCAATCCGGGGCAATAAGGATCACCGGAATGCCCTCGGCCGCTACCCTGCGCAACAGACGAGGAAGAAACTTCAGCGGAGGGTAAGCATATATCAAGCGATACTGACCCCACGGGGCCACCAACGCGTCCGAGGCGTCCGCCCAGGGGTCCCTGAATCTGGCCACAAACCTCGACACCTTGCGATTGAGTCGAGACGCCATCAGGTCCACATCCGGCGTGCCCCACCGCTGACAAAGGAGTTGAAACACCTCCGGATGCAAGGACCACTCTCCCTGGTCCAGGGACTGGTGACTCAGATAGTCCGCCTGCCAGTTTTCTACGCCCGGAATGTAGACGGCCGACAGAGCCGGCACGCTTCTTTCCGCCCACCTTAGGATGTGGGCGACCTCGGATGCCGCAGCTGAGCTCCGAGTGCCCCCCGATGGTTGACATACGCCGTGGCGTTGTCTGACTGGAATCTAACCGAGCGGCCCTGTAGCCTGTTAGACCACGCGGAGAGACACAGCTCGCAATTCCAAAATGTTGATCGGTAGATGGGATTCGTCCGGAGTCCAGAGCCCCTGAGCTGACAGGACTCCCCAAACTCCTCCCCAGCCCGTCAGGCTGGCATCCGTCATGACCACCATCCACTGGATGGGGAGGAACGACCTCCCAGACCGAAGAGCCGGGGATCTCAGCCACCATATCAGGGACGACCTGACAGAGTAACTCACCTGGATCTGAAGATCCAATGACAACAGGGATTTGTCCCAAATGGACAGAATTTCCTTCTGCAAAGCCCGAGTGTGTGATTGGGCATACGGAACTGCCTCAAAGGAGGCCACCATGAGTCCCAGGACTCTCATGCAGAAACGGATTGACGACCATTTTCGGCATGTCAGGACCCGTACTGCCGACTGAAGTGTCTGTAACTTCTCCGAGGGTAGAAACACCTTCGCTACCGAAGTGTCCAGGATCAGACCCAGATACTCCAAATGCTGAGTCGGGACAAGGACCGACTTCTGCATGTTCAGGAGCCACCCGAAGTCCCGGAGGGTCTGACCGACTATAGTCACATTTTCCTCCAAAGCAAAGCGCAGAAACTTCTGGTGACTTGCGCAGATTGGGACGTGTAAGTAGGTGTCCTTGATGTCCAAGGACGCCGGAAAATCCCCTTGGTGGAGTGTCGCGATCACCGTGCAAATGGATTCCATACGGAATTTTTGTACCTTCACATAGGCATTCAAGGCCTTGAGGTCCAGGATTGGCCGGACCCCGTCCTTCTTTGGAACAACAAACAGGTTTGAGTAAAACCCCTGAAACCTCTCCTGTGACGGAACCGGCACAATTACTCCGCACCCGAGCAAATCCTGTACAGCCCTCAAGAGGGCTGCCCTGCGGGCAGGGAGGAGAGGGAGGTTTGAGGGTAAGAATCTGTTTGGGGGCCATGAGTGGAACTCTATCCTGTACCCCGAGGTGACCACCTCGCACACCCACCGGTCGGTGATCTGGGAGGTTCACCGAACCGTAAACCTGCGAAGATGTCCCCCCACCCCAGAGTAGGTCAGGGGCAAGACTTCATGCGGTGGCGGGCTTGGGAGCTGGCTTGGTTGGCTTACGCACCCAGGGACACTTCTGTCCCCCAGCCGCACTTTTTTCAGTCTGGGAGGGCTTACCCATGGATTCTGACTGACGAAAAAACGTCTTCTTTGCTGGAAAGGAAGGGCCCGGCCTATGGTGGGGCTCCTTTCCCTTAGCAGACTGAGGAAGGAAGGTGCTCTTACCCCCTGTGACATCCTTAATAATGTCATCCAGGGCGGCCCAAAACAGTCTACCACCCTTAAAGGGCAAATCAGCCAGGAGCTTCTTGGAAGCTAGGTCGGCCGACCAGCATTTTATCCAGATAAGGCGACGCAACACCACAGCAGAGATAGAGGCCCCAGATATTAAAGGGGCCGCATCCAAAGTGGCATCGCACACATAGACTAAACCCTGCGCAAGTTGGTGAGCCAGAGCAATGGTCTCTGGAGGGAGATTATGCTCCTGCACCGTCTGGTGCAAAATCTTTGCCTACTCTGTGAGTGTCTGAGACACAAGGGTCGCCGCCACTATAGGGCGTAAGGCAGACCTCAACAGGGCAAACATAGTTCTACTCACCACTTCTGACCTCCTGTCGGTGGGGTCCTTAAATGCGGGAGTCCCCTCCATTGGGAGCATGGTAGCCTTATTCAAACGGGCGACCGGGGGGTCGACCACTGGGGGGAGAGCCCATTTTTTAACCAGGGCCTCCTCAAAGGGGTATCTTATGGATAGATGCTGCGGGACCGTCAAAGTCTTCTGCGGCTTATCCCAGACTTGGTCAATGAATTTATAAAAAAAAGGCACATATGGAAAGACATTTTTTGAAGAAACGGTTTTAAAGGAACCAAAAGAAGAAAGCCTCCACCTGAGGTTCCTAAGCCGCACCATTCAGTTTGAGATTGTCCCTCACAGCATCAATGAGTTCACTTACAAGCGCCCTGTCAGTTACTGGCTCAGAACTGGGGTCTTCCTCACAGAGAATGTCCTGTTCAAAAACATTAAAATCATCAGAGGTAGGGTCCTGAGCAGCAGCAGCTAGGCCCATATCTGAGTCAGAGCACTCCCCTACTGAAGAATGTGTGGAGAGAGGGCGCTTTATAGCTCCCTTGCGCTCGCACACTGCTTCCATCCTGACAAGGAATGATTCCAAGACTGCTGACAACTGTCGGTTGCCTCTGACAAGTGTCGGGAAGCAGGTGAACCAGACTCCATACTCGCCACCCTCTGAGACCTTATACACAATAAAGTGAATAATACAGCCCACCCACTGGCTGCGCTGAGGCTGAGGCTGAGGAGGGGATACCCAGAGGACTCACCAACCCTTTTAAGGACCGCTCAGCTCTGCTGTATGTCACCGCACTGCCAGCGCGAGTGAAGCCTGAGGAGAGTGTGAGGAGATTCGCACCGCAGCAGCGGCGATAGAGGCCGAAACTGAAAGCGCTGCGGCTTCAAGAAAATGAAGCGCAATTTAAACACAGCAATAGTGTCAGCTAATGGCGTCTCCAAACACCCACACCTCACAGTCCCAGCAGACAGACATGATCGCCCCCCGCCAGGCCAGAGTGACCCCCAAGTACCCCCACACAGCACAGCGCCAGAACAGGGTGCAGAGAGCAGCATAACAGGAGGTAGACAGGGAGAAACCCCCCAAACAGAGAAACACAGCCAGCATGTACTCACCTGAAGCAGGAGAGACTACTTACCCGTCCCAGAGGGACCCACTGGCTTGTTTCAGACAGACCTATCACAGAGTAGTACTGCGTAGCCGTCGGCCCAATCCACCGCAAAAGATACAGCAGGCACTGTTCAATCTTGTGAGGACCGCGGGAGCATAAAAGCCACCCGGCCACCCCTGGAGTCATGGGGCATGTCGTGAACTGAGTCTCACGCACACAAGGTGAGGAACAGCACGCTCGATGGTCGGACAGGGAAGACTACGAGGATACCAGTGTACCCAACCTGTTGCCCAGCCGACTGTTGATTGAAGGTTCTCAAAAATAAAATAATAAAATTCCCAAAGGAATAAAAATAAAATCTTCCAGGAGACTGGCTCCTGAGAGAGCCACGTCTTCTCCTTCTGCTAGGCAGAAAAAAACTCTACCTGCTGGCTGCAGGTAGGAGGGTTATGTCCAGAGGGACCGCCCCCCTGGGCGGGGCTTTTCAGCTCTGGTTTGTTCTAGAATGTATGGTTCTAACATCTAACATTCTGCCTAGATCTTCTCCTGCGAGCAGGGACATATACCCATGTGTTTCAGTATTAGAGCTGTGTCAGTCCATGGACGATAAGAGAAATACAAATTTAACATGCACATACAATAAAATTACATTAACGTATATCACAATATCTCTCCCTCTCTATCTAAACCACCCATTCTCCAGCAGTTTGACAGAAGATTTGTTATGGATATGCAGTAATGTTTGTCTGTCAGCTTACCTTCCTCTCCATGTGTTCACCATAGAGGCCAGACACTCTCATCTGCCTGCTTTAATAATCTCTCCTCCAAGCATGGCTCCACCCCAGGCCCTATCAGAGAACTCTATATTAACCTGTGCACTGCAAGTCTGCCTTGCTGATCAACGTTGTTTGTTAAGCATTGTGTGTTTGGGTTCCTGCTTGTCGTGTGCTACGTCTGTCTCTGTGTTACCGATCTTGGCTTGTTCTCGACTATCCCTGTCTGCTTGTGACCTTAACTTTGGCTTGTCCTTGTTTATCTTTGTCTGCTTGTCGCCCTGACCTTGGCTTGTCCCCTCACTATCTCTTGTATCCTGAGCTGCTGCTTCCCCTCTATCCTCTATACCCTACGGAGCATGAGCTAGGGGACTCTGGGGGCCGAGACCTGGATCCAGTTGCAGCTCAGTCCATCCTCACCACTAGAGGCTCTGGTGAACACCTGCTGGATCTTAGACTCCGCGCCCTGGGGAATCTTGGGCTCTAGCTCCCTTTGGGATCCCTGTTTGTGCTCCAGTGGACCTGCCTTCCTTAACCACCCAGTGTTCCATCCACAGCAGTCAGCCATAGGGTTCACTACCTTAGCGGTGCACTTCTGACCCCAACGGTGTGCATCTGTCACCTGGCTTCAGGTGACCTGACAGTTTGATCAGCCATGGACCCAGCTGATGTGCCGCTACCCGCAGATGATCCGTTGCAGGGCATAGTCCGCAGACTTGAGACCCAGGAATCTAATCAGACCCAGGTGATGCGATTCCTTCAGGATTTGGCCTCCTGTTTTGAACAGGTTCAGGCCTCCTTAGGACCCCCGGTTCAACAACCTCAACCGCTATCAGTGGCTGCACCTATTCTGGTCGCAGCCACACATTCACTACAACTGCCAGCTCCATCCCGTTTCTCTGGAGACTCCAAGGCCTGCAGGGGGTTCCTTAGCCAAAGCACTATTAATTTTGAGCTCCAGCCCCAAACCTTTCTGTCTGATCGGGCAAAGGTAGCCTATATCATTTCCCTCCTCTCCGGTGAAGCTTTAGCCTGGGCAGCCCCTCTGTGGGAACTGAATGATCCAGTGGTTTCTAGTCTGTCTGACTTCTTGAAACTTTTTCGGAATATCTTTGAAGAACCGGCTCATGTCTCCTTAGCGGCCAGCGCCCTTTTACGTCTCCCCCAAGAGTCTGGTTCTGTGGGACAGTATGCTCTTCATTCCCGCATACTGACGGCTGAGTTGAGCTGGAACAATGAGGCCTTAGTCGCAACCATTTTGCATGGCCTTTCTGATAGAGTGAGGGATGAATTAGCAGGAAGAACCATCCCCACTGATCTGGATGAAGTTATCTCCTTGTGTAACCAGATCGATATTCGCTTTCAGGAAAGGACCCTAGAAAGGCGACACCAGCACTCCTTGGTTCTTAGTCAGCCTGAGCTCCCCTCTCTTCGACCCGTGGAACATCTCCTGCCAGCTGAGGAACCCATGCAGCTGGGTCGGACCAGGTTAACCCCCGAGGAACGTGCTAGGCACAGAACTCTAGGCCTGTGTCTCTACTGTGGGGGAAAAGGTCATTTTCGTGACACTTGCTCTCTTTGTCCGGAAAAATGTTCGGGTCCAATACATCTGGAAAGTGGAGTATTGGACCCAGAAATATCACCTTCACCTTCTCGTCTTCTTCTTTCTGTGTTCCTTCATGTTGGTGCTTTTTCTCATTTGGTCTCAGCATATCTGGATTCCGGAGCCGCTGGCAATTTCATGGACTGGGAAATTGCATCTTCTATGAGACTTACCCCTTTGCCACTCACCACGCCCTTGGTGGTCTTGGCGATTGATGGCACTGTTCTCCCAGGGGGTCCTATCCGCTTCCAGACCCTCCCTGTTAAGGGAGTGGATATCCTTCCTTATCATACCTAAGGCCTCAACTCCTATTGTTTTGGGTCTTCCATGGTTACGGCTTCATTCTCCACCCATTGACTGGACTGCTGGACAGATCCTGGCTTGGGGTTCCGCCTGTTCCTCGTCCTGCCTACCCAAGGTTGCCCCAAAAGAGAAACTTCCTGTTGCCACCATCCCAGTATCTTTTGCCTTTCCTACTGCATATAGTGATTTCTGGGATGTGTCTTGCAATAGTCGGGCTGATGCACCCTCTAGGTCATGTGGCACTCTGGATGAGGAACCCACCTGTGAACCTGAGCCGATTATTCACTCCAGTTTTCATAAACATTTACATTTGTCTGTCCCTAATCACCCTTGGACACACAACCAGGCTAGCTTGTCTACAAGTTCTACAGTCGCTACGCCTTGCGATGCGATTCAGGTAGTCGCTACACCAGACTCTGCTATTCACTCAGCCTCTGTACTAGTTATGCCAGTCCTGCCCATGCCCAGTGAGCCTCCTACTTTTTCTTATTCAGGACATTCTGCTTGTCTTTCAGCTATTCAGCTTGACTCCTGTGACATGTCACCTTCTTACCAACCTGACCTCAGGGTTCCACTGACCTCTGCCCAGTCTGATGGTCCTGTGCTAGATGTCCAGTTCATCTTTAAGGGTCTGGGGGACCCTCCTCAAAATCCTGTTGATCCTCTCATGCCCTTGCTTATTCCTAAAGGGCCTTTGGTCCTCAATAAATCCTCTCTTCCTCTTCATACCTCGGTTCCGGTCTCTGAGGTTAATCTAAAGTACAAGGTTAGTCAAGCTCTGGATTCTCGGTTTTGCAGAGGCATTCTTCAGTACCTTGTGCATTGGAGAGGGCTTGGTCCTGAGGAGGCGTCTTGGATCGCTGCATCTGAGGTCTTTGCACCTCGTCTGTTGAGGAGGTTTCATCTGAAGTTTCCCTTTAAGCCTGGGCCCAGGTGGGGGAGGGGGAGGGCCCATAAGAGGGGGGGGGGTACTGTCATGGATATGCAGTAATGTTTGTCTGTCAGCTTACCTTCCTCTCCATGTGTTCACCTTAGAGGCCAGGCACTTTTACCTGGCTGCTTTAATAATCTCTCCTCCAAGCATGGCTCCACCCCAGGCCCTATCAGAGAACTCTATATTAATCTGTGCACTGCAAGTCTGCCTTGCTGATCAACGTAGTTTGTTAAGCATTGTGTGTTTAGGTTCATGCTTGCCGTGTGCTACGTCTGTCTCTGTGTTACCGATCTTGGCTTGTTCTCGACTATCCCTGTCTGCTTGTGACCTTGACCTTTGGCTTGTCCTTGTTTATCCTTGTCTGCTTGTCGCCCTGACCTTGGCTTGTCCCCTCACTATCTCTTGCATCCTGAGCTGCTGCTTCCCCTCTATGCTCTATACCCTACGGCGCGTGAGCTAGGGGACTCCGGGGGCCGCGACCTGGATCCAGTTGCAGCCCAGTCCATCCTCACCACTAGAGGCTCTAGTGAACACCTGCAGGATCTTAGACTCCGCGCCCTGGGGAATCTTGGGCTTTAGCTCCCTGTGGGATCCCTGTTGTGCTCCAGTGGATCGGCCTTCCTTAATCACCCAGTGTTCCATCCGCAGCAGTCAACCATAGGGTTCACTACCTTGTGGTGCACTCCTGACCCCAACGGTGTGCATCTGTCAAGATCCATGTACCTTAAAGACAAAACAAAACAGACACAGGCAATCATATAAAACTCTGTACAATAGGAAGCAAAGCCTCACTTCCGAAAAAATTAGCCTTTCTTTCCCCATATCTATTTTTGTGTGTGGGTAGCTATATGTAAAAGAAACTAAGTCCAGTTTTGTTGACCAAACTACCACCACCTAGTGGCAGAAGAACAACATGACAGAGTCCTTAAACACAAGTTCTGAACCAGGTAGAGGAATCTTGACTCCGAAGTTTCCGGTAAACTATCACTACCTAGCTATATACCCCACAGTCCTTTAAAAGAAAAGGAAAGAAGAATCTTCTTCTTTAGCAAAGTGACAACCATAACAGTCACTGTAGATGATCACCAGTAAAATCGGGGGTCAGGCAAAGTCAGTGGTTTCCCCTGTTTGTCCAAAGTGGTGATGAAATACACATAGTTGTCCTTTCCAGACCTGCAGATGACCACTTTGTTGGCTTGAATGTGACTCCCGTAGCTCCAGTGCAACAAGCAGCCATTAAAGCGATCATCCATAGTAGGAGAAAAACAGCCTCACTGTACCATTTTTCTCTGTTGGCCTCGATCTCCTGCATGATTTTCCTGGGAACGTAGGGAAACTCCAATCCGTATTCAGTGGCTACCCGCTTGTCGAGTAACCTTTGTGACCGGGCAAGCCTAGGCAAAGATCTGGTGCTTCCAAGTCTGGGAGGTATACAAGAAGCCGGGGACTTTTGCACCAGAGTATTAACAGACAGCTTTCCTGACCCAAACTAACTGGTAACCTTGGGCAGGATTTCACTAGTTGCAACCGGGGTTTCCACACTGGGTGTTGTCTTCCCCGAGTCCATGGCTGCCCACTCAGAAAAGGTGAAGGCCGAAGCAACATCATCTCCATTGGCCCATAGCATCTCTTGAGACATGGTCTCGAACAAGTCATCGTCCCCAGAGATGTCCGATAAGGAATCTAACTCAGAGTCCCGTAACTCCTCCGCGGGCATATATCTACAAACAATCCCCACATGTGCACTTCCCCCAGATCTCTCACCCATTCCTGTCGTGGACTTCTCAGGAATCAGACTTTCCTTTGGATCCGGTCCGGGTAGTCTTTGGGGTAGGCCTCGACCATTGCCGTGGGAGGCTTTCACGTATCCCACCTTCCTCTGGACAGGTGCAGTGGGACCAAAAGCCACGGAGGTAGCAGTAGTGGAGGTAACAGCAGTGGCAACGTTCGCTGATGACTCCTCAATGGCAGTAACAGCACCTTCTCCCTCCAGAATGGTCAGTACTATTGTAGGAAGGGAAGGGACTCAGAGAGTGCAAAAAGTCTGCAGGTTAGGGGGCACAAATTTCTTTCCTTGCCCCGGGCGCTGAGAACCCACGCTACGCCACTGGGCTACAGCACTAATCAGTGTATTCTGACAGTGGGGAGTGCCCCCATCAGAATACAGTGTCCCAGCATCGCTTGTGTAGATGCAAGGACCTGTCAGCTAGTGATCTGAACAAAAAACCTGTGCACGTATAGCAACTTTAGGCCTGGTTCACACCTTTGCATTTTTTAGTGCGTTTTCAGTTTTACAGAAACACACTACAGTCCATTTAACATGGTTTCCTATGGATGTAGTTCACATCTGTGCATTTTATGGAAAGGGCCAGGGACCAGCAGGTTGTGTTTTTGGTTCCATAGACTTCAATGGATCAAAAACGTGTATTGAAAAATGCAAAATGCACCTAAAATATGTGTAGCAATATCCCCGAAGGGGCCGCTGGTTTAAAATTTTGGGCCTGCCGTTACCTTACTGTTCACCACGTCCATCCTAGGGGTCTTCCTTGAAGAGTTGTTCACAAATGTCTGCACCAAACACTTAGTCTCTTTTTCTCAAGGGTTTTATTAAAGAAACTTCCAGACAGAGGGATGGACGATTAGGGGAGATTCAGGTACCTTGCTTGTGGATCACGGGCATAGGCGTGCGCACAGGGTATGCCAGGTGTGCCTGGGCACACCCTAATCACCCTGTGCTGAGCAGATTCCCCTTGCTACTTGGCTGCAGAGAAAGGGACTGGGGAATCTCTGTCCTCAGTCCCTTTCTCTGTCTCCAAATTAAGTAAATAGGGGTCTGTTTAGACCCCTGATATTTAACCAAAGCCCCCCAATGGAGCTCCTAAATTGAAAACAATAATAAAATTGTAAAAAAGTAATAAAAAATATGTATAAAAAATAAGCTACTGCAACCAATCTCTGACCTACTTACATTGTCTACTGCTCTACCAACACTGTCCATTGCCCTACTGCCCTATATAACCACCTCCCTACTGTGCACGAAAACCCCCTTCCTGCCCAAGCCATTTTTCAGCTTTCAGCGCTGTCACACTTTGATTGACAATTGCGCGGTCGTGCGACGTGGCTCCCAAACGAAATTTGCGTCCTTTTTTTCCCACAAATAGAGCTTTCTTTTGGTGGTATTTGATCACCTCTGCGGTTTTTATTTTTTGCGCTATAAACAAAAGAAGAGCATCCAGTTTGGAAAAAAAACACTATTTTTTAATTTTTGCTATAATAAATACCCATTTATTTTTTTTTTTTAAATAAAATTTTCCTCAGTTTAGGCCGATACGTATTCTTCTACATATTTTTGGTAAAAAAAAAAATCGCAATAAGCGCGTATTGATTGGTTTGCGCAAAAGTTATAGCGTGTACAAAATAGGGGATAGATTTATAGCATTTTTATTTTTTTATTTTTTTATTAGTAATGGCGGCGATCTGCGATTTTTTATTGTGACTGCGATATTGCGGCGGACACATCGGACACTTTTGACACATTTTTGGGACCATTCATGTTTATACAGCGATCCCTGCTATAAAAATGCATTGATTACTGTATAAATGTGATTGGCAGGGAAGGGGTTAACCACTAGGGGGCGGGAAGGGGTTAAATATGTTCCCTCAATGTGTTCTTACTGTGGGGGGAGGGGACTGACTGGGGGAGGTGACCGATGGTTGTCCCTATGTACAAGGGACACACCATCGGTCCCCTCTCCCTCACAGGACGTGGATCTCTGTGTTTACACACAGAGACCCACTTTCCTGCTCGTTTCCCGGGCAATCGCGGGTGCCCGGCGGCAATCGCGGCCGCCGGGCACGCGCACCGGGGCCTCGTGAACGCGGCGGGCGCGCGCGCGCCGCTGGCTTCAAGCGCGCGCCTCCTAGCTCGTTTTAAAGGGAGGACGTCATATGACGTCCTCCCAGAACGAGAGTATCCTCCGCCCGCCGTCAATTGACAGTGGGCGGGGGACAAGTGGATATATATATATATATATATATATATATATATATACAGTATATACACACATTCATGTGTGTTTGAGCTTTGGGGTGCACACCCTAATGCAATAGGCTGCGCACACCTATGATCACGGGTAATTTCCTAATCCAGAGGACAAACAGCTTCCACACTGGATATAGCCACCACCAGATAGGCCTCTCTCAATGACCTAGCAGCCGATGCAAGCTCGTTCAAAAGTCTCTGCCACAGACTTGGGTAACCACACACTTGGTAAAGTTCTGAACACATAGCACACAGTACCAGGATCTTTCAGCCAGGCCGGCAGCACTGCGAGGTAGATTGTTGTCCGGATGCATCCTTCAATTGAGTCCTCAATTGCTCGGTCCCTTCCCGCAGGCAAGGCGACACAGAACCATCCCTGGATCAGTAGGCCCCAGAAACTTCTGGGCCTACTCTCAGTAACGGAGCCTCGGGGATCTGCAGATTAGCAAATTGGATCATGCTCTTCTGGGTTTTTTTTTGCCTTCCTCTGGGTCAACTGTGGGTATAGAATTGGGTATATGGGATTGATACGATATATGTTTATTTTATTTTTTATTTATTTTTTACGGTTGAACTGGATGGACTTGTGTCTTTTTTCAACCTGACTAACTATGTAACTATGTGGCAGAAAAAACTGCTAACACATCCCTGAGGCCAGGAGGGCCGTCAGGTCAGGGTCGGAAGACCCCGCCAAAACGGTGTCTGCTCCTTAAGTACCCTCTCCCAGAATGCACAGCGGGGTGACCAATCCCACTGAGCTGCTTCTGGGCAAGAGGTACCCAATACATCCAGCCTGCTGCATTTCCAACCCTGACCTGTGGTGACAGCGACACCCACAGTCAGGTGGAAAAATGTGCAACTCAGCTAAACTGGAACAGAGACCCATAATTTGGTACAATTATTCTGAGCTAAACTACAGCTCAGACAACTAAATTTACACTAGCGCCTACCCAATAGGAGCAGGGCGCTACATATGCTTCAACTGCAACCTGCATATGTGTGAACCAGGCCTAAAGGATGAGTTCACCTTTTAGAACATGTTGCATGTTACACCCGTATACAGGGTTTAACATGTTTTAGTTGCCCCCTCCCCTCCTCTGCACCCACACAGCCTCATCATTAAGATATAGGAATCTGTGAATGTATAAACTACAAGTTCAATCCAACACTGCATCCGGCACACTGATCAGCACACCTGTAGTTCATTCACATTGCCTACAGCTCTGCAATGACAGCCTTACAGAGGTATGGGCAACAGAACTGTAGGCAGTGTCTGCAGGAGCCTGACACTTCACCCGCACACTGCTGATTGCGGGCGCAATACTTTGCAGTCTCCAGTTTTAAAAAATAATAAATGCCCTAGCAAAAATCTATGCATTTATTATTTTTTAATAAAAAGGTGAACAAAGGCACTTGGGTCAGGCAGGCACATAAATGGGGGGTTTTATGTACATATATGTGAGTGTTTGTGTGTGTGTATATACAGTATATATATATATATATAATTATACACACGCATGTGTGTTTGAGTTTTGGGGTGCACACCCTAATGCAATAGGCTGCGCACGCCTATGATTCCACTGATGTGTTTACAAATATGTCCGGTTGATTTTGCAGCAAGATTTCTTGTGCAAAGTTAACTAATACACAAGCTTCTCATTATAGCAGTCGATACAAAGCTGTGCGGTAGTGATGAGCCGAACACCCCCGGGTTCGGTTCGCACCAGAACCCGCGAACGGACCGAAAGTTCGTACGAACATTAGAACCCTATTAAATACAATGGATGCGAACGTTCGAATTCTAAAGTGCTAATTATAACGACTATTATGCATGTTATTGTCCTAAAAAGGGTTTGGGAACCCGGGTTCTGCACCAGGGGACATGTATCAATGCAAAAAGAAGTTTTAAAAACGGTCGTTTTTCGGGAGCAGTCATTTTAATGATGCATAAAGTGAAAAAAAAAAAGTCAAATATTCCTTTAAATATCGTACCTGGGGGGTGTCTAAAGTATGCCTGTGAAGTGCCACGTGTTTCCCGTGTTTAGAACTGTCCCTGCACAAAATGACACTTCTAAAGGAAAAAAAAGCCATTTAAAACTGCTTGCGGCTTTAATGTAATGTCTGGTCCCGGTAATATGGATGAAAATCTTTAAGAAAAATGGCATAGCTACCCCATCACCCCCCCCCCCCCACCCCAGCCCATTACCAGCCCCTTTGGGTCTTATATGGATATTAAGGGGAACACCGCACACAAAATAAAAAAGGCCCTATATACTCTGAACAGCCGTATACAGGCGGTGCATACAAGACAGGGACTGTAGGTTTGTTCTTATGTAGAATGTGTTTGTAATTTTGAACAGGTACATTGTTTAAGTGTAGCTCCAGCCCAAAAATCTATTTTTAAACTTTTTGGAAAACATAGGTAAGGGTTATCACCCCTGTAACATTTGTCTTGCTGTCTGTGCCCCTGTTCAGAACATTTCACCTCACTTTCCGTCCCAATGACAACTGTTTTTGAAATGTGGTGTTTTTCTTGAAACAAGGATTGGTGATAAAGCATCAGTACAGAGGAGACACCTTTCTCCCATATTAATTCTTACAGGAGAGAATTTTCCTTCCTAGGGGTAGATTTCCTCTCACTTCCTGTTGTCTTCTTGCGTTTGCAAGTAGGAGTCGTTTGTAAGTTGGATGTTTGAAAGTAGGGACCTGCCGTATATACTCTGCAGAAATAGGCCCCTTAGTTGTTGGTGTTGGCACAACACTGTAAGCACTCACAGTTACTCTTGGTTGGTGCTGGAACGCCCTGCTGTCAACTATTATATCAGGAATTGTAATTACATATAATTGTTGAACAGTGGTAGTAAAAATTGGGCCTTTGATGGTGGTGCTGGTGCCAGAACACTGTAAGCCCTGACAGTTACTCTTGGTGGGTGCAGCAATGGGCCCTGCTGTGAATTATTAGATCAAGAATTGTAATTGCATGCCCCTGTTGAACAGGGGCTGAAAAATTGGGCCTTTCGTGGTGGTGGTGGTGGTGGTGGTGTTGCCACAACACTGTAAGCCCTCAGAGTTACTCTTGGTGGGTGCAGGAATGGGCCCTGCTGTGAATTATTAGATCAAGAATTGTAATTACATGCCCCTTTTGAACAGGGGCTGAAAAATTGGGCCTTTCGTGGTGGTGGTGGTGGTGGCGTTGCCACAACACTGTAAGCCCTCAGAGTTACTCTTGGTGGGTGCAGCAATGGGCCCTGCTGTGAATTATTAGATCAAGAATTGTAATTACATGCCCCTGTTGAACAGGGGCTGAAAAATTGGGCCTTAGGCACTGGTGGCACAACACTGCAACCCCTCACAGATACTGTACTTGGAGCACAGCAATGAGCCCTGTTGCAAAGTATTGCTTCAAAAATTGTAATTACACGCCCCTGTTAAACAGGGGCTGAAAAATTGGGCCTTAGCCACTGGTGGCGGCACCCATAAACAAAAATGATCTTCCAAGCTATCATCATCAATCGTATCATTGAGGACTCGGAGGAGGAGGATAGCCAGTCAACATAACAGCACAGGCACTCAGCATCAGCATCAGTCTTGAAGGGATGTGACATGTTAAAATCAATTAGTCTGTTATATCAGCATCAGGTGTGTGGTAGCTGGTGGTGATCCAAGACTGGTTCATCTTGATGAAAGTCAGTCGATCAACCGAGTCGGTGGACAGGCGCACCCTGTGATCCGTGACAAATCCTCCAGCAGCACTGAATGTGCGTTCCGAAAGAACACTGGATGCAGGACAGGCCAGTAGCTCAATTGCATACTGTGCAAGCTCTGGCCAGTGATCCATCCTCAAGACCCAGTAAGCCAGAGGATTTTCGGTGGGGAAGGTGTCCAAGTCTGACCTTGCCCCTAGATATTCCTGCACCATGTTTATCAGACGCTGGCGATGGTTGCTGGAACCGATCATACTTTGGGGCTGCGGACTAAAGAATTGTCTGAACGCATCGGTCAGACGGCCACCTTCCCCACCGCTCCTTCTTTGACTGGCCGAAGCCTCAGCAACTCGTTGTCCAGGACCAGGAGTTTGTAACCTCCCAGTCTCTGGGAACGCGTTGCACAGACCTTTCTGCAAGGCCTCCCGGAGTTGTCTCATCCTCTGCTCCCTCTGCGACGGTAACATAAGGTCCGCAACCTTACCCTTGTACCGTGGATCAAGGAGAGTGGCCAGCCAGTAATGGTCCCTCTCCTTGATCCGAAGAATACGAGGATCCTTCCGCAGACTTTGCAGGATCAGGGAGGCCATGCAGCGTAGGTTAGTTGAGGCATTCGGTCCGGAGTCCTCTGGGTCACTAAGGACGACATGATCCGCAGCCACCTCCTCCCAGCCACGTACAAGTCCACTGGTTTCTTGGGACTGTAAATCATCCCTAAAAGACTGCTGCTGATGATGCTGAGTGCCAGCCTCCACCTCCATGCTGACACAATCCTCCTCCTCCTCCTCCTCCTCCTCTTCCTGTGCGATGGGTGGGACAGAAGGAACACTGTCTGGGTAAAGGGGGCCTTGAGAGGCAAGGAAGTCCTCCTCTTCCTGCCTCTGTTCTGCCTCAAGTGCCCTGTCCATTATTCCACGCAGCGTGTGCTCCAACAGGTGGACAAGAGGTACAGTGTCACTGATGCATGCACTGTCACTGCTCACCATCCTCGTGGCCTCCTCAAATGGTGCCAGGACAGTGCATGCATCCCTGATCATGCCCCACTGGCGTGGAGAAAAAAAACCAAGCTCCCCTGACCCTGTCCTGGTGCCGTAGTCGACAGGTACTCATTGATGGCCCTCTGCTGCGTGTGCAGCCGCTGCAGCATGGCCAACGTTGAGTTCCACCTGGTGGGCATGTCACATATAAGGCGGTTCTTGGGCAGGTTCAACTCCTTTTGCAGCTCAGCCAGGCGAGCACTGGCATTATAAGATCTGCGGAAATGCACACAGACTTTCCTGGCCTGCCTCAGGACATCCTGTAAGCCCGGGTACCTGCCCAAGAACCGCTGCACCACCAGGTTAAGGACGTGAGCCACACAGGGCACATGGGTCAGTTGTCCCTGTCGGAGGGCGGAGAGGAGGTTGGTGCCATTGTCGCAAACCACCATTCCTGGCTTAAGCTGGCGTGGCGTCAACCACCTCTCGGCCTGGCCCTGCAGAGCAGACAGGACCTCTGCCCCAGTGTGGCTTCTGTCCCCCAAACACACCAGCGCAAGCACGGCATGGCATCTTTTTGCCTGCGTACTTGCGTAGCCCCTTGAACGGCTACGGAGCACCGCTGGTTCAGAGGACAAAGCACAGGAAGAGGCCATGGAGGAAGAAGAAGAGGAGGGGGTGGAGGAGAGAGGTGTGTCACAACCAGTAGTAGCATTTTGGAGGCGTGGCGGTGGAACAACCTCCAACACTACTGCACCTTGTCCTGCATCCTTCCCAGCTGGTAACGTCCCTGTCCATGCCTGCTGGACCATGAGTCAGCGGTAATATGCACCTTACCGCTGACCGCCCTGTGCAGCGAGGCCAAGACATTGCCTTCCACATGCCGGTAGAGAGCCGGAATAGCCTTCCGTGAGAAAAAGTGGCGTTTGGGAACCTGCCACTGAGGAACCGCACATTGCACAAACTCACGGAAGGGGGCCGAGTCTACCAACTGAAAAGGCAGCAGTTGAAGCTCTAGCAATTTAGCCAAGCTAGCATTCAACCGCTGGGCATGTGGATGGCTGGGAGTGAACTTCTTTCGACGGTCCAGCAGCTGGGGCAGGGAAATTTGCCTGCTAGAATCGGACGTCGGTGTACTGCTAGCAGAGTGGCCGCAAGTACTTGGCTGTGACACACCTAATTCTACACCTTCATTCCTCTCAGTGCATGTTTCAGAGAGGACTGAAGTTATAGTGGGGTTGGAGATCCCAGCTGATGCGGTGCAAGGAGAGGTCCGCTTTGTTCTTTGGTGTGGGTCTTTGAGGTAGGCTTGCCAACGAGCTGCATGGCAGGTCAACATATGTCTGGTCAGGCATGTGGTACCCAAGCGGCTGATGTTTTGGCCACGCGATATACGCTTGAGACATATGTTGCAAACAGCAGCTGTGCGATCTGATGCACTAGCCTCAAAAAAGGCCCACACCAAAGAACTTTTTGAATGACGGGCAGAGGCAGCGCCCTGCACAGGCGGAGCTCTGCGGTGTGATTCCGTCTGTGTACTGCCCTTACGCTGGCCACCAAAGGGCATCCTGCCTTGTTGGAGATGTGCCTCCTCCTCATCCTCCTCCTCCTCCTCTCTCCTATTAGGCACTCACGTGGAGTCAGTGACCTCATCATCCCCTCCCTCCTCATCACTGGAGCCAATCTGGCAGTATGCTGCAGCTGCTGGAACATGACTGCCAGATTGGTGTCCTTCTTGAGCATCCCCTCTGTCTGCTCTCACGCTACTGCCTTCCTGTAGCTGGGTTTCATCATCAGACCCTTCGAAACGCTGGGCATCCTCCTGGAGCATGTACCCAACAATGTGCTCAAACAGTTCGGGGGACTCCTCAGGAGGAGGACATGGTGGGTCTAGGGAAGGAGTGACTGATGATGAGTCTGACATTGATACCAGGGAAGAGGACGCTTTGGCAGCTGCTTTGCCAGTACCCTGAGCCTGGGTGAGAGAGGATGAGGAGGAGGAGGAGGGCTTGGTCATCCACTCTACCAAGTCTTCGGCATGATGTGGCTCAACATGTCCAGCTGCCGAAAAGAAGGACAAGCGTGTCCCATGGCCATGTGCTGATGACAATGCACCGCGTCCACGACCAGCACTGTTGCCCCCAGACACAGAGCCTGCTTGCCCTCTTTTATTGCCTCCTGACTGTCTGCCTCTCCTTGTTTGCCTTCCAGACATTCTAATGGATGGCCTGCAGGGAGATGGGAAAAAAGCAATAAGGGCTACCTTCAGGTGTCCTTCTCTGTCCCTTTACTTAAGGATTTCTAAATATGGTTGAGGATGATTGCTTTCGCACAGAATAGCACAATGACAATTTCCCTGACTGTCCAAAAAACAAGGATTTCAAAGATGGTTGATGAGGAATGCTTTAGCACAGTATAGTACAATGAGAATTTCCCTCACTGTCCTTCCCTGTCCCTACAAACAAGGATTAGCACAGTAAAACACACTGACACTCTCCCTACCTATAGTTTTCTGTCCCTATAAAAAATGTTTTTTTAAAGATGGTTGATGATCAATGCTTTAGCACAGTATAGCACAAGGAGAATTTCCCTCACTGTCCTTCCCTGTCCCTACAAACAAGGATTAGCACAGTAAAACACACTGACACTCTCCCTACCTATAGTTTTCTGTCCCTATAAAAAATGTTTTTTTAAAGATGGTTGATGATCAATGCTTTAGCACAGTATAGCACAAGGAGAATTTCCCTCACTGTCCTTCCCTGTCCCTACAAACAAGGTTTAGCACAGTAAAACAGACTGACACTCTCCCTACCTATCCTTCTCTTTCCCTAAACTAAAGGAATCCAGGTTAAGCAAGAAAAAAAATGTCACTGTCCCTGCCTATGCTTCTCTTTCCCTGCTCCGGAACACACTACACTAGGCCGCCGTGCTGGCGGCCTTTTATAGTGTGGGGCGTGTACTAAACACCCTCAGCAATAATTGGCCACAGGCATCCTGCCTGTGGCCAATCATTGCTCTCCTCGCTGCCGGCGCTGTGATTGGCCAAGCATGCGGGGTCACAGTGCATGCTTGGCCAATCACAGCGCCTGGATGACACTGCGATGGCGTAGTGCATTGTGGGCCGCGAATTAGGCGCGAACGGCCCAAATCGTTCGTTGTTCGGCGAACGATCGAACACCGAGCTCATCCCTACTGTGCGGTAATGGCTTCCCAATTTCATGTTGCCATGGAAACCTTGCTAACTTTAGCAAAACAATTTGCACATTGCTATATTCCACCTTGGCTCTGATCATCAAGATTTGACAATTTAATAAAAGTTGCTACGTTACAGTAATTTTATGAAAAATAGTGTTAGGCTGTGAATAAAACAGCAGTGTTATCATTTCTTATACCAGTTTTCCTGAAAATTGAGAGCTTACAGGAAATTAAACTTTGACAAATAAGCACCACATATTTTAAATGATTGTTTCTCTGTGAATCATAAGAAAAAAACTAGGAGCTAATAAAGCATTTTATGTTCTCTGGAAACAGCATGATTTAATGCTTATATACCTATTTGTCTCTAGTCAGTTGTTTTAACCCTTTTGAAATTAGAGGTTATTGATGGCAAGATTCCCTGGTTGGACTTAGCAATGTCAGTATGTGTTGGGTAACTTGATAATACATTTTAGCTCTTTAACCACTTCAATACCAAGCACTTACACCCCATTCCTGCCTAAGCCAATTTTCAGCTTTCTGCACTGTCGCTGTTTAACTGCTTGCCGACCGCCTCCTGCACATATACGTCGAGAGAATGGCATGGACAGGCATATCAATGTACCTAAAGAAAAGGTGCAAATAAACAGGCCCAAAATTTGCACTTCTCGGCGCCTATGTATTGGTATGCAATTCCTGTGGCTCAATAATTTGCCTATTTAGATGGGTAAATAATGGGAAAATTGACGATATACTCAGCTCGGAAATAAATATATCAGAGTAATTAAACTATGGTATAAATTATATAAAAGGAGCAGCTGTTTAAATTTATATAAAATGAGAACCTCATAAATATAAAACAGAATAAATAAAATAAATATCATATATAAAAACTTAAATTCGTAAAGTCCATATGATAAAACAGCGCTAAATAAGGATAAATGTCCAAAAACATGTAAAAAGCACTTGAGTGATGACTTTGCAACAGTCAAACTAGTAGTGGTATATCTTCTCTGGATACGATATGTAGTGCACCCTACACCAATCCCAAATCTTCACCACAAGTGAGGCACGCTCCCCCTCTGGGGTACAAACTCACCACAAAGATGAAAAAGATAGGCCTTTTTTTTTAGTCTGTAGGTAGTCTCACTCCAACATCCGTCATCACCACCAGGGTAGTATGGGTTAAAATCCTCAAGCAAACATATAAGGACATAAAGGCACTAATAGTGTAATATTGCTTTAATTAAGAAATCCCCAATACTAAAACCCTGTTTCAAATGCACGTACAATTCAATCACTTGTAAAACAGCACATAAAGTATAGAGTGTAATCACCGCTATCCTGTCCCAAGAGGGCGCCCGTGTTGCATTCGTAACGCGGCAGTCTTTTGTTCCGGATTTGCGACAGCTGCCGTGATGTTCACTCTGTACTTCCTAGTTACAGAGACGCTGCGGTATCTGGGCCCTGACCGGTTTCGTCACAGATTGACTTCAACTGAGGGCGTAGATAGTCCAGCGTCAACGTGCGTGGTATAACTTCCCCGTTCGTTGCCTATTGGTTGGAGTGCCGTAATTCGTCCGCCCTGATTGGTGCTTACCAGGGCGGAACTCGAATACACACGTCCTCAGACAAGAGCTATTGGGGAATGTTCCGACAGCACGTACTACTGCACAATATGTTATGTAACGAATGACACAACATGAAGTTACACTTAAATAAACTTAAGAGTTATTAATATAGTACAACAACAAAAAAATATATAAATCGCATCGTAGCAATTTTAAATATATTTTGAACGGAATTTAAATGTCTCAATCGCTGTTTACATAGAGCAAGAGAACCTGCATTCTGATACTCGGTGAAAAAGGAAAATATTTTTGTTACGATTCGTAAAAGGAGAACCGTAGTTATTCGGTGTTAGCTGCTCAATATAATTCGATAAGACCGATCTGGCAAAACAACGAATCCGTATTTTACAGTTTGAAAATTACATCTAAACGTTATTTTTAGCCTGTTGTGGTTTTACAACCACTATGTATATGTGCAAATATAATGGCAGTCACATAAGTTCAAACAAGGGGGTTTAGAGAAATTGGGAATTTTAACCCATTAATCCAAACAATAAAATTAGAGAGTAGTAAATCAATATATAGTAATGCATATATTAAATGCATGTGTATGGGTATTTACAGTCCACACATCTGTAAAACCATAAATAACTAAATAAGGTAATTTTAATTAAAATTAGAATTAAATCTAAATTTTTTAATTTGAAATAAAATTGGACTACTTAGCGGATATAATCTATTTATATATGTATACTTCATTAGTTCCATATAAGTGAAGTTAAATAAATCAATATATAAATAGATAAGAAATATATATATAAATATAAAAAAATATATATATATAAAAGAAAACTGTATGTAATATATATATATATAAAAATATAAAAATATAATAAAACCATAGTAAATAAATAAATATAAATATATAGGAGCATCAGGATATAAGAATTTCTGAGGATTGGGCCGAGAAAGGTTGCCAGTAAGGGGTGGTATTCTAGTCAAATGTTAAAAATATAGATAAAATTGCTAAAACAGTTAATAAAAATTGGTTAATAAAAGTCAATCATAGAAACTAAATAAAAGCAATATATCAGTAATCACTAATAAAACAATTGATGTCTAGATCTATGTTTAACCCCTTCGGAGATAAAGTATCTACGGAATAAATCCATTGGGTCTCAAGCTTAGATAATTCTCTTACTAAGTTAGAGCCCCTCCAAGGTGGTTTTAGGTGGTCTACTCCCCAAAACTTGAGACCTGCTGGGTTTTGGTCGTGGAATAATTTAAAGTGTAAGGAAACGTTATGATCTTTATACCCGATTTTGATGTTTGCCACATGTTCTGCCACACGTATTTTGAGAGCTCTCTTAGTGCGGCCTATGTATAATAACTTACAGGGGCATTCTAAAACATACACTACATAGGTAGTGTTACAGGTAATAAAATCTTTAATGGTGAACTCTCTGTTATTAGAGGTAGATATAAATCTTTCAAGTGCTCTGAGAGGTTTATTCACCTCTCTACACGGGCGGCACTTTCTGCAGGCATAAAAGCCATCCTTATCCCAGAACGAAGGGGGTTTATGTGGGACATCTAAAATCTTCTTGACGACCCTGTCTCCATAGTTGGGAGCTTTCCTATAGATAAAAGTGGGTCTTGTTGGTATATAGGTTTTCAGGATCTTGTCAAGGAGAAGTATGTGCCAGTGAGAAAAGAAGATATGTTCCACTTCCTTATATTGTGAGTGGTATCCTGATATGAAACTCCATTCGTAATTGGTCTTATTCGTATTCTTTTGACCTCCGAGAGTGTTATTATTCAGGTAGTCAGTTCTTGGAGTAGCTGCGAGATCTTCAATAATTTTGGTTAGTTGTGTTTCTTTGTAGCCTTTTTCCATAAATTTATTTTTCAATATATCTGCTTGGAGAAGAAAGTCTGTATCCTCGGTGCAGTTCCGTCTGACCCGCATCAATTGGCCTTTAGGTATGTTTTTTAGCCATGCGGGGTGGTGGCCACTTTGTGTTGGGAGGAAACTGTTAGCATCTGTGGGCTTGAAATACACTTTAGTGCCCAATTTATTCCCATTCCTGTATATATGAACATCCAAAAAATGTATACTTTCTTTATTGTATTCACACGTAAGGTTAATGTTATTGGTGTTTTGGTTTAGTTCTTCCAGGAAGTTTTCTAGTGATGTTGTTGATCCTGCCCATATAAGAAATAAATCGTCTATATATCGTCGGTACAGTATCAGTTCTTTGCGTTTCTTGTGGAATACTGTTTTATCCTCCCACTCTGCCATAAACAGGTTTGCTATGCTTGGAGCAAATTTGGCTCCCATGGCTACTCCCCTTCTTTGGGAGTAGAAACTTCCATCAAACCAAAAGTAATTGTGTCCTAAACAAAAATCCAAAGCATTCCGTAGGAACACTTTCTGTGAATGGGAAATATCATCTCTTTTAGATAATGCCCAATTAAGGGCTAGCAAGGCGTCGTCATGCTGTATTATTGTGTATAATGACGAGACGTCTGCGGTTACTAGGAACACTTCTTCTTTTCCAGCCAAATCTATTTCCTGTAATAGAGATAGGAGCTCCTTAGTATCTTTGAGGTAAGCATGTGTTGATGTCACACTGGTTTGGAGATAATAGTCGAGATACTGGCCCAGACGTGATGTAATCGATCCGATTCCATTAACGATGGGTCTTGCTGGTGGAAGGTTGAGGTTTTTATGAATCTTTGGGAGGGTATATATAGTAGGTATCCTACTGCTACTCGGTACCAGATACTTGCTCTCCCGCAAAGATAAAGCTCTGGTTTGATAACCCATTTCCACCAGTTTCTGAAGATTGATTTCGTATTGTGGAGTGGGATCTTTTTCAAGCTTCGAATATGTTACCTCTTCAGATAGCATTTGTGTTAGCTGGTTATGGTAGAGTCTTTGGTAAGAATAACCACTCCGCCTCCCTTGTCTGCTGGTCTTACTATTATCTCCTTTCTATTCTCTAGAAGTTCTATACCTTCTTTGATATACCGTGGATTCACATTCCTTTTTGGTTTGATGTATTCTAAATCACGTAGTATAAGTCCTTTAAAGACATCCAAAGGCTGATTGGTCCCCAATAGGGGGTTAAACAGTGATTTATTTCGCAAACCACTATCAGTTGGTACTGAGGAACTACTTGTTACAGGGTTTGAATTCTTGTTTAAAAAATATTTCTTCATATTCAGTTTCCTCATATATTTATTAACATCTATAAACACATTAAATTTGCACATATACATAGTGGTTGTAAAACCACAACAGGCTAAAAATAACGTTTAGATGTAATTTTCAAACTGTAAAAGACGGATTCGTTGTTTTGCCAGATCGGTCTTATCGAATTATATTGAGCAGCTAACACCGAATAACTACGGTTCTCCTTTTACGAATCGTAACAAAAATATTTTCCTTTTTCACCGAGTATCAGAATGCAGGTTCTCTTGCTCTATGTAAACAGCGATTGAGACATTTAAATTCCGTTCAAAATATATTTAAAATTGCTACGATGCGATTTATATATTTTTTTGTTGTTGTACTATATTAATAACTCTTAAGTTTATTTAAGTGTAACTTCATGTTGTGTCATTTGTTACATAACATATTGTGCAGTAGTACGTGCTGTCGGAACATTCCCCAATAGCTCTTGTCTGAGGACGTGTGAATTCGAGTTCCGCCCTGGTAAGCACCAATCAGGGCGGACGAATTACGGCACTCCAACCAATAGGCAACGAACGGGGAAGTTATACCACGCACGTTGACGCTGGACTATCTACGCCCTCAGTTGAAGTCAATCTGTGACGAAACCGGTCAGGGCCCAGATACCGCAGCGTCTCTGTAACTAGGAAGTACAGAGTGAACATCACGGCAGCTGTCGCAAATCCGGAACAAAAGACTGCCGCGTTACGAATGCAACACGGGCGCCCTCTTGGGACAGGATAGCGGTGATTACACTCTATACTTTATGTGCTGTTTTACAAGTGATTGAATTGTACGTGCATTTGAAACAGGGTTTTAGTATTGGGGATTTCTTAATTAAAGCAATATTACACTATTAGTGCCTTTATGTCCTTATATGTTTGCTTGAGGATTTTAACCCATACTACCCTGGTGGTGATGACGGATGTTGGAGTGAGACTACCTACAGACTAAAAAAAAAAAAAAAAGGCCTATCTTTTTCATCTTTGTGGTGAGTTTGTACCCCAGAGGGGGAGCGTGCCTCACTTGTGGTGAAGATTTGGGATTGGTGTAGGGTGCACTACATATCGTATCCAGAGAAGATATACCACTACTAGTTTGACTGTTGCAAAGTCATCACTCAAGTGCTTTTTACATGTTTTTGGACATTTATCCTTATTTAGCGCTGTTTTATCATATGGACTTTACGAATTTAAGTTTTTATATATGATATTTATTTTATTTATATCAATGTACCTGTACGTCCCCTTTAAATGCCCGTCCGTGTAGTCGCGCGCGCGCCGCCGGCGGCGCGCTCGCGACCCTGCCGCCATCCCCGTGATTCGGACCGCGGGTCCCGCGGACTTGATCGCCGCGGGGATCCCCGCGATCGTCTCAAGGAGGTATAGAGCGGGGAGATGCTTGTGTAAACAAGCATCTCCCGGCTCTGCCTAGTGACAATGACACGGATCTCGGCTCCGTGTACTCGGAGCGGAGATCAGTGTCATGTGTCCACGGGTTCCACGTACCCCAGTCCTTTATATAGTACCAAAAATTCACAAGACTAGAGATAAACCGCCCGGCCGACCCATTGTTAGTGGGATTGGTTCCCTTTACTCACGAGTGGGGGAATATATAGATATTTATCTTCAACCACTGGTTGCACAGGGGAAATCTTATTTGAAAGACAGCAGGGAGCTCATCAAATCTATATCCACTATACAAGTTACCGATACCACCCTCATGGTTACAGTTGACATTGAGTCACTGTATACTAAAATCAAACAAAAAGATGCCTTAGTAGCTGTCAGATTGGCTCTGATAGAGCAATCTAAGCTACATAATAGACTTCTTATGCCGTGTACACACGATCGGTTTTACCGATGAAAACAGTCCGATGGACTTTTCTCATCGGACAAACCAATCATGTATGGGCCCCATCTGTCTTTTTTCCATCGGTGAGAAAAAATAGAACATGTTTTAAATTTATCCGATGGAAAAAAAAACAATAGCAAATTTCGATCGTCTGTGTGGAACTCCATCGGACAAAAAACCCACGCATGCTCAGAATCAATTCGACGCATGCTCAGAAGCATTGAACTTAATTTTTCTCGGCTTGTCTGAGTGTTTTACGTCACAGCGTTTGGGACGGTCGGATTTTTGACTGATGGTGTGTAGGCAAGACAGATGGAAGTCAGTTTCATCAGATTTCCGATGGAAAAATCAATCGGATTAGAACCCATAGTAAATCCGATCGTGTGTACAGGGCTTTAGTTGAAGGACTTCGGCAAGTGTAGAAAATCAACCTTTCTGTTAAAAGATTGTCTTCTCGATCTTGATGTATTATGTGAGACAAAATTTGTGAATCAGCTTGAATAAAACCGTGTGTTTTATTATACACACTAATAAAGGATAATAAGTACAATTACAGTACATTAATTCACAAGCTTCAAAAAGGCTTCAAGTCTAGTTCAAATATAAAAGAAAGTTCAATATATGTGATGCCATGTGCTCTTCTGAAATCTTTAAAGATGGCCGATTAACCCTGTGTAAGCTGGTATGGTCGGTGTGCTGAGAATAGATGTGTATAGTAGGCAAGCTGGAAGCGAAGAGAGCTTCTTCAAAGAACACTTTGATTTAAATAACTTTCCTTTCTTTGTCAACTTTGTGCCGAAAGTAAACCACTCCCACATCACTCCCCCCATCGACATCTGTTTACACTTATACATGATTCCGTAGGAAGTAGCTGAGCTACTAACAGCGTATCTAATTAGATTCAGACACAGGATATGAGGGGGAAGGTGATGCCAGCCTAAACAATTCTTTACTTCAGAAAATATCAGTTACATAGGAATACCTTTTGAACAAATATAAAACTTAGAATATCAATAAATATGTCTTGACAGCTTCTAGAAATTGATATCTGGGTTCAAATGTCACATCGGGAGATCATTAGCTCAAAGACCATCATTCATCCAATTTATTTAGAGGAATTCTTATTCTCAATGCAATGTTTTTTTGCCAAATTAAATTTGAGATATTAAGAATATAACAGCAAGCCATGGGTAACAACTATTTCTGGGCACAGGATAAGTTTTATAACCAAATTAAGGGGGTGGAAATGGGGGCTCGCTATGGCCCCAGTGTAGCCAACATTGTACTAAATAAATGGGAAAGCTAAACCATCTACCATAAATTTAAGCCAGCTCTTTTGTATTACAAAAGATATATTGACGATGTCATCTTACTGTGGGACGGCCCGCAGGAGGAATTACAATCTTTCATCAGATGTTTAAATGACAATCAATATGGTCTGAAATTTACAGCTGAATGGAGTACGGTGGTAGTCAATTACTTGGATCTCACTTTAATCAAGAAACATAACAAAATTAGCACAAGGACTTTTTTTAAAAGTACTGATAGGAACGGTTTTGTGCCCACAAACAGTTGCCATCATCCCCAATGGCTGGGATGATGGCAACTGTTGATGGCATGATGATGGCAACTGACCCAAAGGTCAGTACATGCGGATCAGGAGGAATTGTGAGAGTCTGACTGATTTCCATTAACAAGCTGTCATGTACGTGGGTGTATTTGAACCGGGATCTTCCTGGTCCCACAGCTGCAGCCTTACCTGTTGTGCTACGGAGGAGATCTGGACTTTTGAAAATGTCCTCTCAGTATTAAGCATTACCTTGGACTCACTAGCCCCACCTACTGCCAGCTGTGGACAATTTTCAATCAAAGCAGCCCATAAAAAGGAAGTGATGCTATCTCTCAGCGCCCGTTTGTGTGGAATAGCTCCCTGGGTGTTGTGACTGCTTTTTGATCTTGATTTTCGTGTTGAACTTCTGCCTGACTTCCTGACTACTCTCTAGCTTGCTGATTTTGTACTTCACCGCCAGCTTGTGTATGACCTTTGCCTGCCTGACCACTCTCTGGATTTCGATCGTGTACCGTTTTGCCTGATCTGTTGCCAACCTAATCTGCCTGACTAAGTTTTCGCCTGAATCCTCAGCACACAAGTTCCACTTCGGACACTACCTATCACAGGTACCTTACACAAGCCTCCATTCTCATCGAAAGGTTTATAGAAAAAGGGTACTCCTTACAAATGCTCCAGAAAACCCAGACCCAAGTGGCTATTATGGATATGGAGGCACTTCTAACTTCTAAGAAGAAACCACCCTTCCAGGGGGAATTAGCTTTTGTTTCTGGTTTTCATAGGCAATATAAAACCATTGAACGTACTTTTCACAAATTTTGGCCTATACTTCTAAAAGACAGGGATCTGGCAACTGTTCTCCCCCCCAAGCCTAAATTCATCTATAGACGAGCACCAGGATTAAGAAACATGATAGCACCCAATGTCCCTGACCCTCCAGAAAAACCTTTAACATTTTTGGATGGATCCGGGTTTCATTATTGTACCAAGTGCAAATCCTGTCGTACAACTACCAGACATGGCAAGAAGGTTACCAAATTCCGGTCTTTTGTAACTCAACAAGAATTTTCTGTGAAACCTTTGTTTACATGTTATTCCAAGCATGTAACATATATTTTGGAATGCCCTTGCTCCCTCCAATATGTGGGGCGCACCACACGGGAGCTAAGGGTTAGGATAAATGAACATGTCACTAATATCTCCAAAGGTTTCCCTAACCACCGTGTGTCACACCATTTTGATCGGTTCCATGATAGAGATCCCCGCCAGCTCACATTCTATGGGATAGATAGAGCTGTGCAGCATTGGAGAGGCACTGACCTCAAAAAGGCCATCTCACAAAATGAGACCCAATGGCTGTATCGCCTACAGACGATGCAGCCGCAGGGACTCAATATAGACCTGGACCTCAACTGTTTTTTAACCAATGAATAACATTTTCCCTTTGATCCATATATTTTTATTTTTATTCCTTTATTTTTTATTTTTCATAAATTTTATATATTTAATTCCAAAATTCTTTTATATTTGTTTCATGTGTTTAGATATACCTTTTGATCGCATAATTTTTGCTTTTATTCCGGAAACCAACCAGGCATGTAATTTAATTTAGGTTAGCAATATCGCTTTTCCAATTCATGCCCCTTGTTTTTAATTAAGCTTGATGTATACTGTGTTTTGCATTGGCGCCAATGATCCGGTACTGAGGCTGATACAATTATACTTTCCAAATTGTTTGATTGAAAAGCATTGATAAGACCATCGATCCAGTGACCAAGTACGCTTCCTGATGACGTGTTGGACGAAACATACGTCGAGGCGGTACTTGGTCATGTTCTTACCTCATTTCCGGTCCCGCTGGCTTACCGCTGTATCTGGTGGAACGCACGCCAGGCTCCTGACGGACAGACGGAACTTAGATACAACCATGCCTTCCAGCCTCAGTGCCGGGCTAAGGCACCACAAAATGTAAGCAGCCATTTGGCCTTTCTTTTATATTGTTTTTACCTTTCAATAAACGGGATTACACTATTCTTGGTTCCCATTCGTTTTGTTCACATATTCCTGATCTGAGCCATTCCTGGGGAGTCAGACTGATTAGGGACTACATCCTCCTTATTAGCAAGTGTCATCTTGCACAAGCGTATTTGACCTAGTTTTAGTTAAGGGGGTCAACATCTTGTGGTAAGCGGCCATCTATACATTGAGCACTCCAGGTGGTGTATCTAGGTGGTGAAGGTGGCACTTCAAGATTTCCTTTGGATTATCATTTGTATATTTTTTTTCTTCATGGACTGGATACCAAGTCACTAAGGAATCATTAATTGGTTTTTATTCACTTAAATCATTGGACTTGTGTTGCTAATTTCACCTTTGGCACCAGAATATTTGATATTTTTTGTCAGATCAAAATATCAATCCACCGCAAACCAATATTCTGTTGCCCCCAGCAACCATCACTATTGCTTTTCACTCATTGTTTTTCACTCATTGCTTTTTAGCATTGCTTATATGATGTTCACTCATTATGTTCACTGTTATTTATTTATCATTATGTGGCTGTATTAGCTCAATTTAATTTTCTATTTAATTTTTGTAGTTCAATACTTAGCCTCTAGTGCCCCCTCCCAACTTTCTCTCACATTGCACTATTGGTATATCCACACACAACATTTGGCGCGAGGTACACAATATTATTTATTATGTGACACAAAGCCCATCCCCCCTACAGTTAGAAACACTATGCAGGGAGCACTTAACCCTTACAGCGCCACCTAGTGGTTAACCCCTTCACTGCCAGTGTCATTTTCACAGTAATCAGTGCATTTTTATAGCACTGATCGCTGTGAAAATGACAATGGTCCCAAAAATGTGTCAAAAGTGTCTGATGTGTCCGCCATAATGTCGCAGTCATGAAAAAAATCACTGATTGCCACCATTACTAGTAAAAAAAAAAAATTAATAAAAATGCCATAAAACTATCCCCTATTTTGTAAACGCTATAACTTTTGCGCAAACCAATCTATAAACGCTTATTGCGATTTTTTTTTTTACCAAAAATATGTAGAAGAATATGTATTGGCCTAAACTGAGAAAATTTTAATTTTTTTTATACCTTTTTTGGGGATATTTATTATAGCAAAAAGTAAAAAATATTGAATTTTTTTCAAAATTGTCGCTCTATCTTTGTTTATAGCGCAAAAAATAAAAACCGCAGAGGTGATCAAATACCACCAAAAGAAAGCTCTATTTGTGGCAAAAAAAAAGACATCAATTTTGTTTGGGAGCCACGTCACACGACCGCGCAATTGTCAGTTAAAGCGACGCAGTGCCGAATCGCAAAAAGTGGCCTGGTCTTTAACCAGTCAAAATGGTCCGGGGCTGAAGTGGTTAAATGACAATTGCGCAGTCATGCTACACTGTACCCAAACAGAATTTTTATCATTTTGTTCCCACAAATAGAGCTTTCTTTTGGTGGTATTTGATCACCTCTGCAATTTTTATTTTTTGCTAAACAAATTAAAAAAGACCAAAAATGTTGAAAAAAAAAGTTTTTCTTTTGTTTCTGTTATAAAATGTTGTAAATAAGTACGTTTTCTCTTTCACTAATGGGCACTGATAAGGCCGTACTGACAGGCACTGATAAGGCAGCACAGATGAGGTGGCACTAATGAGGTGGCAATGATGGGCTCTGGCAGACACTGACGATGGGCACTGATAGGCAGCACTGATGGGCCCTGGTAGGCGGCACTGATGGGAACTGAAAGGCTGCACTGATGGGTACTTATGGGTGGCACTGCTGCGCACTGATGGGCACTGATAGGCGGCACTGCTGAACACTGATGGGCTCTGATACGTGGCACTGATATGCGGCACTGATAGGCATCACTGATGACACTGGCACTGGCAGGCATTGGGGATGGGCACTGATTGGCAGCTGCCTGGGCACTGATTGGCATTTCCCTGGTGGTCTAGGGTGGCATACCTGATGGTCCAGTGTGGCGGCCATCCCTGGTGGTCCTGGACGGGCATCCAAGGGGGGGCTGTGCTGATAAGCAATCAGCACAGACCCCCCACTGTCAGGAGTACAGCCGATCGGCTCTCCTCTACTCACTTCTGTCAGACGCGAGTGAGGAAAAGCCGATCAACGGCTCTTCCTGTTTAAATCGTGATCAGCCATGATTGGACACGGCTGATCACGTGGTAAAGAGCTCTTTAGCGAGATCGGTGTAGCGGTGTGTCAGATTGCCGCAATGCGTGCTCCCACGGGAGCATGGCGTCTGTTATCCTGCTGCACATTATATGACGCTCATTCTGCTATAGGCTGTGGGCGGGAAGTGGTTAAATAGTTTTTGCTTTGTTTCCTAAGTATATATAAGATTTTAATTTTGTATGCTGTTTTAATAAATTACCTATATATGTTTTTAATTATAATCTGTTAAATGAACAAAAACTTTTTAAACATGCAATTTATACTCAACTGTATAATTAAAATAAAATTATAATTAAAGTGTGTGTGTAAGCTGTAACAATACATTTATTTTAGTTGTTCCCTTTTGGTCTGTTAAAAATATAATTGAAAGCATTTTATTATATCTGTGTGGCAAAAAAAAAATAGTTGCTCATCCAGCAAGAAATATTGTAAGCTGATAACTTTGTGTACTCTCTTCCTCTGGACTGTTATCAGTTAGCATTGTTCCCATTTTAACTTCTTGGACTACAAAATGCCTTTATCTGTTATGGAGAAGAGATGGAAGTGTTATGTAGTCCTAACACAGTTTTATGTAGTTCTAACACACTTGCTGTCCAAGGGCGACAGTGATGCTCAGTGCGGTTGTCACCTTAGAACAAAAATACAAACAATATTCGCGCTGCTAACACATATAAGCAGCTACAATACCTGTGGAAAAAGTAACAACAAATAATATACAAAAATGTAGCGCTATGCGTAATAACAATGTAAGACACCCAAGTGCTCAAGGTGACTGGATCACAATGGATCTGATAATGAGTCCCAATATATATAAAAATGCAAAAAACAAAAGAAAAGTCTTTAATGACAAGACCGTGAATGAAATAGAAACTGTCCGGTTCAAAAATGGTGAATTTTCAAAGTATTGAGTGACTTGTGACGTGACCACCACCACATGAAAGGGAGGCTTACCGGATGGAGTAGACCCTGTACACATACGTGTAGAGGGTCAAACAGGCTTAGTATGTATATATCCGTACATATGAAATCCCAGCTAGCACTGCACACATATGTATCCGAGATCCAGACTCAAGGATGACACCAGATATCCAAGCCCAATAGATGGATGAAAATGGCTCACATGGAAATCATGTAGAAGAAAGAAGGAGAGGGCACATAGCGTAATAACGTAAAGGATATTTAATAAACGTAGGTAAGTACACTTACATTCAATCCATGAACATAGCGCTTTGCAAAACACTCAGTGGCAGCAGTGGAGTCCCCCGACGCGTTTCGCAAAACCTTGCATCGTCTGGGGTATACCTCCACTGTTGCCTGTATGCTATTTATAGGTATCAAGGACCTCCCCTTGGTCTGCCCATTGTAACAGTACTTCCTGGAAAATCAAAAATGGCGCTGGAGCGTGCGTTCCAAGCCTCTCTATGAAACCCCTACATAGAGTGTTGCTACATCCTCATAAAGGGAAGCTGAATTGGCCAGATACGGGGGATACCTCTAAATGAATCCACATCGGTGACCTGCTCATCTATGCTTGATGCAGGGCTAAACCAGCCTGTCTATGGAAACCCTCATGGAAAGAGGCCGGATGTCCATCGTCACGATCATGGCGTTACGCTCAAGCCACATATTGGACTCACGTGACCGTCATGTAACATCACATGACCATCGCAAAACGTCACAAGACGTGCGGACGTCGCGCCTAACAGAGACGGCGCGATCGCGTCATCAACCGATGGCGCGGCGTCCCCAGAACTGAGGCTCCACCTGGTTGGTACATTGGCTGCGCTGCGCTCCACCGCCGTAAGAAGCACGGAGCGTGAGACGCAGCCAATAGCAGGGATGGATTAACTTTGAATGGTCCGCGGAGATATAACAAATTTTCCACTCCGGACCAGAGATGTGGAATCAATGGATGGAAACAAAGCAAGATGAATGCAATTGTGACCACCTACTACAAACATAGAATTGATTATTAAAGTTCAACTCTAAATAAAAACATCATAAAAAATGTAATACTAAATGTAAATAAAATATATAAAATTAGTGTTGGATGACAAAAAAGGGGAGTGAACCTTATTGGCATTAGGGATGAGCTTCGTGTTCGAGTCGAACATACGTTCGACTCGAACATCAGCTGTTCGATCGTTCGACGAAGATCGAACGATTTGGGCCGTTCGCGCCAAATTCGAGTGACGCGAACGGCCCACAATGCACTACGCCATCGCAGTGTCATCCAGGCGCTGTGATTGGCCAAGCATGCACTGTGACCCCGCATGCTTGGCCAATCACAGCGCCGGCAGCGAGGAGAGCAATGATTGGCCACAGGCAGGATGCCTGTGGCCAATTATTGCTGAGGGTGTTTAGTACACGCCCCACACTATAAAAGGCCGCCAGCACGGCGGCCTAGTGTAGTGTGTTCCGGAGCAGGGATAGAGCAGCATAGGCAGGGACAGTGACTGTTATTTCTTTCTTGCTTAACCTGGATTCCTTTAGTTTAGGGAAAGAGAAGGATAGGTAGGGAGAGTGTCAGTGTGTTTTGTGCTTGTGCTATAGTGTGCTTAAAAAAAACATTTATTCTAGGGACAGAAAACTGTAGGTAGGGACAGTGTCAGTTTCTTTCACTCTGCAAGTCCTTGTTTCCAGGGACCTGGAAGGACAGTGAGTGAATTGTCCTTGTGCTATATTGTGCTTAAAAAAACATTTATTCTAGGGACAGAAAACTGTAGGTAGGGAGAGTGTCAGTTTCTTTCACTCTGCAAGTCCTTGTTTCCAGGGACCTGTAAGGACAGTGAGTGAATTGTCCTTGTGCTATATTGTGATTAAAAAAAACATTTTTTCTAGGGACAGAAAACTGTAGGTAGGGAGAGTGTTTTTTTTCTTTCACTCTGCAAGTCCTTGTTTCCAGGGACCTGGAAGGACAGTGAGTGAATTGTCCTTGTGCTATATTGTGCTTAAAAAAAAACATTTTTTCTAGGGACAGAAAACTGTAGGTAGGGAGAGTGTTTATTTTCTTTCACTCTGCAAGTCCTTGTTTCCAGGGACCTCTAAGGACAGTGAGTGAATTGTCCTTGTGCTATATTGTGCTTAAAAAAAACATTTATTCTAGGGACAGAAAACTGTAGGTAGGGAGAGTGTCAGTTTATTTCACTCTGCAAGTCCTTGTTTCCAGGGACCTGGAAGGACAGTGAGTGAATTGTCCTTGTGCTATATTGTGATTAAAAAAAACATTTTTTCTAGGGACAGAAAACTGTAGGTAGGGAGAGTGTTTTTTTTCTTTCACTCTGCAAGTCCTTGTTTCCAGGGACCTGTAAGGACAGTGAGTGAATTGTCCTTGTGCTATATTGTGCTTAAAAAAAACATTTATTCTAGGGACAGAAAACTGTAGGTAGGGAGAGTGTCAGTTTATTTCACTCTGCAAGTCCTTGTTTCCAGGGACCTGTAAGGACAGTGAGTGAATTGTCCTTGTGCTATATTGTGATTAAAAAAAACATTTTTTCTAGGGACAGAAAACTGTAGGTAGGGAGAGTGTTTTTTTTCTTTCACTCTGCAAGTCCTTGTTTCCAGGGACCTGTAAGGACAGTGAGTGAATTGTCCTTGTGCTATATTGTGCTTAAAAAAAACATTTATTCTAGGGACAGAAAACTGTAGGTAGGGAGAGTGTCAGTTTATTTCACTCTGCAAGTCCTTGTTTCCAGGGACCTGTAAGGACAGTGAGTGAATTGTCCTTGTGCTATATTGTGATTAAAAAAAACATTTTTTCTAGGGACAGAAAACTGTAGGTAGGGAGAGTGTTTTTTTTCTTTCACTCTGCAAGTCCTTGTTTCCAGGGACCTGTAAGGACAGTGAGTGAATTGTCCTTGTGCTATATTGTGCTTAAAAAAAACATTTATTCTAGGGACAGAAAACTGTAGGTAGGGAGAGTGTCAGTTTATTTCACTCTGCAAGTCCTTGTTTCCAGGGACCTGTAAGGACAGTGAGTGAATTGTCCTTGTGCTATATTGTGATTAAAAAAATCATTTTTTCTAGGGACAGAAAACTGTAGGTAGGGAGAGTGTTTTTTTTCTTTCACTCTGCAAGTCCTTGTTTCCAGGGACCTGTAAGGACAGTGAGTGAATTGTCCTTGTGCTATATTGTGATTAAAAAAAACATTTTTTCTAGGGACAGAAAACTGTAGGTAGGGAGAGTGTTTTTTTTCTTTCACTCTGCAAGTCCTTGTTTCCAGGGACCTGTAAGGACAGTGAGTGAATTGTCCTTGTGCTATAGTGTGCTTAAAAAAAACATTTATTCTAGGGACAGAAAACTGTAGGTAGGGACAGTGTCAGTTTCTTTCACTCTGCAAGTCCTTGTTTCCAGGGACCTGGAAGGACAGTGAGTGAATTGTCCTTGTGCTATATTGTGATTAAAAAAAACATTTTTTCTAGGGACAGAAAACTGTAGGTAGGGAGAGTGTTTTTTTTCTTTCACTCTGCAAGTCCTTGTTTCCAGGGACCTGGAAGGACAGTGAGTGAATTCTCCTTGTGCTATATTGTGCTTAAAAAAAACATTTATTCTAGTGACAGAAAACTGTAGGTAGGGAGAGTGTCAGTTTATTTCACTCTGCAAGTCCTTGTTTCCAGGGACCTGTAAGGACAGTGAGTGAATTGTCCTTGTGCTATATTGTGATTAAAAAAAACATTTTTTCTAGGGACAGAAAACTGTAGGTAGGGACAGTGTCAGTTTCTTTCACTCTGCAAGTCCTTGTTTCCAGGGACCTGTAAGGACAGTGAGTGAATTGTCCTTGTGCTATATTGTGCTTAAAAAAAACATTTATTCTAGGGACAGAAAACTGTAGGTAGGGAGAGTGTCAGTTTATTTCACTCTGCAAGTCCTTGTTTCCAGGGACCTGGAAGGACAGTGAGTGAATTGTCCTTGTGCTATATTGTGATTAAAAAAAACATTTTTTCTAGGGACAGAAAACTGTAGGTAGGGAGAGTGTTTTTTTTCTTTCACTCTGCAAGTCCTTGTTTCCAGGGACCTGTAAGGACAGTGAGTGAATTGTCCTTGTGCTATATTGTGCTTAAAAAAAACATTTATTCTAGGGACAGAAAACTGTAGGTAGGGAGAGTGTCAGTTTATTTCACTCTGCAAGTCCTTGTTTCCAGGGACCTGGAAGGACAGTGAGTGAATTGTCCTTGTGCTATATTGTGATTAAAAAAAACATTTTTTCTAGGGACAGAAAACTGTAGGTAGGGAGAGTGTTTTTTTTCTTTCACTCTGCAAGTCCTTGTTTCCAGGGACCTGGAAGGACAGTGAGTGAATTCTCCTTGTGCTATATTTTGCTTAAAAAAAACATTTATTCTAGGGACAGAAAACTGTAGGTAGGGAGAGTGTCAGTTTATTTCACTGTGAAAGTCCTTGTTTCAAGGGACAGAGAAGGACACCTGAAGGTAGCCCTTATTGCTTTTTTCCCATCTCCCTGCAGGCCATCTATTAGAATGTCTGGAAGGCAAACAAGGAGAGGCAGACAGTCAGGAGGCAATAAAAGAGGGCAAGCAGGCTCTGTGTCTGGGGGCAACAGTGCTGGTCGTGGACGCGGTGCATTGTCATCAGCACATGGCCATGGGACACGCTTGTCCTTCTTTTCGGCAGCTGGACATGTTGAGCCACATCATGCCGAAGACTTGGTAGAGTGGATGACCAAGCCCTCCTCCTCCTCCTCATCCTCTCTCACCCAGGCTCAGGGTACTGGAAAAGCAGCTGCCAAAGCGTCGTCTTCCCTGGTATCAATGTCAGACAAATCATCAGTCACTCCTTCCCTAGACCCACCATGTCCTCCTCCTGAGGAGTCCCCCGAACTGTTTCAGCACAGTGTTGGGTACATGCTCCAGGAGGATGCCCAGCGTTTCGAAGGGTCTGATGATGAAACCCAGCTAGAGGAAGGCAGTAGCGTGAGAGCAGACAGAGGGGATGCTCAAGAAGGACACCAATCTGGCAGTCATGTTCCAGCAGCTGCAGCATACTGCCAGATTGGCTCCAGTGATGAGGAGGGAGGGGATGATGAGGTCACTGACTCCACGTGGGTGCCTAATAGGAGAGAGGAGGAGGAGGAGGATGAGGAGGAGGCACATCTCCAACGAGGCAGGATGCCCTTTGGTGGCCAGCGTAAGGGCAGTACACCGACGGAATCACACCGCAGAGCTCCGCCTGTGCAGGGCGCTGCCTCTGCCCGTCATTCAAAAAGTTCTTTGGTGTGGGCCTTTTTTGAGGCTAGTGCATCAGATCGCACAGCTGCTGTTTGCAACATATGTCTCAAGCGTATATCGCGTGGCCAAAACATCAGCCGCTTGGGTACCACATGCCTGACCAGACATATGTTGACCTGCCATGCAGCTCGTTGGCAAGCCTACCTCAAAGACCCACACCAAAGAACAAAGCGGACCTCTCCTTGCACCGCATCAGCTGGGATCTCCAACCCCACTATAACTTCAGTCCTCTCTGAAACATGCACTGAGAGGAATGAAGGTGTAGAATTAGGTGTGTCACAGCCAAGTACTTGCGCCCACTCTGCTAGCAGTACACCGACGTCCGATTCTAGCAGGCAAATTTCCCTGCCCCAGCTGCTGGACCGTCGAAAGAAGTTCACTCCCAGCCATCCACATGCCCAGCGGTTGAATGCTAGCTTGGCTAAATTGCTAGCGCTTCAACTGCTGCCTTTTCAGTTGGTAGACTCGGCCCCCTTCCGTGAGTTTGTGCAATGTGCGGTTCCTCAGTGGCAGGTTCCCAAACGCCACTTTTTCTCACGGAAGGCTATTCCGGCTCTCTACCGGCATGTGGAAGGCAATGTCTTGGCCTCGCTGGACAGGGCGGTCAGCGGTAAGGTGCATATTACCGCTGACTCATGGTCCAGCAGGCATGGACAGGGACGTTACCTTTCTTTCACGGCCCATTGGGTCACTCTTTTGGCAGCTGGGAAGGATTCAGGACAAGGTGCAGTAGTGTTGGAGGTTGTCCCACCGCCACGCCTCCAAAATGCTACTACTGGTTGTGACACACCTCTCTCCTCCACCCCCTCCTCTTCTTCTTCCTCCATGGCCTCTTCCTGTGGTTTGTCCTATGAACCAGCGGTGCTCCGTAGCCGTTCACGGGGCTACGCAAGTACGCAGGCAAAAAGATGCCATGCCGTGCTTGCGCTGGTGTGTTTGGGGGACAGAAGCCACACTGGGGCAGAGGTCCTGTCTGCTCTGCAGGGCCAGGCCGAGAGGTGGTTGACGCCACGCCAGCTTAAGCCAGGAATGGTGGTTTGCGACAATGGCACCAACCTCCTCTCCGCCCTCCGACAGGGACAACTGACCCATGTGCCCTGTGTGGCTCACGTCCTTAACCTGGTGGTGCAGCGCTTCTTGGGCAGGTACCCGGGCTTACAGGATGTCCTGAGGCAGGCCAGGAAAGTCTGTGTGCATTTCCGCAGATCTTATAATGCCAGTGCTCGCCTGGCTGAGCTGCAAAAGGAGTTGAACCTGCCCAAGAACCGCCTTATATGTGACATGCCCACCAGGTGGAACTCAACGTTGGCCATGCTGCAGCGGCTGCACACGCAGCAGAGGGCCATCAATGAGTACCTGTGCGACTACGGCACCAGGACAGGGTCAGGGGAGCTTGGTTTTTTTTCTCCACGCCAGTGGGGCATGATCAGGGATGCATGCACTGTCCTGGCACCATTTGAGGAGGCCACGAGGATGGTGAGCAGTGACAGTGCATGCATCAGTGACACTGTACCTCTTGTCCACCTGTTGGAGCACACGCTGCGTGGAATAATGGACAGGGCACTTGAGGCAGAACAGAGGCAGGAAGAGGAGGACTTCCTTGCCTCTCAAGGCCCCCTTTACCCAGACAGTGTTCCTTCTGTCCCACCCATCGCACAGGAAGAGGAGGAGGAGGAGGAGGAGGAGGAGGAGGATTGTGTCAGCATGGAGGTGGAGGCTGGCACTCAGCATCATCAGCAGCAGTCTTTTAGGGATGATTTACAGTCCCAAGAAACCAGTGGACTTGTACGTGGCTGGGAGGAGGTGGCTGCGGATCATGTCGTCCTTAGTGACCCAGAGGACTCCGGAGCGAATGCCTCAGCAAACCTACGCTGCATGGCCTCCCTGATCCTGCAAAGTCTGCGGAAGGATCCTCGTATTCTTCGGATCAAGGAGAGGGACCATTACTGGCTGGCCACTCTCCTTGATCCACGGTACAAGGGTAAGGTTGCGGACCTTATGTTACCGTCGCAGAGGGAGCAGAGGATGAGACAACTCCGGGAGGCCTTGCAGAAAGGTCTGTGCAACGCGTTCCCAGAGACTGGGAGGTTGCAAACTCCTGGTCCTGGACAACGAGTTGCTGAGGCTTCGGCCAGTCAAAGAAGGAGCGGTGGGGAAGGTGGCCGTCTGACCGATGCGTTCAGACAATTCTTTAGTCCGCAGCCCCAAAGTATGATCGGTTCCAGCAACCATCGCCAGCGTCTGATAAACATGGTGCAGGAATATCTAGGGGCAAGGTCAGACTTGGACACCTTCCCCACCGAAAATCCTCTGGCTTACTGGGTCTTGAGGATGGATCACTGGCCAGAGCTTGCACAGTATGCAATTGAGCTACTGGCCTGTCCTGCATCCAGCGTTCTTTCGGAACGCACATTCAGTGCTGCTGGAGGATTTGTCACGGATCACAGGGTGCGCCTGTCCACCGACTCGGTTGATCGACTGACTTTCATCAAGATGAACCAGTCTTGGATCACCACCAGCTACCACACACCTGATGCTGATATAACAGACTAATTGATTTTAACATGTCACATCCCTTCAAGACTGATGCTGATGCTGAGTGCCTGTGCTGTTATGTTGACTGGCTATCCTCCTCCTCCGAGTCCTCAATGATACGATTGATGATGATAGCTTGTAAGATCATTTTTGTTTATGGGTGCCGCCACCAGTGCCTAACGCCCAATTTTTCAGCCCCTGTTTAACAGGGGCGTGTAATTACAATTTTTGAAGCAATACTTTGCAACAGGGCTCATTGCTGTGCTCCAAGTACAGTATCTGTGAGGAGTTGCAGTGTTGTGCCACCAGTGCCTAAGGCCCAATTTTTCAGCCCCTGTTTAACAGGGGCGTGTCATTACAATTTTTGAAGCAATACTTTGCAACAGGGCTCATTGCTGTGCTCCAAGTACAGTATCTGTGAGGAGTTGCAGTGTTGTGCCACCAGTGCCTAAGGCCCAATTTTTCAGCCCCTGTTTAACAGGGGCGTGTCATTACAATTTTTGAAGCAATACTTTGCAACAGGGCTCATTGCTGTGCTCCAAGTACAGTATCTGTGAGGGGTTGCAGTGTTGTGCCACCAGTGCCTAAGGCCCAATTTTTCAGCCCCTGTTCAACAGGGGCATGTAATTACAATTCTTGATCTAATAATTCACAGCAGGGCCCATTGCTGCACCCACCAAGAGTAACTGTCAGGGCTTACAGTGTTGTGGCACCAGCACCACCATCAAAGGCCCAATTTTTACTACCACTGTTCAACAATTATATGTAATTAAAATTCCTGATATAATAGTTGACAGCAGGGCGTTCCAGCACCAACCAAGAGTAACTGTGAGTGCTTACAGTGTTGTGCCAACACCAACAACTAAGGGGCCTATTTCTGCAGAGTATATACGGCAGGTCCCTACTTTCAAACATCCAACTTACAAACGACTCCTACTTGCAAACGCAAGAAGACAACAGGAAGTAAGAGGAAATCTACCACTAGGAAGGAAAATTCTCTCCTGTAAGAATAAATATGGGAGAAAGGTGTCTCCTCTGTACTGATGCTTTATCAGCAATCCTTGTTTCAAGAAAAAGACCACATTTCAAAAAGAGTTGTCATTGGGACGGAAAGTGAGGTGAAATGTTCTGAACAGGGGCACAGACAGCAAAACAAATGTTACAGGGGTGATAACCCTTACCTATGTTTTCCAAAAAGTTTAAAAATAGATTTTTGGTCTGGAGCTACACTTCAACAATGTACCTGTTCAAAATTACAAACAGACTCTACATAAGAACAAACCTACAGTCCCTGTCTTGTATGCACCGCCTGTATAGGGCTGTTCAGAGTATATAGGGCCTTTTTTATTTTATGTGCGGGGTTCCCCTTAATATCCATACAAGACCCAAAGGGGCTGGTAATGGGCTGGGGTAGGGGGGGGGTCATGGGGTAGCTATGCCATTTTTCTTAAAGAATTTCATCCATATTACCGGGACCAGACATTACATTAAAGCCGCAAGCAGTTTTAAATGGCTTTTTTTTCCTTTAGAAGTGTCATTTTGTGCAGGGACAGTTCTAAACACGGGAAACACGTGGCACTTCACAGGCATACTTTAGACACCCCCCAGGTACGATATTTAAAGGAATATTTGACTTTTTTTTTTTCACTTTATGCATCATTAAAATGACTGCTCCCGAAAAACGACCGTTTTTAAAACTTCTTTTTGCATTGATACATGTCCCCTGGTGCAGAACCCGGGTTCCCAAACCCTTTTTAGGACAATAACATGCATAATAGTTGTTATAATTAGCACTTTAGAATTCGAACGTTCGCATCCATTGTATTTAATAGGGTTCTAATGTTCGTTCGAACTTTCGGTCCGTTCGCGGGTTCTGGTGCGAACCGAACCCGGGGGTGTTCGGCTCATCACTAATTGGCATCAAATCACAGTGTGTATAAATAAGACAACAGTCTCATACGTGAATATAAGTGTCCCATTGAAAGGGACAAAACCTCCCCCTCCCAGATGAATCACAGAAGGGAGCCCATATGCCCCAACAGTGGACTATCCAATGGGCAAACCAGAAGGTGATCCCAATCACAACACACAATATCAGATGCAGCTATACATAACGTATTGAATGCATTAAAAAACATATATAATAAAATAAATATACGAAAAAACTTTTTGTGTTGAAAGGTGAATTTCGATCCATAATCCAATAGAAACAACCATTACTAAGATTGGTCAATGAAGGAATTAATATCCCACTCGACATTTAAACCGGACGGTCTGTGCGTCTGTAGTTCATATATCCAGTAGGTCTCCAGCTGGGACACCCCTCTGATTTTGGGGGCACCCCTCCAATGAGGAATAAAGCGATCAATGATCAAAAATTGTGTACCAGCTGGATTCCTACTGTGATGTAACCTATAATGTCTAGGCACCGTATGATTAACATCACCCCCTAAAATTAATGAAACATGTTCCCCCACTCTGACCGAAAAGGGCCTGATGGTACGACCTACATATTGTTTCCCGCAAGGGCAGGTGATAAGGTATACAATATGTGTGGTGGAGCATGTACAAAAATGTTTGATCGGATATGACTTCCCTGTGTTGGTAGACCTGAACTCTAATGTTTTAATTCTTCCAGATGTGTTGTATCTACACACACTACACTTCTTACAGGGATGATAACCTACCAGTTGGTGAAAAAAGGAAGGACGTACTGGGGGGTTGATGATATTAGGTGCTATTCTACCCTGAAGGGTAGGTGCCCCTCTAAAGACGACTTTGGCCTGGTCCGGTAGAACTGAACCGAGGATATTATCATTTTTCAAAATGTCCCAGTGCTTCGCTATGATAGCTTTCACTTGTTTATGCTGTAGGGAGAAGGAAGTGAGCATTGCCCATTTAAAGGTATTGTTGGGTTCGCCTTTCTGTTTAACCTCCAACAAAGAACGCCTGTCAGTCTCCAGTACCTGTCCGAGATCTCTATCGATACTGACAGGATCATAACCCTTATCGATAAAACGTTGTTTGAGGATCTCGGCCTGAGTCAGAAAGATGTTGACATCACTGCAGTTCCTCCTCAATCTGAGGAACTGACTGCGCGGGACTGACTTAAGCCAGGATTGATGATGACAACTGTCCTGTGGAATGTACCCATTCCGATCGGTTTTCTTAAAGTGTGTTTGAAAACAGAACTCACGATCATGGATACTAATTTCCAAATCTAGGAACTGGATCTTCTCATGGCTGGCAGTATATGAAAGGGAAATTCCTCTATCATTGGCATTTAGATGGTCCAAGAAGATCTCAAGTGATGCCACGCTGCCACTCCATAGGAGGAGGATGTCGTCAATGTACCTAGCCCAAAACACCAAGTGTTGGGTGTCATAGGCATAGACGACATCCTCCTCCCATTTGGCCATGAAAAGGTTGGCCAAACTGGGGGCGTATTTAGCCCCCATGGCCACACCTCTCAGCTGGAGGTAAAAGTTGCCATTGAACCAGAAGTAACTGCTTCTCGTTGCGAACTCCAACAATTCCATGATAAAAATCCTTTGAAAGGTAGCTAAAGTCTCTTCCTTCTCCAAGAAATACTGTACAGCCTCTAACCCCTTGCTAACGCCATGATCGTGACGATGGACATCCGGCCTCTTTCCATGAGGGTTTCCATAGACAGGCTGGTTTAGCCCTGCATCAAGCATAGGTGAGCAGGTCACCGATGTGGATTCATTTAGCGGTATCCCCCGTATCTGGCCAATTCAGCTTCCCTTTATGAGGATGTAGCAACACTCTATGTAGGGGTTTCATAGAGAGGCTTGGAACGCACGCTCCAGCGCCATTTTTGATTTTCCAGGAAGTACTGTTACAATGGGCAGACCAAGGGGAGGTCCTTGATACCTATAAATAGCATACAGGCAACAGTGGAGGTATACCCCAGACGATGCAAGGTTTTGCGAAACGCGTCGGGGGACTCCACTGCTGCCACTGAGTGTTTTGCAAAGCGCTATGTTCATGGATTGAATGTAAGTGTACTTACCTACGTTTATTAAATATCCTTTACGTTATTACGCTATGTGCCCTCTCCTTCTTTCTTCTACATGATTTCCATGTGAGCCATTTTCATCCATCTATTGGGCTTGGATATCTGGTGTCATCCTTGAGTCTGGATCTCGGATACATATGTGTGCAGTGCTAGCTGGGATTTCATATGTACGGATATATACATACTAAGCCTGTTTGACCCTCTACACGTATGTGTACAGGGTCTACTCCATCCGGTAAGCCTCCCTTTCATGTGGTGGTGGTCACGTCACAAGTCACTCAATACTTTGAACATTCACCATTTTTGAACCGGACAGTTTCTATTTCATTCACGGTCTTGTCATTAAAGACTTTTCTTTTGTTTTTTGCATTTTTATATATATTGGGACTCATTATCAGATCCATTGTGATCAAGTCACCTTGAGCACTTGGGTGTCTTACATTGTTATTACGCATAGCGCTACATTTTTGTATATTATCGGTTGTCACCTTAGGACAGGAAGTTAGTAAATGGCAGTATTACTAGGTAAAATAAAGGAAGAAAGTGTTAAAAAAAAAAAAATGAATGCAGCCACCAAATCTGGAATGATAAGCTGCAATACTATAATTTTTTGTTCTTGGGTTTAGATACAGGTTAATGTTTTTGTTTTTTAACTGACTTTTACATTAAAACCCTTCCAGCTGTCATTGTATTTTGCTCTTTGCAAGGCCCAGTAACAACTTTGTGGGCAGGTTTGTTTTGTCAATAAATGTAAACAATAAATCACTATGATTGGCTGGATGGGAATAGGCTCAGGTAAGAAAAAAAAGGGGGGGTCTGGGGGGAGCTGCAGCACAGAAGGTTTTTCACATTAATGTATAGAATGCATAAACTTGAAAAACCTTAAGGCTTTATAACCATTTTAAAGAAAAGTTATGCTGTCTGTGGATGGTGCCAAGTCAGCAAGTGACCATACTTACCTTCTCTGTGAAGTGGTTTTGCACAGAGCAGCACATATTTTCCTCTTCTTGGGTCCCTCGCCGTCTTTCTTCCCCCCTCCCTCCTGTTGAGTGCCCCCACAGCAAGCAGCTTGCTATGGGGGCACCCGAGCCGAGCCGCAGCTCAGTGTGTCTATTCAGACACAGAGCCACGGTTCAGCCCCTCCAACTCTTTCTCTTGATTGGCTAACTGACTATAATTGACAGCAGCAGGAGCCAATGACGCTGCTGCTATGTCTCAGCCAATCAGGAGGGAGAGTCCCTGATGGTCAAGGCGCTCATGGGCATCGAGATGGGGCTCAGGTAAGTAGTAGGGAGGTGAGGGGGGCTGCTGCACACTGAATATTTTTTATCTTAATGCATAGAATGTATTAAGATAAAAAAAACTTCTGCCTTTACAATCACTTTATTTGAACAAGCTGAAGTTAAAAGCTGATTGGCTACCCTACGCAGGTTCATCAAATTTTGCACTCTCCTGTTTTAGTAAATCAAGCCCACTGGGTCTAAGGTATGTCAATGCATAATGCTGCATTTGATGCAGAATAGTAATGCTCCGTACACACGATCGGTTTTCCTGTTGGAAAAAGTCTGGTGAGAGCTTTTGGTTGGGAATCCCGACCGTGTGTATGCTCCATCAAAACTGCTGGAAAAAGATAGAGAGCAGGTTCTGTATTTTCTCGTCAGGAAAAAAACTGATTGAAATTTCCGATCGTGTGTACTAAATTCCGGCGCATTCTCGGAAACAAATCGACGCATGCTTGGAAGCATAGAACTTAATTTTCTCGGCTCGTTGTAGTCTTTTATGTCACCACGTTCTTGGCAGTCAAAATTTCACCGAACTTTTGTGTGACCGTGTGTATGCAAGGCAGGCTTGAGAGAAATTCCGTCAGAAAAACCATCCAACTTTTTCCCAATGGGAAAATCGATTGTGTGTACAGGGCATTAGAAGACAGTTTATAAAGCCTAAATAGTCTCTGCTGCATCTGTTGTGAAGTTTCCCTGTACCTCAGTGTGCACATACAGGTAGGCTTTGTCTGCACTGAGCACATGCTGCATTGAAGACTCTAAAGCCCTGTACACACGATCGGATTTCCTATGGATTTTAAACCAATGTATTTTTCCATCGGAAATCCAATGAAGCTGACTTTCATCAGTCTTGCCTACACACCATCAGTCAAAAATCCGACCGTCCCAAACGCCGTGACGTAAAACACTCAGACGAGCCTAGAAAAATTAAGTTCTATGCTTCTGAGCATGCGTCGACTTGATTCTGAGCATGCGTGGGTTTTTTATCCGATGGAGTTCCCCACAGACGATAGTAATTTGCTATTGTTTTTTTTTCCATCGGATAAATTTAAAACATGTTCTATTTTTTCACACCGATGGAAAAAAGACCGATGGGGCCCATACACGATCGTTTTTTCCGATGAAAAAAGTCCATCGGACTGTTTTCATCTGTAAAACCGATCGTGTGTACAGGGCTTTAGATCTGCTTAGAAGCAGCACCTGAGGATAAGATTTCAGGCTTCCTGCATTACTCCTATGTGTCTGACCTCACTCGTTAGAAACAAATCTTTCTACAGCTTGGAAAACTGAGCATGGATTGGGCTTTTCTATGTATTGAACACTTGGAAGCACAAGAACTCTTTCTAATATTAGTCTGTTGTTGGAATTGCTGTGGCTTGGTAGACTGTGCTTCATTTTCTGCTATGTAAAAACAGGGGAAAAGTAGCAGCCATAGCTAAGCTAAGAGTTTTTGAACAAGCTGCTGAAAAAAAGAAGCATTAGTCCAATGTTGCATTTTGACAGCCTCTGATGACTCAGCAAGATAGACCTTACATCTTAGCCTAATGCCGCGTACACACGACCGTTTTTAATGTCATTGAAAAAAACAATGTTTTTCTCGACGTGATTCTTCTCAAGCCTGCCTTGCCTACACACTATCATGAAAAAAAATGCTCGAGCAAAGCGCAGTGACGTACGAAATGTACGATGGCACTATAAAGGGGAAGTTCTATTCGGATGGCGCCACCCTTTGGGCTGCTTTTGCTCATCCTCTTGTTAGTAAAGTTTGGTGAGAAACGATTCGCGCTTTTCAGCCTCGTGCTCTTCAGTCTGTTACAGCGTGACAAATGTGCTATCTCCATTACGAATGCTAGTTTTACCAGAACGATCGCTCCCGTCTCATCACTTGCTTCTGAGCATGCATGTTTTTTTCACATCGTTAAAGCGTACACACAGCCGTTTTTCATGACGAGAAAAACGACGACGTGAAAAACGAAGAGGAAAATTAGAGCATGTTCCAAATTTTTAATGGCCATTTTTCACGTCGTGAAAAATGCTCTGGAGCCCACACATGATCGTTTTTAATGACCAAATTAAAAAATGGCATTTTTCTCGTCATGAAAAATGGTCGTGTGTACGCGGCATAAGCCTGAACAATGTCAACACATTTGCCCAGGACTAGAATTGTGCGGACACCTGGATGTTCGGGTCCGACGGGTTAGTCCGAACTTCGCAAAAATGTTTGAGTTCGGGACCCGAACTTGACCCCGAACCCGAACCCCATTGAAGTCAATGGGGACCTGAACTTTTGAGGACTAAAATGGCTCTAAAAATGTAATTTAAGGGGCTAGAGGGCTGCAAATGGCAGCAAAATGTTGTTAAGAGCATGGCAAGTGCTCTGCAAACAAATGTGGATAGGGAAATAACTAGGCTTGTGCAATTCGTTTCGTAACGAATTGAAATTCGTCCGAATTTAGCAACTTTCGGACATTCGGAAGCATTCGAATTTCCGAACAAAGCAATTACGAATAAGACCGAATCCGAAATAAATTATACCGCAAATAGCGAATGCCCGAATGTCTTCGGCATAATTCGTTATGAAAAAGTTACGAATGTACGAATCCATACGAAGCACAATAACACTCACTCTGCTCTGCTCTCTGCTTCTCCCACACCGTGCTGAACTCCCTCTCAAAATGGTGTACAGGGGCGGAGGTTATAGCCGCATGTAAAAAACGAAAGTAAAATACGAGATTTCGAATCCATTCGAAGCACAATAACACTCACTCTGCTCTGCTCTCTGCTTCTCCCTCACCGTGCTGAACCCTCTCAAAATGGTGTACAGGGGCGGAGCCTATAGCCGCATGTTAAAAACGAAAGTAAAATACGAGATTTCGAATCGTTACAAATAACCGCAATGTATTTAGAAAAGTACAAATCCATTCGAAGCACATTAGGCATAATAGGCAGCGTCGTTGTGAGAGAGACACGGAAAATTACGAATCAACGAACCCAAAAAAAGTTACGAAAGTAGGAGTTGTGTCCAGAATCAACGAAAAACAACGTACTCTACCGAAAGTACGAACCCAAAAAAAGTTACGAAAGTAGGAGTTGTGTCCAGAATCAACGAAAAACAACGTACTCTACCGAAAGTAAGAATTATAAAGCAACAAAAAATTCAACGAAAAATGTCGCTTGCAAAAATACGAATGAGTCCGAACACGAAAAATCCCGTCTAGCAAAATTACGAATGATTACGAATCAACAGGACCGGAAAGAAACGAACCGAAACGGAACAAATTTTTCCGTTGTGCACAAGTCTAGAAATAACTTAAAATAACATAAAATACATAAAAATAAAAAATAATAATCTTGACCTAGGAGGACGAGGTCCATATGGAGTAGGAGGTTGAGGTGGCAGTGGATGTGGCGGTGTAGGTGGAAGCGGTGGTGGAGGAGGACGAGGTAGCCAACACTGGTTTTTGTTTTTAATGTAATTTTTTTTTAAATTAGGGTACACCCCAAAAGAGTGAGAAAGATCAAAAATACAACAATGGCTGGGTAAGGCCTGTATACATGTCTATTTTGCACAAGGTACGGACAAGTCCTGTGGGATCCATGCCTGGTTCATTTTAATGAACGTGAGCTTTTCCACATTGGCTCTGGACAGGCGGCTGCGCTTGTCTGTGATAACGCCCCCTGCCGTGCTAAATACACGTTCAGATAATACACTGGCTGCAGGGCAGGCCAGCACCTCCAAGGCGTAAAGGGCAAGCTCAGGCCATGTGCCCAATTTGGAGACCCAGAAGTTGAAGGGGGCAGACCCGTCATTCAGTATGTGTAGGCGTGTTCACACATACTGCTCCACCATGTTGGTGAAATGAAGCCTCCTGCTAAGACGTTCCATATCAGCTGGTGGTGCTGGTTGTTGTGGCGTGCTGACAAAGCTTTTCCACATTTTGGCCATGCTAACCCTGCCTTCTGAGGAGCTGGAGGTGCCCCGGCTGCGTTGGCGACCTCTTCCTCCTCCTCTGCCTTCGCCTTGTGCTTCCACTGTGCCCCCGCTGTCAGGTGGGAATGCCACCAGCAGCGCGTCTACCAGCGTGCGCTTGTACTCGCGCATCTTACGATCACGCTCCAGTGAGGGAATTAAGGACGGTACGTTGTCCTTGTAACGGGGATCCAGCAGCGTGGCCACCCAGTAATCAGCACCAGTTAGAATGTGGGCAACTCGGCGGTCGTTGCGGAGACACTGCAGCATGGAATCGCTTATGTGTGCCAGGCTGCCCAGAGGCAACGAAAAGCTGTCCTCTGTGGGAGGTGTATCGTCTGTGTCCTCTGTATCCCCCCAGCCACGCACCAGTGATGGCCATGAGCTAGTCTGGGTGCCACCCTGCTGTGAACATGGTTCCTCCTCCTCTATCTCCTCCTCCTCATCCTCCACCTCGTCATCCCTTGCTGGACAATTGTGTACCTGGAGTTTGTTGGTGCAGGAACCCACCCTCTGAGCCACTTGTGAATGACTGCCCTGAAAGCCTTAAAAAAGGGTTCCTCTTCCTTCTCCTCCTCCTCCTGTGCCACATCCTCTTCCATCATCGCCCGAAGCGTTTTTTCAAGGAGGCATAGAACTGGGATAGTAATGCTGAGAACAGCGTCATCGGCACTGGCCATGTTGGTGGAGTACTCGAAACAGCGCCAACAAGGCACACAGGTCTCGCATGGAGGCCCAGTTATTGGTGGTGAAGTGGTGCTGTTCCGCAGAGTGACTCGCGTGTCCATGCTGCAGCTGAGACCCCACTATCGCCTGCTGCTGCTCGCACAGTCTGGCCAGCATGTGCAAGGTGGAGTTCCACCTTGTGGGCATGTCACATATGAGGCGGTGAGCGGGAAGGCCGAAGTTACGCTGCAGCGCTGACAGGCGAGCAGCAGCAGGGTGAGAACGCCGAAAGTGTGCACAGACGGCCCGCACTTTCTGAAGCAGCTCTGGCATATTGGAGTAATTTTTAAGGAACCTCTGCACCACCAAATTCAGCACATGCGCCAGGCAAGGGATGTGCGTCAAACCGGCTAGGCCCAGAGCTGCTACGAAATTTCGCCCATTATCGCACACCACCAGGCCGGGCTTGAGGCTCACTGCCACCAACCACTCATCGGTCTGTTGTTCCATGTCCCACCACAACTCCTGCGCGGTGTGGGGTTTTCCCCCCAAACAGGAAAATTTTAAAACTGCCTGCTGTCGTTTACCCCTTGCTGTGCTGAAGTTGGTGGTGAAGGTGTTACGCTGACCGGATGAGGAAGCGGTAGAGGATGAGGAAGCGGAGTAGGAGGAATTTATCAACAAGAGGCAAACTGAAGCGCCCTGCAATCCTCGGTGGTGGAAGGACATGCGCCAAACTGCTATCCGCCTCAGGCCCAGCCGCCACTGCATTTACCCAGTGTGCTGTTAGGGAGATATAATGTCCCTGAGCGTGCTTACTGGTTCACCTATCCGTAGTTAGGTGGACCTTGCCACAGATGGCATTGCGCAGTGCACACCTGATTTTGTCCCCCACTTGGTTGTGCAGGGAAGGGATGGCTCGCCTGGAAAAGTAGTGGCGGCTGGGCACGATGTACTGTGGGACAGCCAATGCCATCAGGCTTTTAAAACTCTGCGTCTCCACCAGACGGAATGACAGCATTTCAAAGGCCAGGAATTTTGAAATGCTGGCATTCAGGGCCAGGGATCGCGGGTGGGTAGGGGGGTACTTTCTCTTCCGCTCCAGTGTTTGGGAGATAGAGAGCTGAACGCTTCCATGGGACATTGTGGAGATGGTTGGTGACTCAGGTGGTAGTGTTGCTGGCAGATCCTCTGTTTGCAGGGTGGCAGGTGCTACTGTCACTACCGAGGTGGATGAAGAGGCAGAGACTGCAGCAGAAGAGGAAGCAGGAGGAGCCAGAGACCTTTCTTGGTTTTTGAAGTTTCTACTCCACTGCAGCTCGTGCTTTGCACTTAGATGCCTGGTCATGCAGGTTTTGCTAAGGTTGAGAACGTTTATGCCTCGCTTCAGGATCTGCGTGCAAACCACTTGTGTCTTCTCATCAGCATATTGTCTGAAGAACTGCCAAGCTAGGGAACTCCTTGGACCTGGCTTTGGTGTGCTCGGTCCCTTGCTGCGTTGGGCAGTAGCAGGCGTACTGTCTAGGGGACGGACGCTCTGCTTTTGCACCCTGCTCCCTCTTATGCTGTGCTGGTGGCTCTGTGCGACCTCCGCCTCTTCCTCCGAACTACACAGGTCACCTATATGACGTTGATTCCATGTGGGGTCGAGGACCTCATCGTCCTCCACATCATCTTCCACCCAGTCTTCACCCCTGCCCTCCTTGTCGGTCTGCACAATTGCGAAAGCAGCAGCAGTTGGCACCTGTGTTTCTTCATCATCCGAGACATGCTGCGATGGTCCTCCCATGTACTCATCTTGAAACATAAGTGGTTGGGCATCGGTGCACTCAATCTCTTCCACTTCTGGGGCAGGGCTAGGTGGATGGCCCTGGGAAACCCTGCTAACAGAGTCATCAAAAAGCAGAAGAGACTGCTGCATGACTTGGGGCTCAGACTGCTTGGCTGATTTGCAAGGGGGTGAGATGAAAGACTGATGGACATCGGCTGCAGGTGCCAACTCTGATCTTTCAGCAGTAGACTGGGTGGGAGACAATGTGAAGGAACTGGAGGCACTGTCAGCAACCCAATCTACTATCGCCTGTACTTGTTCGTAGAGCCGCATTAGGCCCGACCAAATACCGCTGCAGGCTCTGTCGCCTACTCGCACCGCAGGAAGGTGTTTCACTTGTGCGTGTAGCTGGCACAGATCGACCACGTCCTCTCCCTGCAACAGGAGCTCCATCAGCAGCACCACCACCGGGGCCACGTCCCTTATTTGACAATCTCCTCATATTTCTCAAATTTAGGATCTTGCCCTAAATGGGTGTTTTTTGAATAGCAGAATAGGAGAACAGTATCTAAAGTGTGTATCTCACATGTACAGATATGCAGAAAATGCACCAAAAATTTTTTTTTTTTGCCCTAAATCTTTTTTTTTTAATGGCAGAATAGGAGAACAGTATCTAAAGTGTGTATATCACACGTACAGATATGCAGAAAATGCACCAAAAAATTCATTTTTGCCCTAAATTTATTTTTTTTGAATAGCAGAATAGGAGAACAGTATCTAAAGTGTGTATCTCACAGTAACATATGCAGTGCTGGTGCACTGAACTTGCATAAAATGCCCGCCGATGCCAACCTAACTAACAGATGGATAAAAGTTATCTTTTCTCTGGCACTGGGCTCAGGGCAGGATAAAAGATTGTGCACTGCACCCACACAACAAAAGCAAGGTAGATCGCTGAGTAATTTGATTTCTGAATCAGGACTCCTATCTAATTCTCTCCCTCAAAGCAGCAGCAGCAGCAACCTCTCCCTACACTATCTAAAGCAGAGTAACGTGCTGTGCTATGTGCCTCTGCACTGGCCAATCACAGCCATGCCATTAGTAGGCACGGCTGTGATGGCTTCTAAGGGCACACGAGTTAAACAAATGTTGATTGGCTGCCCTGCAGCTTTTTAAAATGCGCCATTACATTGCCGAACACCGAACTCGAACCCAAACATACAGTAAATTGTTCGGGTTCGGGTCCGGGTACCAAAAACCCAAAAGTCCGGTACGAACCCGAACTATACAGTTCAGGTTCGCTCAACCCTACCCAGGACACTTCAAATCCTATACATCAACCTACAGTACATTCACCAGCAGGAGAAGCAATCAACAACACAAAATATAAAAGAGAAGCTGCGCTAAAAGAAAAAATTTAAAAAAGTAAACAAATGATCGTGAAAAAAATTACAATTACAGTCAGGTACACCACTAAAAATAATGAAAAATTAACAGCCCTCAGAGGATCATAAAAATGATCCAATTATCTCATGCAAGTGAAAATGTATTCCTGATAAAAACACTGTTAGTTGTTGCATGTAGGTAAAAGTGAACTCTTGATAAAAACACCACCAAAAAACGTGCACCTCCACCACATGTACTGCGCACTTACCGCAAGGCAAGCTTAATAAGCCTGTAGTGTTTATCACTATCTGGATTTGTATCTAGCAGCAGCTCACAGGAGTGGGACAAAAGGTGGACCAGGTAGGCTCGGAACACCGGACACTCAGGATTTTGCGTCAATCATGTACCCAAAAAAGTTAAGAAGAACTCTCCATAGTGTAAATCAGACTAATAAGGGTTTATTAAGAATAAAAGTTGCACTTACAGGAACGAAGATAAAAAAATCCATAAAAAGTCCATAAATAGGTAAGCATACCTATTTGTGATGCCTGATTAATGCTTTGATCTATTTTCTATTTGTAGCTTAATCTTATTTGCTAACCTAATTTGTATTATTGTTCTCATATTTGTATAGTCTTTCTTGATGCTGATCTTTCTTGCACATCCCCTGAAGAAGCAATTAGCGAAACATGTCGGGACACTGTGCAAGTTGTTTTTTGTCCTAATTGAGACCTACTTATTGTGACCACCAATGTATCGATTCACTGTTTATCCTTTGTCCAAATTGTGATTTTAATATCTGAGTTCATTAAAAATTGAACTTTTATATTTTTGATATAAATGGAAAAGAAAAAAAAGCTGCGCTAATATAAAAGTGAAGGTGAGAAAACAATGAATTAGCATAAACTCAATGTAGGAGGTCAATAAGACCTAAAGTGCAAAAAACAGAGAAGCAAAACTTGCAGTCCATATGTGATGTATGAAAATCAAGTATATATTTGCATATAGTCCATAAAACTTTAAATTGGTCTCCACTGTGCAAATGAACCCACAGCATCCAGAAAGAGTGGTGATAGAAAAGTGCTTCCACCTTAATGACACACTGCCGCTTACCAGAAGTGCATGATCTCTTATTACAGGAGATCAGTCAGCGCATAAACAGATAATCCCAATAAAAGGTGTCTTCAGCAGGCAGCGCTACTTGCTTGGATGACTCATGAACAGTAGTCAATCAGGATATGCCACATAAATGAAAAGAAGGCTCACATAGCATAAAATCCTTTAGACTTTTAATAAGAAGTAATAAAAAGCACACTTACAGACGTAAGATGAAACAAAGCATGTAAAACGATCGAGCCGGCCGGCTCCTCGATCTGGCTGCCCATATCTTCCGGGTCTAGCGTATGATGCGGTGACGTCAGAACGTCGCTTACCCATCGTTTCGTCTCAACAGGGACGTGGTCACGGGATACCTGTGTTAAGAGACTTAAGACTGTTCACATTCATTAAGTAAAAAAATGCATTGATCTCACATGGTAGAGATTTTCTAAATATATATAGCTACTGTATGTCATAAAGGACTTACAGGAAAAACAAGTGCTCAAAGATGTTTGGGAAAAGTGTTTTCTTATGAACAACCAGGAAAAGCTGTCAGGATGTATGCTGCTTGGAGAAGTGGCTTGATGCCTTTAAGGAATAGGTTCACCTTTGGAACATGTTACGTGTTCCACCCATTTTTAGAGTGGAACATACTGTATAACATGTTCCAGCATCTGCAGCTCTCCCCCCACTTCCCCTCTCTCTGTGACAGCGGGCAGGGGATCTTCTCCCTGCACCCCCTGTCACAATTTAAAAACAGCGCTGCTGTGCGGGGCTCTGCCCACATGACCATGTCATTTATTCACAGTTTCCTATGAATGAATGCCTACAAGTACCATTAGCCAAGTACCGTCAGCCATTGCTGCTCAATGAGCTGTAAGGGCACTGGTGAGTGCTCTTGTAGTCCATTCATTTTCCTGCTCTTAGGTAATGAGTAAGGATGAGCTCAGGCATGTTCGCAACTAGCACTTGCAGAGCCCGCCAGGAAGTCAGCACTGTGCACCGCTAATCACAGGCAGGGAGACATTTTCCTGATGCACGGCTGCAGTGATCGAGGAATATCTCACTACCTGTGATTAGCGCTGTGCAGTGCCAACTTCCTGGCAGGCTCTGCACATGCTAGTTGTGTACACGCCTGAGCTCATCCTTAGTAACAAGCTATGCTGAGAGTCTGCAGGGGCCTGAGATTGCACCCACAATCTGCTGATTGTGAGTGCAATGCTCTGCAGGTTCCTTAGAACAAAAATATTAAATTCACATTTTTTACATGCAAAAAATGTGTGTTTATTAAACTTTTGAAGAATGTGTCAGATATCAAAGCACCTGATGTTTCTAGGACTGTATGCTGTATGTTTTCCATGTTCTTCTTCTCTTGTTTTTTAAGTCCAAGACAAGTCATCCTTCATGAACTTATAATTGTCAAATCTTTAATAGTGCAATCTAAAATTTCAGGTGGGGGATATTCTGTCCCATCTATATGCATTTTTTCTGTTGTTGTATCATACTGCATCCCGTTGCTGTTGTTTGTAATATGCTGACATTTTGTGGCAGTTAGTCTGTCATTTGGTATCACCCGGTGTCCTCCCCTCCTATTTAGTTTGCTTTAGTTTACTCCTTGCTAGACCCACCCTGTTTCTTTCACGTTTCCTCCATAAGTATTAGGTCCCTTTCAGACAGGTGTTCTGATCAGGTCTGCCTGTCAGTTTTTCAGGCAGACCTGACGAGAAGGTCTGGGCATTCCTATGGAATTATGTCCGTTTACACCTGCCTATCTCCCAGTCTGATCAGGTCCGCTACAAAAAAAGTCTGCAGGCAGGTCCAGGGCCTGGCTCTACCAACGGCTGGGAGTGCCTAGATCAGAAGCCTGGCTAAAAAGAATAACAAATTCTTTGGCAAATAACTCAGCTCACATATGTGTATTTCAAGATTTGGATGTCTGGAATTTAAACATAAAAAATTGCTTTGACCCTAAGTACTAGATTTAATTGGTATTTTTAAATCTGCTTGTAGTTCAGTTTTAAGATCATTTTAACTCATCTGTGGGGTCATTTGTTATATATGTATAACTTTGAAATATTGATTAAATCCATCTTAACAGGATGCATCTAATTAAAAAAAATAAGCCTTTGGAAATATCTGTTCCAATAAATATGGATAGAACTATCTATAATAAGTAAACTGGTCAATATTTGTGCTTATACTATTAGTGTAATTGCAAACAATGGCCATTTTTTAATCCAAGGTTTCCCTCTCACGGTCCTTTGTCTTTTTAAAAAACCTGAGGCTTATTGTAAGCAATATCAAAATAACTAGCAGTCCATGAGAAAATCGACTAATTTATTAGAGGGGCATTGGGGAGTAACTCTGCTGATATGAAGCTTTGTAGCGCAATAACCCACGCAAGAGACAGTAGCATGAGTGCATTTCAATTTCCCGTGCCCTGCAGATAAATCCACTGGCCTTTGCTTTATGAACTACTATTGATTTTTCATCCTTGTTGGGTCATTCTGACTACAATGCAATTCTTTTAGTTTGGTTTAAATAGGAATATTTATCACATACACCACACACTGCAAAATGTCTAGTACCTTGCAGCAGAGAACAGATATCCAGCAACTAGTTTTATTCAGTAGATTTATTTAATCGAATTGTATTATTGTTATAATTACATAGCCCCCGACTGTCTGTCATTTGGAGGGACTGCCTCTCTTTTTGAATCAAATCTCTTTATTTCTCTTTAAATATACCTCTTTTAGTTATGGCATGTTCAGTTTAGAGTAGACTTTATAGTGGCAAGTTATCAAAATCTCTAAAGCCCATGTAGTTGTTTGACCGAGGTAGGAGAACATTACCAAAATGCACCCCTAGCAGAAAACTTCTTTGACATATTCAAGAAGTACGAAGAGCTATAGACAGACTTGTGAGAAGGAGGACTTAAACAGTGTCCTGGTCTTCATCACTGATTTCCAGAGTAAATGCCACTGACCAGGAGCTGCCTTTCCACTGAACTCCCCTGACTACAGATAAGCTCAGTTTATTTTGTTTTCCATTAAAGCCTAAGGCTGGCCATACATGTGCAATTTTCTTGCACAATTTTCCATAAAATGTACCTTAAACTGCAAGGACCTGCCTAATTGGATACAATTGAAAGTTTTTTAGTTTTGACCTCATATTATATGGTTTTTGGTAAATCTAAAGGAAAATTGTACCAGGTAATTGAACATGTATGGCCAGCCAAAATAAAAACAAAACAATCACCACAAGGACCTCGCATCAAGAGCCTGATTATGTCTGTCCTAAACTTCTTAGCTGCTCTTTAGCATTACTGAACTGTAGGCAGTTAGCAGGATCCCCGAACCTCTTCTGTGCAAACACCAGATTTTGAGTACTGACCCCCATCTACAGATACTTACCTTCCCCATGCTCTGCCACAACTCTATAACTTTGTGAAGGCCAGAGGTCCTAACCCTGTGTAATCCTTGTTTCAGAAGATGTTGGAGGTTACACACGATTACAGTCTTCCTCCTCCATCTTCTAATGTAACTGTTTGGGCCATGTGATTGACTTCTAAGGTTTAAGCACTGCATTCTACGAGGAGGTCAGATACTCTTGCATAGCTAGTACTGGAATGAATGAACTTCTGTGCTCATGCCTGGGAATTACAGTATTCCAGCCCAGCCAATCAAGATGGCTGAAGATCTCAAACCCAGAAAAAAAAAATGAGTGAAGATGTCGGCGCTTGTGAGAGTGAGCAGAGGAGAGTATAGTTAAACTTCAAAACCAAACTCAGGGCTAAACAAATATTGGGGGTTATTTACTAAAGGCAAATCCACTTTGTACTACAAGTGCAAAGTTCACTTGACGTTGCACTTGAAATTGCACTGAAAGTGCACTTGGAAGTGCAGTCGCTGTAGATCCGAGGGAGACATGCAAGGAAAATAAAAAACAGCATTTTAGCTTGAACATGATTGCATAATAAAATCAGCAGAGCTTCCCCTCAGTTCAGATCTACCCCTCAGATTTACAGCGACTGCACATCCAAGTGCACGTTCAGTGCAATTTCAAGTGCACTTTGCGTTTGTAGTTTGCACTTGTAGCGCAAAGTGGATTTGCCTTTTGTAAATAACCCCCATTGTGTACAAAAAGTGCTGCATTGTAAAAGGATGAAAATCAATATATCAATACATTTGTGAAATCACAATGAGAAAAAAAAAGAATAATTCCACAACAAGTGCCTCAAAATTCATGTAAGTCTATGATTGTTGACAAACCATAATGAAGGTGCAAAATAATATGTGCAAACCAATGTGAAAGTGTAAAAATGCAATCAATATAAAATAGCAATTGGTGGCGATGAATTTAAATCTCCCTCCATCCTTAGTGTTCCATCTGCAGGCAGTGTTCTCATTTGCTCGGAGGACTGACTATGTCCCTTATCTGGGCATTCACCTTACACCTTCTTTGGCTTCTTACCCTCCTCTATATAAGAAATTGGAGAAGATCTTTGGGGGTGGGCGAACCATGATCTATCCTGGTTGGGTAAAATCCATTCCTTTAAGATGACATTGGTACTGCATTTATTGTACTATTTTCGGTCCTTACATATATCGATCATTCGGCCAGATTTATCTTAATTTCATTCTAAGATCATCCAATACCTCTGGGAGGGAAAGGGCTATAGAGTATCAAATCAAGTCCTTTTCGAAAAAGAGGCCTTGGATTTCCACATCTAACGTTATATTACCAGGCAGCCCAGATACTGTAGCTCAGTTCTTGGTGGTCTACACCTGTAATGAAAAACCTGAATAGATTGCTATGGAGCGAATGGCAGTTAATATGATCCCGCTAGAATACATTAAACAGCAACCTGCGATGCAACGGTTGCCTATTTTGGCCCCTACTTTATCCAACTCTTTGGCTGTTTGGAACTGGATGTGGCATAACCCCAATCTTATTTCACCTTTTAATCCATTGGCTCGCCTCCTAAATAACCCTGCCTTTCCCCAAAGCCTCTACAAGATCGGTCAATTTTTGACACATCGAGCTCCCTTCACTCTTTCAGATTGTCCCTCATAATTGAAAATGCTTGCCTCAGGGACCTTCAGATTCTACCAAATCCCACATTTTTTGTGCTCCTCTGGACCCATGGTTACCAGGGACCCCAAAGTAACCCCCTACGAAAGATGGTGCACACAAGATGCAGGTCACAGAAGGGGATTTACATTATCTACAGGCTTGATACCACCAAACTGTTTTACATGCGGGCATGGGACTCGGATTTGGCTTCTGAGAAAGACTTGGACCATTGGCATGCCTGTTTCCACTCAGCATACAAGGGTCTATTGACCATCTCTTTGGTGGAGGCCAATGTAAAAGTTCCTGGGTGGTACATGGTTCCATTCTGTCTTTTAAAACTATACCCAACCTCCTCGCCTCTTTGTTTTTGAGGTTGCCATTCTTATGGCACCATGTATCATATATGGTGGTAATGTCCTAAGCTACAGGGCTTCTAGAAGAAGGTTTTTACTCTGATAAGAAGGGTCTCAGGGACACTGACCCCTCAATTGTCCCACATTGCTTTACTGAATGAGTCTTCCTCGTGCTACACAAAAGTTGATTTTTTTATGCTATTAGCTGCTAAACTTAACATAGCTCACTCTTGAAATAAACCTTCAGTGTACATTTCTATGTTTTGACACAAGATTTTCTAGATTATGCTTAACAAACACCTTGCTAGCATGGTTAATGATACAACCAAAATGTTTGAGAAGGTTTGGGGTACATGGGCCAGCTATGTCCACATTGATTTTTAGCCATACCTGCTGCCTTCTATATGGCCCTACCCGATCCAATAACCTCAATATTCCCCCTCTGGGTTTCCCTCGCCTTTTAGGTCCTTTTTCTTCTCCTACCTTTTCTTCCTTCTCTTCTAATTCCTCTTACTAGCCTAGTCCTACGTTTCACCTCTTTTTCTATTCGGGCATCGCCCTTCCTTTTTTACCATGTGTGAGCCCTGAGGTTATACATGGATGCTGCTTTGTATCTTTTAGAACAAAATGATGATGTCTATAGCAGGATTCATTCTGAGTCCTGCTCTGGGTAGGCCAAAGTCAATCTGATTTTTTTAGTTATGCTCTTTTAATTTGCCTCACCAGGGTTCTGGCTCTTGTACTCTTTGGTGCTCTGCACCTTAATATTATTTTTAATCAAATAGATTAAAAGTAGAAAACAATCAATATGCAACATAAAGTTCATATAATTCATGGTCAAAATGTTATCCCTGCAGATGGATCCATAACACAAACCACAATGTCCAAACCACAAGTCAAATATCTATGGAAATGTGCTGAATATCATCCAGTCCGGAAGTGCAAAATCACCAGGATCATCACCAGAAACCCCCCAAAGAGTGTATATTCACCTTGGAAATGGGCCAAAAGACCCTTAAAATAAACAATCTGGGATTCAGGGTGGTTGCTACAGGCGTACATTCAATAAACATCAAGGAATTCACAGTGGGCCCTTAATTCTTTCAATGAAACAATGAAACACTAAGCTTCATGACAGTTCAACTAAATAAATATATTTTTTATTAATAAAATGCATTTACATTTAGGAGCCAGAGTATTAGGCATGTAAAATTACCAAACTGCCACCTCACCTCACTTGCTCGCTTGCAAACATACTCTCTCACCTTTATTATGGTTTGTCAACAGATTGAATTTTGAGAAACTTTTTATTTATTTATTATTTTTTATCAATTGTGATTTCACATAATTTAATGATATTCATCCTTTTGCCGCACCACACTTTTTGTACACATTATTCATCACATACACTAAAGCTGGATGCACACTATACAACTTTTGTTTTTAGATTTCCTTTAGATTTACCTTCAACTATGTAGTACAAGGGCCTGCCTGATTGCATACAAATTGAAAATGTTTAGGTTTGACCTCATATTCTATGGTTTTGGTAAATATGAAGGAAAAAATCTAAAGAAAATTGTATAGTGTGTATCCAGCTTTAGTGTGCTTGCAGCTTAAAGGGGTTGTAAAGGTTCATTTTTTATTTTCTAAATAGGTTCCTTTAAGCTAGTGCATTGTTGGTTCACTTACCTTTTCCTTGCATTTCCCTTCTAAATGTTTTTATTTCTTTGTTTTCTTTGTCTGAATTTCTCACTTCCTGTTCCTCCTCAGTAAGCTGATCAGTAAGCTGTTCTGGCTGACTAAACACCGCTCGGATGATGGGGGCAAGCTTACTGAGGAGAAACAGGAAGTGAGAAATTCAGACAAAGAAAAAAAACATTTAGAAGGGAAATCGAAGGAAAAGGTAAGTGAACCAACAATGCACTAGCTTAAGAGCCGGTTCACACCAGGGCGACTCGTCAGGCGACTCACGCTTTTCAATGTAACCGTTCTAAGTAAGAGCGACTCAGGTCGCTCCGACTTAGAAAAAGGTTCCTGTACTACTTTTGGGGGCGACCCAAGGCGACCTGCATTGACTTCTATACAGAAGTCTTATGCAAATCGCCTCGGCGGGCGTCTCAAGTCGTCTTGAGATCGCGCCGCCGAGGTTGCCCCCACAAGTCGTGCCGCGTCGCGCCGCCCTGGTGTGAACCGGGTCTTAAGGAACCTATTTAGAAAATAAAAAACAAACCTTTACAAACCCTTTAATAGTATTCTTGATGCATAAACTTCTCATTTACATCTAAACAAATTTTGACTAAATACAAGAGGTATAACTGATGTAGAACAACTCAGTATTCATCTGAATAAACAGACCATCTCCCAAGAGCTACATAATGTTCTGGCACAAGATAAGTTCTGGGTCAGTTTAGTTTTTCATAAAGGACAAGTGCAGGTAAAGGGTCTGCTGCCAAAGTGCACCTATCTTTTCAAAACCATTCCACTGCTCCAATGGGAACCTGGATTTGAAGATGTAGGCTCCTGATCTTTCATACTTACTGTATCCTTCTCTAATGTTGTAGTGAGTCACTAACCTGGAAAAAGCATGTATATTTTGGATGTCATTACATCTGCTATAATTGCTTAACTCTTACTTCCTGCCCTTCAGACTGACTTCTGCCCCCCTTGCCCGCTACAATAGGCTGACTTTTTTTACAGTATAACAAGACTGGACATTAGAACCATACAAGACATGCTGAGAGTGATGGTTAAAAGGCAGAAAAAGACAGTTTGCTTTCTATGTATGAGTACATTTTGGACTAACGGCTGTCTGAGTAGGGCAAATAGTTACCATGAAAGTTTGGTTTTTGGCGTACAGGCCCAGAATAGGTAAACTGTAAGTTCACAGTACAAGGACAGTAACAATGAAGACTTGGAGTTTATTATTCATGGGAATGTGTTAGTCATCAATATAATGTGCCTCTGACAGCCACGGCTTATGTTGACTGTACAGAAATCCAGCCATGCCTGCTATGCATATTCTGACAGTTTTGGAGCTCGAACTATAAAAGACAAGTCAGCAGCTCCCATATTTCTACTCTGACAGCTTCCTTTTAAAGGCTAGCTCAATTTTAACACAAACTTTCTTATATGTTTTTGTCTTTGTAGGCTCCAAGGTCAAGATTATGTGTAAAACCTTGTGAGCTGCTATATATAACACAAATTCAGCTGCCAACACTCCCCACGCTTCCTTATAATGTGACACTGCAAATAAAATAAACCCAATTAGTGCAGCGCTAAATCAATACTACAAATTAATAAAAAATTATGAAAATTAGATATATGCAATCTCATAAAGTGCACTGTGTCTAACAAAGTGCAATAATTAACTGCTTGTAGTGCAAAAATCCAATAAAATGTCCAAACATAAAGTGCAATGTGCTTGATACTCCACACGGTGTCCTTATGCACTTCAATCCATAATGTGACAGTCTATTATATATTATTTGAAGAACAATTTGTGAAAACGTGGTATCTTCACAGTGCTCCAGTGCTCCAGAATCCTTGTGCAACCCTCCACCAGATGTACCTTCACCTTATAGGCTTAATTAAAGCGCTTATGATACAGATCAATCCTCTGGGATATTCCTTCTGTTGTTCCTCCTTCCTATGGTCTGTTCTTTAACTCAGGTGCTGGATCGGCATTGTTCCTCCTTCCTGATATTCGCCCGTAATCTCCACTCTCATATCACCCACATGTAAAGCAACAGAAGCTTACAATAGTACTTTATCATTTTTATATATTTATTCAAATAAAAAACAACCCAATATGTACACTCACATTTCTTATAATAAAACAGAGCCTTGGTATATGTAACCATATACACTAAGTCAATGGTATCACCTAAAAACCGGTTCTGTTTTATTATGAGAAATGTGAATGTACATATTGTTTTTTTTTTTTTTTATTTGAACAAATATATAAAAACAATAAAGCACTATTGCAAGCTTCTGTTGCTTTATATGTGTATTGCAAAATGAGTGTTTTGGTTTTCCATAGTCATTTTTAACAGGACTGTGACATCACTTCCGGAACCGCTGGTAAATCCTGGGCTCACTCCCCTTTAGCAGCTTTGTCTCATATACAGTGCTGTTAAAAAGTATTTGCCCCTTTCCTGATTTTTTTGCATATTTCTCACACTTAAATGATTCATATCATCAAACAAATTTTAGTATTACACAAAGATAACCAGAGTAAATCCAAGAAGCAGTTTTTAAATTATTATTTAATTTATTAAGGGAAAAAAGCTGTTCAAACCTGCCTGTCCCTATGTGAAAAAGTAATTGCCCCCTCCTATGCTGAATAATGAATGAACTGTGATTAACCACAATTTTTTGGAAAGCTTAGTTAAATTTCACTTGCCACACCCAGTCCTGATTACTGCCAGACCTGTTGAATCAAGAAATCACATAAATAGAAGCTGTCTGACAAAGTGAAGCACGCTACCAGATGACAAAAAGCCACACATTATGTCACAATCTAAAAAAATTCAAGAACAGATTATAAACAAACATGTATCAGTCTAGGAAGGGTTTTAAAGCCATGAATAATGTCATTTAAAACGGGGGAAAAGCCTGTTCCCCACACACGGTCGTTTTTCACGTCATTTTTTCTCTTGACGAGAAAAACAACCGTCTGTGGGCTCCCTATGGGAAACACTGCCGCGGAAAACATGTCGAAAAAAACGACGAGAAAAATTAGAACATGTTCTAATTTTTCTCGTCGTTTTTAATACCGTTTTTCTGGTCGAAAAAGACGACAGAAAGCCCACAGACTATCGTTTTTCTCGTCGAATGGGAAAAATGTCGTTTTTTTCAACGAGAAAAACGGCCGTGTGTACGCGGCATCAGGCTTTGGAACTCCAGTGAACCAAGGGGAGAGCCATTATCCACAAATGGAGATAACTTGGAACAGTGGTGAACAGTGGTGGACCTTCCTAGGAGTAGCCGGCCTACAAAAATTACTCCAAGAGCATGACGACTCCTCATCCAGGAGGCCATAAAAGAACCCTGAACAACATCTAAAGAACTGCAGGCCTCACTTGCCTCAGGTAAGATCAGTGTTCATGATTCAACAATAAGAAAGAGAATGGGCAAAAATGTCATCCACGGAAGAGTTCCAAGGCCAAAGCCACTGCTGACCAAAAAGAACACAAAGGCTCATCTCACATTTACCAAAAAACATCTTGATTTACGGACCGCCCGCCGTCGTTAAACGTCGGTACTTTGAAGAGGGATATTGTTGTTATGGCAGCAGCTAGCTACCATAACCCCGGTATCCTCTTCTTCAGCGGGCGGTCCGCCTTCAGATAAAAGTGGTATCTGCGGCGGATTCACTGCAAGATCACTTTTATCGGCCGCATGTCCCCCCTCCTACTTCAGTGCCCTCCGCCGCTTACCAGAGCCGCCAGCAGCGGCGGAGGCGATCACATCCTGTCTCCTGTTAGGTATGGAGATGAGGGAGGGGAAGATGGCCCCCACCCGTCTCCATACCATTGCAGGGCGGAAGCGGCGTCAAACGTCTCTTATAGAGACATTTTTATTTTTTTGCATTTTAGTGTCTTTTTGACCCAAGATCTCATATTTAAGAGGTCCTGTGACTCCTGTCATGCTTTTTTTCTAATACAAAGGATGGTAACATTCCTTGTAATAGGAATACAAGTGACACCATTTTTTTTTAAAAGAACAGTGTAAAAATTAAAAATAAAAGTTAAAATAAATAAGAAAAAATAAATAAAAAATGTTAAACGCACCCCGCCGAGCTCGCGTGCAGAAGTGAACGCATACGTGAGCAGCGCCCGCATATGAAAACGGTTTTCAAACCACACATGTGAGGTATTTCTGCGATCGTTAGAGGGAGAGCAATAATTCTAACCCTAGACCTCCTCTGTAACTCAAAACATGCAACCTGTAGAATTTTTTAAACATAGCCTATGGAGATTTTTGAGGGTAAATGTTTGTTTCCATTCCACGAGCGGGCGCAATTTTGAAGTGTGGCATGTTGGGTATTAATTTACTCAGCGTAACATTATCTTTCACAATATAAAAAAAATCGGGCTAACTTTACTGTTGTCTTATTTTTTTATTCAAAAAGTGTACTTTTTCCAAAAAAAGTGTGCCTGTAAGACCAATGCGCAAATACGGTGTGACAGAAAGTATTGCAATGACCGCCATTTTATTCTCTAGGGTGTTAGAAAAAATAAATAAATATATATATATATATATATATATATATATTGTGAGGGGGTTAACTCGGTAGCGGGTGTGTGTGACCCCCTGGTTGGGCTCCCCACACAAAAACAGGGCCAGCAGACGGAGGTTGTGGTTTTCAAAATCAAAAGGTGCGGTTTATTTCTCTATGTACAGTGACAAAAACACAGCAAAGCCAAAAAGAAACAAACAAAATAAATCCTGGTCAGTTTGACCTCTGACTAAACATGCAGGTTTCCTAAACTAACAACTGGGATCAGCCTAGTGCTGTCCTAGTCCCTAAGTCCCTGGTTTAGTAAAAGTCCAAACAAATAGCCACACAGGCTTTGCCTCACCGCACAGGGGTTCACTCTCCCTAGACAGTCCACACAGGTCTGGTTCCAGGCATGAGCTAACATCTAATGAATCTGGGAGTTTTATATCTACCCCCCTGGATGCAACCAGGTGACTTTACCTTCCTGCTGTCACATACCCCCCCCTCTTGTTTTAACCTTGGGGTTGGAACACCAGCAATCAGGCATTCATGTACTCGAGACAAAGCATCCACATTCCCCATTTGAACGCCAGGGCGATGCTTTACTGTGAAGTTGAATTCCTGTAGGGCCAGGAACCACCTATTCACTCTTCTATTTGTCTCCTTGTTTTGAGCCATCCACTTTAACGGAGCGTGATCCGTAACCATGTCAAAGTGCCTACCTAGCAGATAGTACCGAAGGGAATCTAGAGCCCACTTCACCGCTAAACACTCCTTTTCAACCGTGGCGTAATTTACCTCATGGGACTTCAACTTCCTGCTGAGGTAAATGACTGGGTGCTCTTCCCCGTTCCAGACCTGGGACAATACTGCTCCTAACCCCACATCTGACGCATCACTTTGTACGACAAAGTCTTTAGAGAAGTCGGGTGAGTACAACACTGGCTGGCTACATAAGGCTTGTTTCAAGAATTGGAATGCTGCCTCAGCCTCGGGGGTCCATTTAATCATGACCGACCCTTTCCCTTTCGTCAGGTTGGTTAGGGGCACAGCCTTAGAAGCAAAGTGGGGAATGAAGCGCCGATAATAACCCGCGATTCCCAGAAAGGCCCGTACCTGCTTCTTGCTGTTGGGACGTGGCCAACTCTGGATGGCCTCGACTTTGTTGAGTTGGGGTTTTATCACTCCCCTGCCAATGGTGTACCCAAGATATTTGGCCTCCTCCTGCCCAATGGTACACTTCTTGGGGTTAGCCGTAAACCCCGCTTCCCGGATAGAGTCTAGGACTGCTTGCACTTTTGGCAGATGTGAGGCCCAATCTGTGCTATGGACAATTACGTCATCCAGGTAAGCCGCAGCATACTTCCGATGGGGCCTCAGTATCTGGTCCATTTTCCGCTGGAATGTGGCCGGCGCATTCTGTAACCCGAACGGCATTCTCTTATATTGGAACGCCCCGTCTGGGGTTACAAATGCGGTTTTCTCTTTGGCCGACTTGGCCAGGGGAATTTGCCAATACCCTTTTGTGAGGTCAAGAGTCGTCATGTATCGGGCTGTTCCCAGCCGGTCGATCAACTCATCTATACGTGGCATGGGGTAGGTGTCAAATTTTGTAACTTTGTTCAACTGACGAAAATCGTTACAAAATCGCCAGCTCCCATCCGGTTTAGGCACCAACACAATGGGACTAGACCAATCACTTTGGGACTCCTCTATCACCCCTAAGTTCAGCATTTTCTGTACTTCCTCCCGTATTGCCTCCCGTCGGGCCTCTGGGATCCGATAGGGTTTTAACTTCACCCTTTCACCGGGCGGGGTAATAATATCATGCTCTACCCCAGATGTTTGTCCCGGCAGCTCAGAGAACACCTCCTTGTTGCGAAGCACAAACTCCTTAACCTCCTGTTGTTGGGGTTGTGACAAGGTGGCTGCTATTCCAACCTCCGGAATCACGCAACCAGTTTGAGCTGGTGACCAAGTTTCTGCGACTAGGGACTCTCTATCCCTCCAGGCTTTCAACAGATTAACGTGATATATCTGTTCGGGCTTTCGCCTTCCTGGTTGTCTGACCTTGTAATTCACTTCGCTCACTTTTTCCATTATCTCGTAGGGGCCTTGCCATTTGGCAAGGAATTTACTTTCAACCGTAGGGACAAGTACCAATATCCTATCCCCCGGGGAAAAGGTACGGGTCTTTGCTCCACGGTTGTACACTCTCTGCTGTGCCAACTGCGCTTGGGCCAAATGTTCCTTCACGATGGGCATTACCTGTGCAATTCGATCTTGCATCAGGGCGACATGCTCAATCACACTCCTGTGGGGAGAACTCTCACTTTCCCAAGTTTCCTTGGCAATATCCAACAGCCCTCTTGGGTGTCTCCCATACAGTAACTCAAAGGGGGAGAATCCCGTAGAGGATTGGGGCACCTCCCTAATAGCAAACATCAAATAAGGAAGTAGACAGTCCCAATCCTTTCCATCTCTATCCACCACTTTCTTCAACATTTGTTTTAGGGTTTTGTTGAATCTTTCAACCAGCCCATCGGTTTGGGGGTGATACACAGATGTACGCAATTGCGTCACTTTGAACAATTTACACAGCTCTTTCATAACCCGGGACATAAAGGGTGTACCTTGGTCCGTAAGCAGTTCTTTACAAATACCCACCCGGCTAAAAACAAGAGATAGCTCTTTGGCTATGGTTTTGGCCGAGGTATTTCTGAGAGGGATCGCTTCTGGATAACGGGTGGCATAGTCCATTATAACCAATATGTACTGGTGCCCCCTAGCGGACTTGATTATAGGACCTACCAAATCCATTGCGATTCTCTCAAACGGGACCTCAATGATGGGTAGAGGGACCAGCGGGCTACGGAAATGTGGCATCGGGGCCGACCTCTGACACACAGGGCAGGAGGAACAATAATTTTCTATGTCCTTCATCACCCCAGGCCAATAGAATCTCTGTAATACCCTCTCTCGGGTTTTCTCTGTCCCCAGATGACCTCCAAGAATGTGCCCATGGGCCAACTCCAACACCAACTTCCTGTAAGGTTTGGGCACCACCAGCTGCTCAACGGTTTCTTCTGCCCTTTTTGCCACCCGATACAGTAGGTCCTTCTCTACGCTGAAGTATGGGTAAGTGCAGGTAATATCTGGGTTCACTAACTCGCCATCTATTTCCACTACGTTTTCCCGTGCCTTTATTAGGGCGGGGTCTTTTAACTGTTCTGTGGCAAAATTTTCCCTGTGAACCTCCAGATCAGAAAACTCCACAGACGGTAGGTTTTCGTCTGAGGAGGTGGGCTCCTCTCCAGTTTCTTGAGTCTCCCCTGCCAATACTGACAAGGGAAATTCTGGAGAGTCCTCCCCACTCTCAGAGGAGTTCTGGCTATCACATTCCTGGTACATAGGGGCACCAGTGGGGGGCTCAGGATCATCCCACAGTTCCCAGAACTTCGGAAAATCCCTTCCCACAATGGCATCATGCGGTAATTGAGATACTAACCCCACTGGATGAGAGAGGGTACCTTTGGGGGTCTCGAAACACACTGTAGTCACTGGATACTCTCGGGTGTCCCCATGCACACAAATAACAGCTACCTTGCTATTCCCAGAGACCTCTGTTTTAACTAATTCAGCCTTTATCAGGGTCACAAGGCTACCTGAATCCAGCAATACCACAACATTTCTACCATTAATACACATTTTGCATAAATGTTTCTCAGTTCCCCGAATGGCAGTGCATGCGACTGTCGCACACAGCGACTGACGTCTGTCCATCAGAAAGTCACATTGCATGGGTTCCTCCACAACCGGGCAATTTGCTGCAATATGTCCCGCTTGCCGGCAGCGGTAGCAAACGATCCTTCTTGCGGCCTCTTGAGCCGCTGATTTCCCAGGCTGTTCTCGCCAAACTTGGGGTAGAGCTCCCACCCTCTCACTCTCTCCACCCTCACCCCTTGGAATCCTCTTATCCGCCCCTGGGGATGGTCTGGTCTTAGGGTGGAAAGTCCGAGAGTCTCTGGAAGAGGCCGTCAGGTTCTCTGTAGCCAAGTATCTCTCTACACGATCCACAAGTTTACCGGCCGTTTCTGGGTCTCCGTGGCTTACCCACTTTTGAATGGCGGTAGGAAGAGCTCTCAAGAAACGATCCATCACAACACGTTCCACAATCTCCGGTGCGGACAAAGTCTCTGGCTGTAGCCACTTCCTGCTCAGGTGAATGAGATCATACATTTGAGACCTGGGGGGTTTTCCAAGCTGGAAAGTCCAGTTATGCACACGCTGAGCCCGGACAGCCAGGGTGACACCCAGCCTTGCCAATATTTCAGCTTTTAGCATCACATAGTCTTTTGCTTGGTCAGGCTCTAGGTCATAGTAAGCCTTCTGCGATTCACCAGTTAACAGAGGAGCCACCAGTCCAGCCCACTGCTCCTCAGGCCACTTTTCTCTTTCAGCAGTCCTTTCAAATGTGGTCAAAAATACCTCTGGATCATCCTCTCCAGTCATTTTTGTCAATAAACGACTCACCCCAAAGGACGCGGTATTAGTGGGACGGCTTTCCTCACTGGTCTGCGGACGTTGCTGCATTACTGCTTCCATTTGTTGTAGTCTCTGCTCTTGCTTCTGTAACAGGTCTATGAAGCGGGCCTCAGATTGCTGCTGGGCTTGTTGATGAGCTTGCTGCTGGGCTGCAAGGCTCCTTTGCAAACCTGCATTTGTCTGCTGTTGATTGGCATTTGCTAGAGCCAGCTGTTTCAGTATCTCCTCCATGCTGGCTTAAAAAAAACTGCCCGCATTCTCCACCAACTGTGAGGGGGTTAACTCGGTAGCGGGTGTGTGTGACCCCCTGGTTGGGCTCCCCACACAAAAACAGGGCCAGCAGACGGAGGTTGTGGTTTTCAAAATCAAAAGGTGCGGTTTATTTCTCTATGTACAGTGACAAAAACACAGCAAAGCCAAAAAGAAACAAACAAAATAAATCCTGGTCAGTTTGACCTCTGACTAAACATGCAGGTTTCCTAAACTAACAACTGGGATCAGCCTAGTGCTGTCCTAGTCCCTAAGTCCCTGGTTTAGTAAAAGTCCAAACAAATAGCCACACAGGCTTTGCCTCACCGCACAGGGGTTCACTCTCCCTAGACAGTCCACACAGGTCTGGTTCCAGGCATGAGCTAACATCTAATGAATCTGGGAGTTTTATATCTACCCCCCTGGATGCAACCAGGTGACTTTACCTTCCTGCTGTCACAATATATATATATAAAGGGATTTTTATAACAGCTTACCTGTAAAATCCTTTTCTTGGAGTACATCACGGGACACAGAGCGACTTAGTCATTACTAATGGGTTATATAGATTACCTTCAGGTGCTGGCACTGGCAACTTCCAAACCGGAAGTACCCTCCCCTATATAAGCCCCTCCCATCCGGGAGCACCTCAGTTTTGTAGCAAAGCAATAAGTGTCCCTAAAAGAGGGGTGGGAGCTCTGTGTCCCGTGATGTACTCCAAGAAAAGGATTTTACAGGTAAGCTGTTATAAAAATCCCTTTTTCTTTTTCGTACATCACGGGACACAGAGCGACTTAGTCATTACTAATGGGACGTCCCAAAGCAATGCCAAATGAGGGGAGGGATACACTATACATAAGCTGGGCGCCATCAGGCATGAGGATCTTTTGCGGCCTGCAACACACTGCGCCCAAAGGCGACATCCTCCTGACTTCTAACGTCTACCTGGTAGAATCTAGTAAACGTGTGTACTGAAGACCATGTTGCGGCCTTACAGACTTGAGCCAGGGAGGCCTGGTGATGCACTGCCCATGAAGTTCCAACTGCTCTTGTGGAGTGCGCCCTAACTTTGAACGGAGGCGGTCTCCTTCTCAAGCCATAGGCTTGTATTATGACCTGTCGAATCCACTTGGCTAAAGTAGATTTTGATGCTGCCTGACCCTTTCTGGGGCCTTCCGGCAGAACAAACAAAGTATCCGTTCTACGAATCTGAGCAGTGGCTTTTAAATAAGCTTTAACTGCTCTTACTACATCCAAAGAATGCAATAACTTTTCCTCTACCGAACTAGGTTTGGGAAAAAAGGAAGGAAGAACCATATCTTGGTTCAAATGAAACCTTGATACCACCTTAGGAAGAAAGGCTGGATGAGGACGTAATACTACTCTGTCCTTATGGACAACCAGATATGGCTCCTTACAGGACAAGGCGGCTAATTCCGATACTCTTTTAGCCGAACAAATGGCTACTAAGAAAATCAATTTCCTGGTGAGAAGAACCAAGGAAATGTGCTGCAATGGTTCAAATGGTTGTTTCTGTAGAACCGACAGAACCAGGTTTAAGTCCCATGGACATATGGGAATACTAACTGGAGGGCTAATACGCATCACTCCTTGTATGAAAGCTTTGATTAATGAATGCAAAGCCAAGGGCCTTTGAAAAAATATTGACAAGGCCGAAATCTGACCCTTGATAGTACTCAAGGCAAGCTTCCTATCTACAGCCCACTGTAGGAAGTCCAGAATCCTACCTATTACGTACTTACGCGGATGCCATTTCCTGGCTTCACACCACGCGATGTACGCCTTCCAGATCCTACAATAGATCTGCCTGGATACCGGCTTCCTGGCATTGATCATGGTAGATACCACAGGATTAGGGAGCCCTCTCTTTCTTAGAATGTGGGCTTCAATAGCCAGGCCGTCAAACCCAGGGCTGGTAAGGAAGGGTGGTATATCGGTCCCTGCGAAAGCAGGTCCGGACGATGTGGGAGGGTCCAAGGACTCCCCACTGACATTTTTACGATCTCCGCGTACCATGCTCTTCGGGGCCACGCTGGAGCCACCAGAATCACTGGTTTCTTTTCTACCCTGATTCTGCGGATTAATCGCGGTAACAATTGTGGCGGTGGGAATGCATATATCAGTTTGAACTGATCTCAAGGGAACACTAGGGCATCCGAGCCGCAAGCTAGGGGATCCCTTGTGCGAGACACAAATCTGTCCACCTTTGCGTTGAATCTGGATGCTAGCAGATCTACATCCGGTGTTCCCCACCGCTGGCATATTGCCTGGAAAACCTCGGGGTGAAGAGACCATTCCCCCGGGCATAACCGCGGATATGGCTGGGACATATCTTTCTGCCCATTCCAGGATGCAATTCGCTTCCCTCTGGGCTGCACGACTCCTGGTGCCACCCTGATGATTGATATATGCCACTGCTGTGGCATTGTCTGATTGAATTCTGACAGGGGACCCTTGGAGTTTGGATGTCCATGCTACTAGGGCATACCGGGCTGCTCGTATCTCTAAGAGATTGATGGGCAGGGCCTTCTCTGCTTCTGACCACTTGCCCTGGAGAGACCATTGCTCCAGTACTGCCCCCCAGCCTATGAGGCTGGCATCTGTAGTGACCACCTTCCAAGAAACCGGACTGAGGGGTTTACCTTTTTCCAGATTCTGGGGCACCAACCACCAATGGAGGCTCTTGCGAACGGAAGGGGACATTGGTAAGTCTAAAGCCTGAACTTTTTTGTTCCAGGCTGACAGTATGGCCCTCTGCAAGTTCCTTGAATGGAATTGACCGTAGGGTACTGCTTCGAATGAAGCCACCATTTTTCCCAGCAGCCTCATGCACAGGCGTATGGATGGTTTTCTTTTTGTACCCACTAAGTGGGTCAAATCTTTCAAAGACGACACCTTCTCTGGAGGTAAGAAATCTTTCTCTGATTTGAATCCAGTCTTAGCCCCAAGTATTCCAGACTTTTGACTGGTTTTAGGGCTGACTTGTCTCGGTTGATAATCCAACCGTGAGATTCCAGATACTTGATTGTCTTGTGAACGACCACTTCTAGTTTTTTTCACTGAGTGGTCTATCAGCAACAAGTCGTCTAGATATGCCATTATCGTTACACCTTGTGTTCTTAGATTGGCCAATAGTGGGGCCAGAATTTTTGTGAACATTCGTGGTGCTGTGGCCAGACCAAAAGGTAAGGCTCTGAACTGAAAATGGCGCCCTTCTACTGCAAAGCGTAGAAATTTCTGGTGGGCCGGAAAGATGGGAATATGCAGATAAGCATCCCTTATGTCGACCGAGGCTAACCATTCCTGCCCTTGTAGGGCGGTGGGCACCGATTGGATCGACTCCATCCGAAAAGTCCTGATATGTAGGAACTTGTTTAGCCCTTTTAGATTTAATATGGGCCTCACGTCCCCATTTGTTTTGGGGACTGTGAAAAGGTTCGAGTAAAACCCGAACCCGCTTTCTTCCAAGGGAACCTTCATGATTACACCTTGGAGCAATAGTTGTTCTAGTGCCAGAAGGAGGGATCCTCTCTTTTGGGGATCGCTTGGCACGTTTGACCTCATAAAATGGGCAGGAGGAGTGTCTTTTAACTCCAACCTGTATCCCAGACTTACTGCGGAGATCACCCATCTCTCTGTGATGGTGTCCTGCCAGGTCTCTGTGAACAACTGAAGTCTTCCCCCTACCCGATTGAGTGGGGGCAACTGACTTGGGGGGAGGTTTTGTACCTCTCTTGACCCAGGGTTTCTTGTTACCCTGTGATTGTCCCTGATTTCTGCCTCCTGGATTTGACCGCGGAGGCCGTCGGAACTGTTTCACAGCCGATGTGCCAGGGACTGGAGAAGTAGGCCTCTTAAAAGAAGGACTTCTACCCTTGTTCTTAACCGGCAAGAGTGTACTTTTACCGGCAGAAATTTTCTGGATATACTTGTCCAGATCTTCTCCGAATAAGCGTTCTCCATGAAATGGGAAGCTAATCAGCAATTCTTACAGGGAGCTTCAGCAGACCAGTTTCTGAGCCATAGAAGCCTACGCATATGTACTACAGACAGCGTAAAGCGGGAGGCCTGTTGGATTGTATCCTTTATGGCGTCCACCGCAAAACACAAGGCTCTAGGTAGGTCAGCTAGGGCAAGAGCCTGCTGATCTGGTAAGTCTTTTAAGACTTGTTTCAACTGATCCTTCACTGCTTGGCAGACCCCAATCGCTGCTACTGCAGGTTGTGTCACCATGCTTGCTGTAGAGAAAGCAGATTTTAGTAAAGACTCCAATTTTTTATCTATTGGGTCTTTGAACATTGGAACATTATCTACTGGACATGTCAGTGATTTATTCACACAAGAGATGGCTGCGTCCACTGTAGGGACCCTCCATTTTTTCTTATGAACTTATCCTCCATGGGATAGATCACCGGAAATCTCTTGGGAGGAGTAAATATTTTATCAGGATGCTCCCAATCCTGGTAAATAAGCCCTTCCAATAAAGGGTGGATTGGGAAGGAACAGACAGTCTGGGGGGCTTTCAGCGACCCCAGCGAGGAGACAGCAGTGGTTGATGGCTCCACAAGAGGCATTTTAAATGCTGATCGGACCATGTTAGTCAGAGACTGAACCCATAATCTTTCAGCCTGAGATGCTGAGAAAGGTTCTTCCACTGTTGATTCCTCTATAACCGAATCAACCTCATCCTGATCCCCTTCAGGTAGGTCGATCTCTGTTGGGGCTGTTCCTCCACTAACAGGCACTCTGAAGGAGGAGACGGAGATCGTACGCGCTTTCTCTGTGACAGGGAAGCAGCGATCAATGCTGTTAATCTCTCTTCCAATCCTCCCAGAGTTGAGGAAAAAACCTCCTCTGTTATATATACAGGAGCAGGTGGACTGGGGCCAGCCGCAGCACCAGGTACTCCTGCGGGGTTCCTACGGCTACTGACCTCTGAAATTTCAGGGGAGATTGGTGCAATACAAGCATGCCCAAAATCCTCAGAGCCCGATGGAGACCCCTTTCGCTTCTTGGAAGACTTATTTCCAGAGCGTCTGGACGACATATCCTTTAAGCACAAAGCTGATGTATTCCCGTCGTCATACACCAATTTTGCTGGTAATAGTCTAACACAGTTGCTGCTATATACCAGCTGGTGTCCACTAAAGTGTCTTTCTATGGGGATGCCTGCATCAACCGCCTCTGTGTGCCACCGTTTGTTGCTAGCTCTGCTTGCATCCAGCTGACACTTGTACTGTGTCTTTTATCCATGCTGGGACGCCTGCACATGCGCAGAAGCGCCGCGGCGCGCATCGAGCGTCATCCACCCGCCCCACCCCTTTCCTTTCATAGGAGGCGCGTGCACGCGCCCGCGCGCGCCCGTGCGCCTTCGGCGCCTTTTTTGAAACCATGCAGGGACTAGGAGCCAGGGCCCTTTTTGCCGGAGGGCCTGTGCGGTGGATGAGCGCAGCAACAGGGCAGAGGAAGTGGATTCCCACAGAGAAACTTACCAACTGCCTGGATCTTTTGACTTTAAAAAGCCAAAGATCCACATGACAAGAAAAATGGACCACAGCGGCCTCTAGTGGTTTAACACAGGTACCGCGGTCTCCTTTTTTTTTTTTTTCTTGACTACTATTAAAATTTTACATTTTCCAGTAGTTACAGGCATACACAGATATCAGCGGGAATACCGTTAGGTAACAGACAGAAAGACAAATTAGGCTTGGGGGTCCCCCAATAGAACCAAGTTCCTGGGGACCCCCACTTACCTGTTCCCCGCCGCAGGACTTTGTTTGGTCCACAGAAGCCCAAACTTCACCTATCACGGCAGGCATTGTAATTAAACCTTCAGGGACCGGGTTCCCAAGGATTCCACTCCCCTGGACCTGTATAGCACCCTGCACAGACAACATCTTGGTCGTGGGTATGACCAGAGCTCTGGATCCCAGGGTCCAGCCCTCCTAAGAGAGGCATTACAGGCAAAACCTTGCTCTTCTCTTTGCAAGGCCCGGGTACCGACCGCTTAGCTATGTAGCTTTTTTGGTGGGATCCGGAACAGCTTACTAAGGCCTGTAAAAGAACCTGTACGCAAGCCCAGTGAAAACACATGTTACTCTTTGGCCAACACCTTAGACACTGGCAAAAAACTGAGGTGCTCCCGGATGGGAGGGGCTTTTATAGGGGAGGGTACTTCCGGTTTGGAAGTTGCCAGTGCCAGCACCTGAAGGTAATCTATATAACCCATTAGTAATGACTAAGTCGCTCTGTGTCCCGTGATGTACGAAAAATAAATATATATATATATATATATTGTGACAGCAGGAAGGTAAAGTCACCTGGTTGCATCCAGGGGGATAGATATATTTCGCCCAGATTCAGGCTTTACGCCGACTTATACAACTAGGTGGACAGTTGTATAAGCCCAGCTGAGGCTAGTGGGCTCATGGATGACTCATACCTCTAGGGAGAGTGTGGGGCGTCGTGCAGACAGGGAGTTGATGAGACCAGCTGAAGCTTGTCAGCTCATTTAGGCCTCTATAAGAACTCCCAGATTCATTAGGTGTTTGCTCATGCCTGGACCCAGACCTGTGTGGACTGTCTAGGGAGAGTGAACCCCTGTGCGGTGAGACAAAGCCTGTGTGGCTATTTGCTTGGACATTTAAAACCAGGGACTTAGGGACTAGGACAGCACTAGGCTGATCCCAGTTGTTAGTTAGGAAACCTGTATGTTTAGTCAGAGGTCAAGTTGACCAGGATTTATTTTATTTATGTTTCTTTTGCTTTGCTGTGTTTTGTCACTGTAAATAGAAAATGAACCGCACCTTTTTGATTTTGAAAACCACAACCTCCGTTTGCTGGGCCTGTTTTTGTGTGGGGAGCCCATCCCGGGGGTCACACACACCCGCTGCCGAGCTAACCCCCTCACAGTTGGTGGAGAACCAGTGGCAGTTTTTTTTTAAGCCAGCATGGAGGAGATACTGAAGCAGCTGGCTCTAGCAAATGCCAATCAACAGCAGACAAATGCAGGTTTGCAAAAGAGCCTTGCAGCTCAACAACAGAACTTCGCAGCCCAGCAGCAAGCTCATCAACAGAGCCTTGCAGCCCAGCAGCAGACAAACGCAACTTTGCAACAGAGTCTGGAGGCTCAGCAACAAGCCCAGCAGCAATCTGAGGCCCGCTTCATAGACCTGTTGCAGAAGCAAGAGCAGAGACTACAACAACAGATGGAAGCAGTAATGCAGCAACGTCCGCAGACCAGTGAGGAAAGCCGTCCCACTAATACCGCGTCCTTTGGGGTGAGTCGTTTATTGACAAAAATGACTGGAGAGGATGATCCAGAGGTATTTTTGACCACATTTGAAAGGACCGCTGAAAGAGAAAAGTGGCCTGAGGAGCAGTGGGCTGGACTGGTGGCTCCTCTGTTAACTGGTGAATCGCAGAAAGCTTACTATGACCTAGAGCCTAACCAAGCAAAAGACTATGTGATGCTAAAAGCTGAAATTTTGGCAAGGCTGGGTGTCACCCAGGCTGTCCGGGCTCAGCGTGTGCATAACTGGACTTTCCAGCTTGGAAAACCCCCCAGGTCTCAAATGTATGATCTCATTCACCTGAGCAGAAAGTGGCTACAGCCAGAGACTTTGTCCGCACCAAAGATTGTGGAACGTGTTGTAATGGATCGGTTTTTGAGAGCTCTTCCTACTGCCATCCAAAAGTGGGTAAGCCATGGAGACCCAGAGACGGCCGATGGTCTTGTGGATCGTGTGGAGAAATACTTGGCTACAGAGAACCTGACGGCCTCTTCCAGAGACACTCGGACTTTCCACCCTAAGACCAGACCATCCCCAGGGGCGGATAAGAGGATTCCAAGGGGTGAGGGTGGAGAGAGTGAGAGGGTGGGAGCTCTACCCCAAGTTTGGCGAGAACAGCCTGGGAAATCAGCGGCTCAAGAGGCGGCAAGAAGGATCGTTTGCTACCGCTGCCGGCAAGCGGGACATATTGCAGCCAATTGCCTGGTTGTGGAGGAACCCATGCAGTGTGACTTTCTGACGGGCAGACGTCAGTCGCTGTGTGCGACAGTCGCATGCACTGCCATTCGAGGAACTGAGAAACATTTATGCAAAATGTGTGTTAATGGTAGAAATGTTGTGGTATTGCTGGATTCAGGTAGCCTTGTGACCCTGATAAAGGCTGAGTTAGTTAAAACAGAGGTCTTTGGGAATAGCAAGGTAGCTGTTATTTGTGTGCATGGGGACACCCGAGAGTATCCAGTGACTACAGTGTGTTTCGAGACCCCCAAAGGTACCCTCTCTCATCCAGTGGGCTTAGTATCTCAGTTACCGCATGACGCCATTGTGGGAAGGGATTTTCCGAAGTTCTGGGAACTGTGGGATGATCCTGAGCCCCCCACTGGTGCCCCTATGTACCAGGAATGTGATAGCCAGAACTCCCCTGAGAGTGGTGAGGACTCTCCGGAATTTCCCTTATCAGTATTGGCAGGGGAGACTCAAGAAACTGGAGAGGAGCCCACCTCCTCAGACGAAAACCTACCGTCTGTGGAGATTTCTGATCTTGAGGTTCACAGGGAAAACTTTGCCACAGAACAGTTGAAAGACCCCGCCCTAATAAAGGCACGGGAAAACGTAGTGAAAATAGATGGCGAGTTAGTGAACCCAGATAATACCGGCACTTACCCATACTTCAGCGTAGAGAAGGACCTACTGTATCGGGTGGCAAAAAGGGCAGAAGAAACCGTTGAGCAGCTTGTGGTGCCCAAACCTTACAGGAAGTTGGTGTTGAAGTTGGCCCATGGGCACATTCTTGGAGGTCATCTGGGGACAGAGAAAACCCGAGAGAGGGTATTACAGAGATTCTATTGGCCGGGGGTGATGAAGGACATAGAAAATTATTGTTCCTCCTGCCCTGTGTGTCAGAGGTCGGCCCCGATGCCACATTTCCGTAGCCCGCTGGTCCCTCTACCCATCATTGAGGTCCCGTTTGAGAGGATCGCCATGGATTTGGTAGGGCCTATAATCAAGTCCGCTAGGGGGCACCAGTACATATTAGTTATAATGGACTATGCCACCCGTTATCCAGAAGCGATCCCTCTCCGAAATACCTCGGCCCAAACCATAGCCAAAGAGCTATCTCTTGTGTTTAGCCGGGTGGGTATTTGTAAAGAACTGCTTACGGACCAAGGTACACCCTTTATGTCCCGGGTTATGAAGGAGCTGTGTAAATTGTTCAAAGTGACGCAATTACGTACATCTGTGTATCACCCCCAAACCGATGGGCTGGTTGAAAGATTCAACAAAACCCTAAAACAAATGTTGAAGAAAGTGGTGGATAGAGATGGAAAGGATTGGGACTGTCTACTTCCTTATCTGATGTTTGCTATTAGGGAGGTGCCCCAATCCTCTACGGGATTCTCCCCCTTTGAGTTACTGTATGGGAGACACCCAAGAGGGCTGTTGGATATTGCCAAGGAAACTTGGGAAAGTGAGAGTTCTCCCCACAGGAGTGTGATTGAGCATGTCGCCCTGATGCAAGACCGAATTGCACAGGTAATGCCCATCGTGAAGGAACATTTGGCCCAAGCGCAGTTAGCACAGCAGAGAGTGTACAACCGTGGAGCCAAGACCCGTACCTTTTCCCCGGGGGATAGGATACTGGTACTTGTCCCTACGGTTGAAAGTAAATTCCTTGCCAAATGGCAAGGCCCCTATGAGATAATGGAAAAAGTGAGCGTAGTGAATTACAAGGTCAGACAACCAGGAAGGCGAAAGCCCGAACAGATCTATCACGTTAATCTGTTGAAAGCCTGGAGGGATAGAGAGTCCCTAGTCGCAGACACTTGGTCACCAGCACAAACTGGTTGCGTGATTCCTGAGGTTGGAATAGCAGCCACCTTGTCACAACCCCAACAACAGGAGGTTAAGGAGTTTGTGCTTCGCAACAAGGAGGTATTCTCTGAGCTGCCGGGACAAACATCTGGGGTAGAGCATGACATCATTACCCCGCCCGGTGAAAGGGTGAAGTTAAAACCCTATCGGATCCCAGAGGCCCGACGGGAGGCAATACGGGAGGAAGTACAGAAAATGCTGAACTTAGGGGTGATAGAGGAGTCCCAAAGTGATTGGTCTAGTCCCATTGTGTTGGTGCCTAAACCGGATGGGAGCTGGCGATTTTGTAACGATTTTCGTCAGTTGAACAAAGTTACAAAATTTGACACCTACCCCATGCCACGTATAGATGAGTTGATCGACCGGCTGGGAACAGCCCGATACATGACGACTCTTGACCTCACAAAAGGGTATTGGCAAATCCCCCTGGCCAAGTCGGCCAAAGAGAAAACCGCATTTGTAACCCCAGACGGGGCGTTCCAATATAAAAGAATGCCGTTCGGGTTACAGAATGCGCCGGCCACATTCCAGCGGAAAATGGACCAGATGCTGAGGCCCCATCGGAAGTATGCTGCGGCTTACCTGGATGACGTAATTGTCCATAGCACAGATTGGGCCTCACATCTGCCAAAAGTGCAAGCAGTCCTGGACTCTGTTCGGGAAGCGGGGTTTACGGCTAACCCCAAGAAGTGTACCATTGGGCAGGAGGAGGCCAAATATCTTGGGTACACCATTGGGAGGGGAGTAATAAAACCCCAACTCAACAAAGTCGAGGCCATCCAGAGTTGGCCACGTCCCAACAGCAAGAAGCAGGTACGAGCCTTTCTGGGAATCGCTGGGTATTATCGGCGATTCATTCCCCACTTTGCTTCTAAGGCTGTGCCCCTAACCAACCTGACAAAGGGGAAAGGGTCGGTCATGATTAAATGGACCCCCGAGGCTGAGGCAGCATTCCAATTCTTGAAACAAGCCTTATGTAGCCAGCCAGTGTTGTACTCACCCGACTTCTCTAAAGACTTTGTCGTACAAAGTGATGCGTCAGATGTGGGGTTAGGAGCAGTATTGTCCCAGGTCTGGAACGGGGAAGAGCACCCAGTCATTTACCTCAGCAGGAAGTTGAAGTCCCATGAGGTAAATTACGCCACCGTTGAAAAGGAGTGTTTAGCGGTGAAGTGGGCTCTAGATTCCCTTCGGTACTACCTGCTAGGTAGGCACTTTGACATGGTTACGGATCACGCTCCGTTAAAGTGGATGGCTCAAAACAAGGAAACAAATAGAAGAGTGAATAGGTGGTTCCTGGCCCTCCAGGAATTCAACTTCACAGTAAAGCATCGCCCTGGCGTTCAAATGGGGAATGTGGATGCTTTGTCTCGAGTACATGAATGCCTGATTGCTGGTGTTCCAACCCCGAGGTTAAAACAAGAGGGGGGGGTATGTGACAGCAGGAAGGTAAAGTCACCTGGTTGCATCCAGGGGGGTAGATATATTTTGCCCAGATTCAGGCTTTACGCCGACTTATACAACTAGGTGGACAGTTGTATAAGCCCAGCTGAGGCTAGTGGGCTCATGGATGACTCATACCTCTAGGGAGAGTGTGGGGCGTCGTGCAGACAGGGAGTTGATGAGACCAGCTGAAGCTTGTCAGCTCATTTAGGCCTCTATAAGAACTCCCAGATTCATTAGGTGTTTGCTCATGCCTGGACCCAGACCTGTGTGGACTGTCTAGGGAGAGTGAACCCCTGTGCGGTGAGACAAAGCCTGTGTGGCTATTTGCTTGGACATTTAAAACCAGGGACTTAGGGACTAGGACAGCACTAGGCTGATCCCAGTTGTTAGTTAGGAAACCTGTATGTTTAGTCAGAGGTCAAGTTGACCAGGATTTATTTTATTTATGTTTCTTTTGCTTTGCTGTGTTTTGTCACTGTAAATAGAAAATAAACCGCACCTTTTTGATTTTGAAAACCACAACCTCCGTTTGCTGGGCCTGTTTTTGTGTGGGGAGCCCATCCCGGGGGTCACACACACCCGCTGCCGAGCTAACCCCCTCACAATATATATATATATATATATAATGTTTTAGGGTTCTAAGTAATTTTCTAGCAAAAAAAAAATGTTTATAACTTGTAAACACCAAATCTTTAAACAAGGCTCGGGGTTGAAGTTATTAACCACATGCCGACCGGGCCATAACCGAAAGACGGCTACAGCTCGGTCGGCTTATTCTGGGTGGACGTCCCACGGACGGGGCGCGCTCCCGGAAATATCCATGACCGCCGAGTCTAGAAGACCCAGCGCATCACGGATCGCAGTAAATGGCCGCTGATAGCGGCTGTTTACCACGTGATCGCTCTGTCAAATGACGGAGTGATCACTTGTAAATAAACCGGCGTCATTTCATGACACCGGTTTCTCTCTCCCCTCTCTGTACCGATCGGTACAGTGTGAGAGGAGAGGGGGAGGGATCGGTGACAGCAGCGCTGCTCTGTGACAATTACAGTCACAGATCCAGCCATCCATCCCTGCCATACCCTGCAATACCCTGCAATACTCTGCAATACCCTGAAATACCCTGCAATACTCTGCAATACCCAGCCATATTCTACAATACCCTGCAATACTCTGCAATACCCTGCCATACTCTGCCATACTCTGCAATACCCTGCAATACCCTGCCATACTCTGCAATACCCTGCAATACCCAGCCATACTCTGCAATACCCTGCCATACCCAGCCATACTCTGCAATATCCAGCCATACTCAGTGATACCCAGCTATACTCTGCGATACCCAGCCATACTCAGCCATACCCAGCCTTGCTCGGCCATGCTCAGCCACACTCGGCTGTACTCGGCCTCTGTATGTGGCCAGGCTGTGGAAGTCTCACACATGTGGTATCGCCGTACTCAAGAGGAGTAGGAGAATCTATTTTGGGGTGTCATTTTTGGTATGTACATGCTATGTGTTAGAAATATTGTATAAATAGACAACTTTGTGTTAAAAAAAATGTGTTTTAACCACTTCCCGCCCGCCGACCATCATATGACGTCCTTGACTTTGTGCGGGGATATCTGAATGATGCCTGCAGCTATAGGCATCGTTCTGATATCAGCTTTTTCAGCCGGCGATTCCCTACACCATAAGAATGATCATATCGGCTGTTCCACCGTTTTATCGTTCTTACGGGAGGCGAGAGGGGACGTCCCCCCCTCCCGCCGCCCTCCGGTGCTTCTACCGACTCACCGCTACGATCAAAGCCGGGATCGTTTTTTTATTTTTATTTCAGGCTTCCTAGCCTAGAGGGGAGATGTGGGGTCTTATTGACCCCATATCTCACTGTAAAGAGGACCTGTCATGCCATATTCCTATTACAAGGGATGTTTACATTCCTTGTAATAGGAATAAAAGTAATCAAAACATTTATTTTTGGGGAAAAAAGTGTCAAACTAAAATAAATAAAGTAAAATGAACAATAATTTTTTTTTTTTAAAGCGCCCCTGTCCCCGTGTGCTCGCATGCAGAAGCGAACGCATACGTAATTCCCGCCCACATATGAAAACAGTGTTCAAACTACACATGCAAGGTATCGCTGCGAACGTTACAGTGAGAGCAATAATTTTGGCCCTAGACCTCCTCTGTAACTCAAAACATGTAACCAGTAAAAAAAATGAAAGCGTCGCCTATGGGGATTTTTAAGTAGCGAAGTTTGGCGCCATTCCATTAGCGTGTGCAATTTTGAAGGCTGACATGTTAGGTATCTATTTACTCGGAGTAACTTCATCTTTCATATTATGCAAAAACATTGGGCTAACTATACTGTTTTTTTTTTTTTAAAGCACAAAACTGTTAATTTTTAAAAAAAAAAACGCGTTAGAAAAATTGCTGCGCAAATACTGTGCGAGATAAAAAAGTTGCAACAACCGCCAATGTATTCTCTAGGGTCTTTGCTAAAAAAACATATATAATGTTTTGGGGTTCTATGTAATTTTCTAGCAAATAAATTATGATTTTTACATGTAGGAGAGAAATGTCAGAATTGGCCTGGGTGCTCCAGAACGCCTGAAGGTGCTCCCTGTATGTTTGCATGTTGGGCCTCTGTATGTGGCCATGCTGTGTAAAAGTCTCACACATGTGGTATCGCCATATCGCCGGAGTAATATCAGAATGTGAGTAACCTGCTAATATGACAATTTTGTTAAAAAAAAAAAAGAAAAACAAATCTTGATTTTGCAAAGAATTGTGGGAAAAAATGACAACTTCAAAAAACTCACCATGCCTCTTTCTAAATACCTTGGAATGTCTTCTTTCCAAAAAGGGATCATTTCGGGGGTATTTCTACTTTTCTGGCATGTTAGGGTCTCAAGAAATGAGATAGGCCTTCAGTACTTCAGGTGTGATCAATTTTCAGATATTGGCACCATAACTTGTGGACTCTATAACTTTCACAAAAACCAAATAATATACACTAATTTGTACTTATTTTTACCAAAGATATGTAGCAGTATAAATTTATGTGAAAAAAAGGACAAAAATTTAATTTGGGTACAGTGTTGTAGTAATTGTCATTCAAATTGTGAGAGCACCGAAAGCTGAAAATTGATGTGGTTAGGAAGAGGGGTTAAGTGCCCAGTGGCCAAGTGGTTAAGATTAAGGCAAATTTAGGCAAATATTCTGTGGACTGATGAGACAAAAATGTACCTTTTGGAAGGTGTGCGTCCCATTACATCTTTCATAAAACTAATACAGCATTTCATAACAAGAACATCATACAGACAGTCAGACATGGTGGTGGTAGCGTGATGGTCTGGGGCTGCTTTGCAGCTTCAGGACCTGGACGACTTACCATATGTAGCGCTACCCCCAGTTAAGAGAGCCGCTGGATTTGTTTTTCGGGCCCTGTGTACAGCACCACCAACCCCCGGCAATCTGCTCGACCCACTCTGGCACAGCTAGTCTAGGGGTTATATTATTATCATAATCAATGGGTATGGTGAAGGCACCTTCTTTACAGTAAGACAACACACCAATGTTAAAGATTAAGTATAACAGTTTACTTTGGTTGTAAAAGAAAAGGTTTAAACAGGATATCATACACACAACTGACTTGCAGAGCCCCTGCAGCAATCAATATAGCATACAATAACGGCGCTGCGCGGTAATCCACCATGCGTAGCTATTATGATATGCACGCCCTGTGGCGCACCAAACAATATCCTATATCCCCTCCCTGGCCAGGCCTGACCTAGAATAAATCTCAGTCCTTTCTATAGGGATTTCTTCGCATGCAAACTTTCGGTGGTGCACTCGATGAATGGTATTTGTAATCCACAACTGGCAATCACTAAGAACACTATGATGGGGGGGGGGGGCACTTCAACTCTGTCCTGCTACCGGTCCCCCAGTGGAACAACAAGCAAACAATCGGTGAGCCACGGCAGTCTATAGGCCTAGAATCAGTAAAGTCTATTGGATTGAGCAAGTGCTCGCTCGCCACTCCGGGCGCGATCCCAGCCCGGGACTTCCACCTGCTGTGTCTCCGCACACAGCGTCTGCAACGATTGGGTCCCCGATCCAACTGATGTCCTCACTCGACAAGTCAGATGCCACCCAGGCTCCGCAGTGGGGTGGAAGGCTCTTTGAAAGTTGCGCAAGGCCCAGGCTTCAGGCCTTGCACTGCAGCAGATCCGCACAGGAAGAAACTCTTGCTTGCAGCGCGGTGTCCAAAGAGGCCGAGCTCCGCCTCGCCTCCTCCTTAAATAACCCCTCCCATGAGTCTTTGCGGTGGCTAACTGCACTCTGGGTGCCGAACGGGGTTCTGGGTAACGTAGTCCCGGGGCCTTAAAGAAGACTCCTCTACACACTCCCCCCACTTAAACTCTTTGGTCACAGAACGTACAACATCAATCAAAGTTTCGTATGATGTTGGCAGGGGAAATTCCCACCAAAACCGAGGCGGTGAACTCCCCTGCCCACAGGTCACACCATCACTAGTGTCCTGCCTAACTGTGCCATAGAGTGAGCTGGGGTTGCCCCCCACTAAATGAACAGTGGGAGGGTCAGGGTCTTCCGTACTCCTTCTGGCAGTAACCACAGTGTCTTCCGCACTTCTCCCCATCTGTGGGTAAGTTAATCTTCTGGGAGGCTTTATGGCTCTTTGCTTCCTCTGTCCTCTCGGGCTCTCTGTTAGAGCAGGCTCCTCCTCTGGAACCAACTCAGGAATTACTTCTGGTTCGGGAGCACTGGCCTCCGGGGCAGGGAGGTACAGGGACTCCCTTGGATCTTCTTCTGGGAGTAAGTCACAGGCACTCTCCCAAGAATCTGACCAAGGACTGGACGGAACGAACTCAGTAGCTTCTGCATTCAGCTTCTGATCTATGGTGTCTTCTTCAGGTGGAAGATCAATAGCAGAGGTTCCTGGGGCCTGTGAAGGCCAAAGCCAGTCAAGTTCTTCTCCCTCATCTTCACTCATCTCCGAGGTCTCTGTATCCCCAATCTGAGGGGTCTGGGACCGAGTGTTCGGTCTGGGAGTATTCAGGATGGAAGTTGGCTCAGGTGAATCCGTCACAGGGGGTATCCGAACTGCCTCCGCTAATGGGAGTAGGTGGTTCCGATGCCAGGTCTTCAAAGGTCCCACCTTCCCTTCTGGTTTAAGTCTGTAAATGGGCAGGCCTGGTAGCCTTTTGCAAACAACATAAGGTTCAGGTCTCCATCTGTCTGCAAGCTTGTGTTTTCCAGGGACCCCCAAGTTCCGTAGCAACACTCTGTCTCCTGGTTGCGAATCCTGAATCCTAACTTTCAGGTCAAAATTTTTCTTGTTGCGGGCCCCCCTTTGCTCCGAGGCCGCCTGGGCCTGTTCATAGGCCAATTTCAAATTGCGTCGGAGCCTATCAACATATCCCTTGTGGGAAGCAGCAGAACAATGGTCGATGGAAGTGCCAAAGGCCAGATCTACGGGTAGTCTTGCTTCTCTCCCGAACATAAGTCGATAGGGTGAGTACCCTGTAGCATCACTGGTAGTGCTGTTGTATGCATGCACAACTGCCGCTATGTGGTTGCTCCAATGCTGCTTCTTTTCACTGCTTAGGGTCCCCAGCATGTTAAGCAGGGTTCGGTTGAACCTCTCCGGCCGAGCATCACCTTGTGGATGATAGGGGGTAGTTCTTGTCTTCTTGATCCCCAAAGAATCCAGGAGCTTCCGGATCAGTCGACTTTCAAAATCCCTTCCCTGATCTGAATGGAGCCGTTGTGGTAGCCCATAATGTACGAAGTATTTCTCCATCAGCACTTTGGCCACGGTGGAAGCCTTTTGGTCCTTGGTTGGAAAGGCCTGGGCATACCGGGTGAAATGGTCGGTTACTACCAGAACATTTCCTAGTCCACTCAGGTTGGGTACGAGGCAGAGAAATTCAATGCATACCAGATCAAGTGGGCTTTGACTTTGCAGATGGCCCATTGGGGCAGCTTGATGAGGTAAAGTCTTTCTCTGAATGCATCGTGCACATGAGTGGCAGTATTCTTCAACTTCAGCCCTCATGCAGGGCCAATAGAAATGGTCCCTAACAGGTTGGAAGGTCCTTTCCGCCCCTAGGTGGCCATGGTTGTCGTGCAGAGCAACCAGGACTGTCTCTCGGTGCTTCTCAGGCAAGAACAATTGCCATTTGTCTTCTAGGTCATCAGAGGGGCCCCTTCGGTAGACCACTCCCTGATGCACCTGCAACCTGTCCCACTCCTTCCTCAATAGGCGAGCCTTCTTTGAAGGGTGGCGTAAGAGTCTATTCGGATCCTGATTCTCTAGGGCCTCCATGACCAATTTCCCCATGGGGTCTTCCAATTGGTCAGATCTCAACTCTTTTTTTGACAATTTTGGCAAGTTATCTTCCCCCAGTTGGGTTACTCCACAGTATTGCTTGGGAACTCCTACTATGGTAACCCCTATCTTTTCTGCTCTTGAGCCGCCACTGGCTTGGAGTTCAGCCCCTTGGCAAAGGGCCCGCACCCCGTCGGGTGCCACTTGGGTCCAGTCTTCTGTACTGCAAGTGGGGGCGTGAGATCTTCTAGACAAAGCGTCTGCATCTCGGTTTCCAGACCCAGGTCTGTACTTCAGGCCGAAATTGAAGGCAGACAGCGCCGCCAGCCATCTATGTCCTGTGGCATCCAACTTTGCTGTGGTGAAAAGATAGGTGAGGGGGTTGTTGTCGGTTTTCACTGTGAATTCCGCCCCATACAAATAGTCTCTGAGTTTGTCAACTACCGCCCACTTAAGGGCCAGGAACTCCAACTTATGGGTGGGGTAATACTTCTCGGAGGGAGTCAGACTTCTGCTCACATACGCAACAGGCCTCAGTTGATCTTCATGCTCCTGGTACAGCACTCCTCCCAAACCATCATGACTGGCATCTACATGAAGTTCATAAGGCTTCTTAGGGTCTGCGTAGGCCAGGACAGGGGCAGTGGTCAATGTCTTCTTCAACATCTGGAAGGCATTCTCACACTTCTCATTCCACTGGTCCTTGACTGACTCCCCTGGCTTTCTGGGGCCTGTGTCATCCTCTTCCCCCTCCGTCTTTAGCAGCTTATTCAGAGGCCTGGCTATCCGAGCAAACCCCTCCACAAACCTCCTGCAATAGGAACAGGACCCCAGAAAGGATCTGAGCTCTGTCACAGTGGTGGGCCTGGGCCAGGAGGTGACTGCCTCCAATTTTTCGGGGTCTGTGGCTACCCCATCTTCAGACACTATGTGCCCCAGATAGTTGACTGATGACTGATAGAATTGGCACTTTTCCGGTGAGAGCTTGAGTCCTTCCTCACTCAGTCTCTTCAAAACTTTCTCCAGTCTCTCCTCATGCTCCTCCAATGATGTCATCCAAGTATACGAGGACTTCGATGAGGTTCATATCTCCCACTGTCTTCTCCATGAGACGTTGGAAGGTGGCTGGAGCTCCAGACAGACCTTGAGGCATCCGGTTGAATTCAAAGAACCCCACCGGGGTTATGAAAGCCGTCTTCTCTTTGTCTTCTGGATGCATCGGGATCTGATAGTACCCACTCTTGAGGTCCATAACACTGAACCACTTGGCTCCAGACAAGCTCTGTAGGGCATCCTCTATCCTTGGAGTGGTATACTGGTCCGGTATGGTTCTCCTGTTGAGGGTCCTATAGTCGATGCACAGCCTCAGTGACCCATTCTTCTTCCAGGCCACCACTATAGGGGAGGCATAGGGACTTCTAGATTCTCGAATCACCCCTGTTCGCTTGAGCTCGGCGAGCTGCTCCCTCAAGTCTTTGAGGTCTGCTAATAGAACCCGCCTAACCCTTTCCCTGAAGGGTTTGTCTTCCTGGAGGCGGATCCGATGGGTGGCACTCCTAGCACACCCCACATCGAATTCATCTTGGAAAAAGATCTTTTCCCACCCGGTCAACTGGGCCTTGGCTCTCTCTTTCCAAGCTCTGGGCAGATTTGGATTCTCCATGGAAATTTTCTCCCACACAGTACTTTCTCCATCTGTCTTCTCCACATCTGGCGAAGCAACTGGGGTAGCTGGGCTCACCCGGCCCAGTAACAGCCTAGCTGGGATTTCCATGGGACCATCCGTGGTATTTCTGATGCTCACAGGCACTTTACAATGAGCCTTCTTCAGGGCCCTCACCGGGACCACTTCTGGGACTACTTCTAAGCCCGAATGTTCTTCCCTTGGATCGGGTTCCAACATGACAAAAGGGCCAGGCTGCTCCCAAGTGAGTTTCACTGTGGCTTTCAAGCAGGTTACTTCACCGGGCTGCAGCACTATTCCCCTTCTTCCCAGCCACCAGACCTTCCCTACCCCCTCTTCCGGGGCCTTCTGTTCTAAGATCAGTCATTGGTAGGCTGTCTTCAACATTGGGTGGATCTCAGTGACTGTGGTGTCTTTCCTTCTTGTCAGAGGGGCCAAGAGTCTTCGGACCAGATCCGTGTTCGTCCCTATTATCAGGGAACTCTTGTTAGCTCCAGGCGGTCAGGGGCACACCACAGCTAAGGTGTCGAACACTTCAGCCTTTCCGGCTATGGACGGGTCAAAAGTCAGTCTTATAGGCAGATAGCCATCATAAGGGAAACTCTCTGTCCCAATTCCCCATATCTCCAGCTCTTCAATCTTCTGGATGGGTAGGTGACTTAAATGCTTGTCATAAAAGTCCCGGTACAACAGGGTCACTTGCGCCCCAGTATCCAATATGGCTCTTGTGTAGACTCCCTCCACTTGAACTGGTACTATCGGGGAGGGACCCACCAGCTTCTCTGGATATCGCTTTGAAGGGGTCTCTTTCTTTTGATCTTTGCATTTTCCCTTTTGACTTTCTTTCTTCCATTTCCCTTTGGACTTAAGTCTCTCTTGGGCCTGGTATGCATTGATCTCCCTCCTTTTGATGGGTGTAACTACCCGCTGAGGGACACTACTCTCTTTCTTTGGGGTGCGTTCCTTCTGAGGAACCTTGCGTTTCTTCTAAGGGGTCTTCTCCACTCTTTTCATGTGCTTCTCATTCAGTTTGGAGCTCACTGGAGATGATGGGCACCCGATTGACTCCTTCACCGGGGCCCACTGAAGTTTTCCAGCGGCTTGCGGTTATTCATCTTTTTTTTCTTTGGGCTGGCACACATTTTGGCGAAATGGCCAGCTACTCCACAATTGAAACAAATCACATCCCCCCAATCTTCCAGGGATGCGGGCGCTGAGGTGTTGGGAAACAGCTCCATCCTCAGACTTTCCCTCTCTGGTTCCCTTGACTTCTTCTCTATCAGGGAGGTCAGCATCGCCAATACTTGGGACATCTGCGACTTCAAGGTATCGACCTCTGAGTCTCTTTCCAGGGTCATGGCCATCCTGACCATCACTGGAGGAGGATTTACCGACTTAACTGGTAGGCTCCTCTTATTCTCCTCCAGCATAGCTTCTTCCTCTCTGACTACTCAAATGAAGTCAGGGTTCTCCAGGCTCTTCCCGTCCTGTCTTGTGCGTAGCGCCAATGCGATGGGGTCCAGGGGCTGAGATCCTCTCATCACCTGTTGAACACGGGCCTCATCCACATTCTGTGGGTCAATCCCCTTCTTTAGAATCATCTTATGCAGGATCTTGTCCAGGCGCCTCATGAACTCTGACAGTTTCTCTCCTGTATTCTGGTAGCAGTGCTCCAGCTGATAAGTGAGCTCAGTGATTTTCTCTGTTCCACCAAACACATTCTGCAGAATGTCCAGATAGTCCTGTGCATTACAGTGTGTCTTACTCATCTTGAGGTTGCGTATGGCCTCTAGAGCAGGCCCCTTCAAGCTCTCAGCAATTCTCTGCTTCTTTCTGTGGTCTGGGACTTCCCATTCTTCTAAGGCCTGAGTGGCACCGTCTAACCACTCCTCAAACCCCTCTTCATCCAAGGATACAGGTTTCCTTCCTGAGAATATTCTAAGTTTTCTGTATCCTGACATTTGGTAATCTGTAGGATCTTTCTTACACTGGGCCACAAGTTCCCCCAGGACCGCGCACAACTCTGCGCCGAGAGTGGCAGATGGCGACCCAGGACTTTCCCTTTTCACCTGTTTTTCTGCTTTTGGGGTGGGTGATGGAGATAGTTTCGGTGTCTGAAACCGTCCTCCTGGCTTGAGCGGCAGCGCGTGTATTAGGCTATAAGTCTGATCATCTATAGCTTCTACACTTGGATTCTTGAAATGTTCTGGGACTCCGTCCTTCCACTCTATTAATGCGTGGGTCAGTGAGGAATTCGTCCTGACATCCACCACCCATGCTTTCTGATACGGTGACAGTGACATTACTAGCTGCTTCACCGCTTCTTCTTGCCAGATCCCTGGGAGTTTTATGACTACTACCCCGGCTGGATCTGTGCCGACCGTTTTACACCACTGTCCTACTTCTAGTGGGTCCATGCTGGTACTTTTGGCGCGTTACTTGCTGCAACAGGATTCCGGACTCGAGAGCCCCCACGTGTAGCACTACCCCCAGTTAAGAGAGCCCCTGGATTTGTTTTTCGGGCCCTGTGTACAGCACCACCAACCCCCGGCAATCTGCTCGACCCACTCTGGCACAGCTAGTCTAGGGGTTATATTTTTATCATAATCAATGGGTATGGTGAAGGCACCTTCTTTACAGTAAGACAACACACCAATGTTAAAGATTAAGTATAACAGTTTACTTTGGTTGTAAAAGAAAAGGTTTAAACAGGATATCATACACACAACTGACTTCCAGAGCCCTGCAGCAATCAATATAGCATACAATAATGGCGCTGCGCGGTAATCCACCACGCGTAGCTATTATGATATGCACGCCCTGTGGCGCACCAAACAATATCCTATATCCCCACCCTGGCCAGGCCTGACCCAGAATAAATCTCAGTCCTTTCTATAGGGATTTCTTCGCATCCAAACTTTCGGTGGTGCACTTGATGAATGGTATTTGTAATCCACAACTGGCAATCACTAAGAACACTATGATGGGGGGGGGACACTTCAACTCTGTCCTGCTACCGGTCCCCCAGTGGAACAACAAGCAAACAATCGGTGAGCCACGGCAGTCTATAGGCCTAGAATCAGTAAAGTCTATTGGATTGAGCAAGTGCTCGCTCACCACTCCGGGCGCGATCCCAGCCCGGGACTTCCACCTGCTGTGTCTCCGCACACAGCGTCTGCAATGATCGGGTCCCCGATCCAACTGATGTCCTCACTCGACAAGTCAGATGCCACCCAGGCTCCGCAGTGGGGTGGAAGGCTCTTTGGAAGTTGCGCAAGGCCCAGGCTTCAGGCCTTGCACTGCAGCAGATCCGCACAGGAAGAAACTCTTGTTTGTAGCGCGGTGTCCAAAGAGGCCGAGCTCCGCCTCGCCTCCTCCTTAAATAACCCCTCCCATGAGTCTCTGCGGTGGCTAACTGCACTCTGGGTGCCGAACGGGGTTCTGGGTAACGTAGTCCCGGGGCCTTAAAGGAGACCCCGCTACACATAATTGATGGAACCATGAATTCTGAGCTCTACCAGAAAATCCTAAAGAAGAATGTCTGGCCATTAGTTTGTGACCTCAAGCTCAAGTGTACTTGGGTTATGCAGCAGGACAATGATAAGAAACACAACAGCTAGTCCACCTCCAAATGGTTCAAACAAAGCAAAATTTAGGTTTTGGAGTGGCCTAATCAAAGCCTGGACTTAAATCCAATTGAGATGCTGTATCATGACCTTATACATGCCGTTCATGCTGGAAATTCGTTTGATGATCTGAGTCATTTAAGTGTGACAAATATGCAAAAAATCAGAAAGGGGGCAAATACTTTTTCACAGCATTGTACATCTGAATATCCATGTGGCCTCTTGATGCAGGCACATTAAAAAAAATTAACTAGGATTACAAATTTGTAAAGGCCTTTACAAAGCTGACAGAGCAAACTTTATAGTGACAATTATTTTATTATCTGAACCAGGAATTTCAATGATATATTAAAGTGACCCTTTCTATTCTGTATGGATGTAATAGTGGTACCTCTGTCATCTGTCACAAATGCACCACACTCATTCCCTAAAAAAAAACACCTAAGAAAACTAAACAGTGCAAATTTTTGCCAGAATTCAGCCCTCATCTTCATGCTTAGCCACTCCTTTGGCTGTTGGCATATGCAGAGAGCAGTGAAACATCAGTCACAGAAAGGAGAGAGGTGTCATTGAGCTGCAGGTTGTGACTGACAGACTGGTATGACCTCCTCTATGCTGTGCATGAGTAAAGATGGTGGCACCAAACTGAGGAATATGGCCACAGGTTCTGTAAATACTGGACTTCTTTCAATTATATATTTTTGAATGAAATCAACCAAAAAAAAAAAAAAAGCACTTTCTGGCAGAGGGCAAAAGTGTGGATCCCGGACGCCTTGGAGAAAATCCCATGATAGAGATGCAGGCAATGAGAGTAATACTGCATGTTCCACTAGATGTCAGCGTGATCAGTGTTTTCCAAGATACCAAGGAATGATGTTCAGGGCAGAGATTGGATTAATGCTTTTGTAATATTTAGCATTGAGATATGTCATCCCTCCGTCGCGGTAAGCAATGACTGCATTCGAGTTTGCATAGCTTGCATATTGCTGCAATTAGGATAGCATAAAAGGCAAGATCTTTTCAAGTGAAAAGGTTTGCCTGTAATATTGCTGATGGATAGCAACCATTCGCAATGGCCATCTTTTTCCCCATAAATTATTTAGTAATTTTTCTTCATTTCTGTCAGTAGATCCATCAGCCATGATCTCTCTCAACTGTTTTTCAAGAAAAGACAGTCATTACCTGTAGGCTATGTTGTGGCTTATGATTGATTTTTCATGGAGAATCATTTCTATACAGTTAAAAAGGGGTCAAACCCATTTGCAATAGAAATATTTTAAGATGTCTTGATCCATTTGTCTTATCTTGGCTTATCAGATAATGTGAAAAATATTTTCAAAGTTTTTGGGGGGATTGGTTCTCCCATCCAGAAAATGGTAATAGAAAATGTAAGAAGCATGATTGAGAATTGTAATGCCGAACTTTAGGGAGGTATAAAATACACCTTGTAAGCCAGTTAGAGGCAATTAAAAATTATATGTGTATCATTTTACATAAACTAGCATAATTACCCAAATATCTCTTGATAGCAGCCTCCCCAGACAGAAGTAGAAAGGGCAGTACTCTGATGTATATGTAGCGATACCCCCGCAGGAGCTGCTCAAGTATATTTGTTGCGTACTCTGCCTCTCAACCCCAATAACAGTCTCTGCCCCTCCTGGCACACCTGGTAATAGTGTAAGTGCAATGGCCAATGAGAAACACACACGTTATGATAAAACAAAGAAATTGTCTTTACTTACTGCAATATTTATGTGGAAAAGTAACAGACAGTTAAGCCCTGTACACACGATCGGATTTCCTATGGATTCTAATCCGATGGATTTTTCCATCGGAAATCCGATGAAGCTGACTTCCATCAGTCTTGCCTACACACCATCAGTCAAAAATCTGACCGTCCCAAACGCTGTGACGTAAAACACTCTGACGAGCCGAGAAAAATTAAGTTCAATGCTTCTGAGCATGCGTCGACTTGATTCTGAGCATGCGTGGGTTTTTTCTCTGATGGAGTTCCACACAGACAATCGGAATTTGCTATTGTTTTTTTTTTCCATCGGATAAATTTAAAACATGTTCTATTTTTAATCACCAATAGAAAAAAAAAGACAGATGGGGCCCATACACGATCGGTTTGTCAGATGAAGAAAGTCCATCGGACTGTTTTCATCGGTAAAACCGATCGTGTGTACACGGCATAACAGTATATATATTCAAGTAATCAACTGGAGAGCAATAACTGAGATTAAGAGCAATATAGTGCAATACTATATTCAGGCTGCTTTCAGGGGATTTCAAACCCAAGAATAACCCCAAGAGCAAGGGCACACCTAAATGGCAAATAAATCACAATATGACACTTTATACCGGATTGGTTACCTCTACTCAAATGTGGCTCTGTGAGTCCAGGCAGGAGGAGAGCAGAAGACTGACCCTCTTTATGGCAGACCTCTCTCTTCTGTCTCCTGACACCACAGACCCAATTACAAATACTTTATTCAAATCAACATTCAATGGATTAACTTCCCAAATAAACTGCCCTGCACACCCACTGCATATACAGAGCCCTGAGTATGTGTGTGTGGACCCATATGGCACTAGTAGCTTCAGTCCCTTTGAAGAAAAATTAGGCTTTGTATCTTCAGCTAGCCACTCTTGTTGGTGCACTTGAACTCCTGAATAGCAGGGCCAAACAACACAACTGGCCCAGATTATCAAGTAAAGAATGTAGGATCTTCTTTATCAATGTGAAAGGAAAATGACGTCTGTATACAGTGTCTCTGTATCTGAATGGCCTTGTGTCCTGTGGCACTACAGGTGTCAGCAAGGTGACTAAGAGCAATGATGTCTGTATACAGTGTCCATACAACACTATCTGTGTGCAGTGTCCTTGTTTCTTTCAAATGGGTAAAAGGCCTATTACCCAATCCTGCGATCAAGGCCCAAACAAACTTCCTGGAACAGGCAGGCTCTTCTAGTGACCCGGCTGGTCACCTCACACTGGAATGCTTCACACCATCGGTGCAGGTGCATCTGGATATGCACCTGGGATCCTCCTCTCACAGGCTGGATGTCCCGACTGGCTGTGGATGCCTAAAATCACACGATGGACCAACCTGGGAGGCAGACCCTCTCCCCTAGGTATAATCTGTTCCTCTCCCTGAGAAAATCCCCTCAGACCAGCAAGATGGAGTCTCTAGTTCTTAGAGCAGGCTGGAAGTTGTAGTCCTAAAACAGTGAAATCTCAATGTGAAACTTGAGTCCTGGAACTACAATTCCCTGTATGCTTTGCTTACTGGTGTTAATCACTCTGCTGACAGGATGTGATGACACAGAGTCTTATATGGCACTAGAGGGAAACAGTATCAATGTTGCAGAGTGTCTTCTGATACTGCAGGTAAGATAGCCAGCTCCCTGCTACATATATAGTTTATACATACAGTATTTGTCTTTATTCTAACATTGATGAATCTAATGTGCCTTTTCATACATTCATTCAACAAAAATATCAATAGAGGTAATTGTGTACTGTGTAAAAAGTAAGTATACTCTTTACATCAAAAGCTGGTATTGTCCCCTGTTGCAGAAATAACTTACTGTAGGCATTTTGTATAACTTTCCACCAGTCTCTGACATCAACTCAGTAAAATTGTTGACCACCTCAACATGCAAAATCCAGTTGCAAGATACTGTATATGTGCGTTTCTTTGCATGAGTTGTCAGTTTCAAAATTCCCCAATAAAATTTAACAGTAATAAAATCAAGGCTTTGAATAAGCTTTCAAAAATCCCTATTTCTTTTCTTTTTTGTTAAGCCATTCCTTGAGCCATGTATTTGTTAGTGTGCTTTTGAGTGTTATCATGTTGAAAATCAAATTTCTGTTCAGCTTCAACTTTTAGGAAGATGGCCTCACATTCTCATTAACCACACTTTGATTCGATACAGAATCCAAAGTTGATTTTATGACTGTGAGCTACCCAGGTCCTGAATTATCAAAGCAAACCCAAGCCATAACACATACATCAGAATGCCTTACAATTGTTACATTGTTCTTTTCCTGAAATGCTGTCTTCAGTTTGCAGAAAACACACCTACTGTGACCAAACAACTCTATCTTTGATCAACCTTCATTACGTTCTTCCAGAAGGCCTGGTTTCGCCTATATATTCAACGGCAAATTGTAATTTTGATTTAATGTTTTTTTTTGGACAGCATGCAGGTTAAACTTGTGCAATCACTTTTTGAGTGTACAAGCATACACTTTGACCCTCACCCTACCTATTGCAAAGGTTACCTGAACATCTTGCAATTAAATTTTGGGGTTCTTGGAGACTTCTATTAGCATCAGATGTCAGGTGGAATTTGCTAGAACAGCCAGTGCTGGGCACATTAGCAATTTTTGAAATCTATATCAGATTTTTTTCTTTACAGTTGAATGACTGATTTAAAACCATTTGCCAATTGTTTTAAATTCCTTGTCAGACTTATAGGTATCCACAACCTTTTTTTAAGAGGGCCTTAGAGAGTTCTATTGATCCTGGCACAATGACACCACATGAGTCAATAGCACAGAGAGCACCAGACCCTAGAAATCTGAGGTTTGAATTAAGCCTCGTACACACGATCGGATTTTCCGACCGGAATTGGAATTGTGTGATGACAGGCTGACCGTTTGTATGCTCCATCGGACAATTGTTGTCGGATTTTCCGCGGACAAATGTTGGATTTAAAATTTTTAATTTTCCGCCAACAATTGTGTGTTGTCGGATTTTTAAAGCGTGCGTACCCAAGTCTGTCGGACAAAAGTCCAAAGTACAAACACGCATGCTCAGAATCAATGCTCACCAAACACGACATTAGCAGAAGGTGTCCAAAGAGTGGTGCTAAAGAGCTGAAAAAACACGTAGTTTCGTGTTTGTTGGCCCGATAATTGTGTGCCGTTTGTATGCAAGACAAATTCCTGGACAAAAGTCCTACACTTTATCTGCGGAAAATCCGATTGTGTGTACGAGGCTTTAGACAAGCTTCATCTGCATGCTTCTTAGGGAGGTTCATTGGCACTTGATCTGGGATTCTGAATTCAAGGATTTGAAGTGGTAGTAAATCTAGGCGTGTACTTTATCCATCTGACAAATCTGCATTTTTGTTCATTTACATCATAAAAATGAGTATAGAATGTCAGTTTTATGTTCATGTGTCATATGTTTAAGTATATCACCTTTATCTGTATGCACCATTTGAATCAATATCTCATGTTTGCCATCACTGTATATAAATATATATAATGAACAGCCAGGAATAGCATTGTACTACTTGCTGGTTAAGCTTTATAACTTGGTTATATTGGTTGAACATAACCCTGGTTCACATTTCTGCTTCCCAAGCAATGCAAATTGGCAGAGGTGAATATGCTTACTTCTTGTCCAAAAAGCAGTCTGTAGGCAAAGAGATGACTGCATTGTTGATTAAGGAAATACTTTTATTTTAACCCACTCGGCTATTAAGCATGGTAGTATATAAATCACAAAACTTGTCAATCAGAATAACAAGTCCTTTAGTGGGCATAACGGTAAACCTATATTTGTTTCCACTCTTTATTTAGCTTTTATCTGGAGTTCTACTTCAAGTAAACCTACAGTGAAGAAATGAAGGTAAATACAGATTTCTGGGTAATTGGTACCATAAACAGCTAAATCGTACATCTTTTAAGAAATGAACTTGTCCTGCCAGAGTACAAACATCCTAGTATAGAGAAAAAAGATGCATCCTTCTCCCACAGTGGAGTACTGGTTGCCCTTGTGGATGGCCTATCCACAACCCCAGGAGGGGCTATAACTAGGCAAATACCAACTTTCAGAAATGAGTAGTGTACAGTGATTCCTGTCAATCCTTTATTGAGCGTCTGTAATTTAGGGGCTGTGAAGCAGCAAGGCAGAGGAGGTAGGTACTGTACGTCATCCTTACTGTAATAAAAGTAATGTGTTATGAAAGTGTCACGTGTGCGGCTTACTTTAGGTGTGTGTGCTTCTGTGCTTTTCCCATTACCATGGCAACACTCAAGGCTATTTTGTAATAAAATTGGATTTGGCAATCTGCATCATTCAGCATCTACTGTATGTCCCTGTCACATTATTGCACTCCTAGCCCTCATGTTGAATGGAAATGTCATCACAGTACTAAGCGTAGAAAAGCTATTTGATCTTACCATGTTGATTTACCCTTGACATACTTTAAAGATGAGTTTTCATTGGGACTTAAATTAGAACTATCAATAAAAATGTTTTAATATTATGTAGCGGGTATTTACTTTCCCGCAGTAATTTTTGAATTTTTCGGTGACACCAGTGGTGTGTCTCTGGTGGTCCACTGGGTGGCGCTGTCACCATGGGCCGACGGATGCATACCGCTGTGTGCTGGACTACTTTTGTCCTCTCTGGGCAGCGGTATGGTGGGGCGGGAAACCCGCTGTGCTTGCTGGGAGAGGGGATAAAAGGGCCGGCCATCTTGGTCACGGGAGTCTTGGTCCCTGGCACCTTTAGCCTGCGGACGGAGTTCGTGCTTGTCCTCTAGGCGGACTAGGCCTAGAGGACCACCGGAGATCGTGTTCCATCTCAGGCACCTTTAGCCTGAGGTGAGGTACTCGGACGGCGGTCCGGAGCTCAGTGCCCAACACTGAGTTCCGCAAGGGAAGGAGCCTAAGGTACTCCGGAGATGGATGCCTGAATCCAAGGTGGGCATAATTAGTGATGAGCCGAACACCCCCGGGTTCGGTTCGCACCAGAACCCGCGAACGGACCGAAAGTTCGAACGAACATTAGAACCCTATTAAATACAATGGATGCGAACGTTCGAATTCTAAAGTGCTAATTATAACAACTATTATGCATGTTATTGTCATAAATAGGGTTTGGGAACCCGGGTTCTGCACCAGGGGACATGTATCAATGCAAAAAGAAGTTTTAAAAACGGTCGTTTTTCAGGACTCGGGAGCAGTCATTTTAATGATGCATAAAGTGAAAAAAAAAAGTCAAATATTCCTTTAAATATCGTACCTGGGGGGTGTCTAAAGTATGCCTGTGAAGTGCCACGTGTTTCCCGTGTTTAGAACTGTCCCTGCACAAAATGACACTTCTAAAGGAAAAAAAAGCCATTTAAAACTGCTTGCGGCTTTAATGTAATGTCTGGTCCCGGTAATATGGATGAAATTCTTTAAGAAAAATGGCATAGCTACCCCATGACCCCCCCCCCCTACCCCAGCCCATTACCAGCCCCTTTGGGTCTTGTATGGATATTAAGGGGAACCCCGCACATAAAATAAAAAAGGCCCTATATACTCTGAACAGCCGTATACAGGCGGTGCATACAAGACAGGGACTGTAGGTTTGTTCTTATGTAGAATCTGTTTGTAATTTTGAACAGGTACATTGTTGAAGTGTAGCTCCAGCCCAAAAATCTATTTTTAAACTTTTTGGGAAACATAGGTAAGGGTTATCACCCCTGTAACATTTGTTTTGCTGTCTGTGCCCCTGTTCAGAACATTTCACCTCACTTTCCGTCCCAATGACAACTGTTTTTGAAATGTGGTGTTTTTCTTGAAACAAGGATTGCTGATAAAGCATCAGTACAGATGAGACCCCTTTCTCCCATATTTATTCTTACAGGAGAGAATTTTCCTTTCTAGGGGTAGATTTCCTCTCACTTCCTGTTGTCTTCTTTCGTTTGCAAGTAGGAGTCGTTTGTAAGTTGGATGTTTGAAAGTAGGGACCTGCCGTATATACTCTGCAGAAATAGGCCCCTTAGTTGTTGGTGTTGGCACAACACTGTAAGCACTCAGTTACTCTTGGTTGGTGCTGGAACGCCCTGCTGTCAACTATTATATCAGGAATTTTAATTACATATAATTGTTGAACAGTGGTAGTAAAAATTGGGGCTTTGATGGTGGTGCTGGTGCCACAACACTGTAAGCCCTGACAGTTACTCTTGGTGGGTGCAGCAATGGGCCCTGCTGTGAATTATTAGATCAAGAATTGTAATTACATGCCCCTTTTGAACAGGGGCTGAAAAATTGGGCCTTTCGTGGTGGTGGTGGTGGTGGCGTTGCCACAAGACTGTAAGCCCTCAGAGTTACTCTTGGTGGGTGCAGCAATGGACCCTGCTGTGAATTATTAGATCAAGAATTGTAATTGCATGCCCCTGTTGAACAGGGGCTGAAAAATTGGGCCTTAGGCACTGGTGGCACAACACTACAACCCCTCACAGATACTGTACTTGGAGCACAGCAATGAGCCCTGTTGCAAAGTATTGCTTCAAAAATTGTAATGACACGCCCCTGTTAAACAGGGGCTGAAAAATTGGGCCTTAGGCACTGGTGCCACAACACTCCAACCCCTCACAGATACTGTACTTGGAGCACAGCAATGAGCCCTATGGCAAATTATTGCTAAAAAAATTGTAATTACACGCCCCTGTAAAACAGGGGCTGAAAAATTGGGCCTTAGCCACTGGTGGCGGCACCCATAAACAAAAATGATCTTCCAAGCTATCATCATCAATCGTATCATTGAGGACTCGGAGGAGGAGGATAGCCAGTCAACATAACAGCACAGGCACTCAGCATCAGCATCAGTCTTGAAGGGATGTGACATGTTAAAATCAATTAGTCTGTTATATCAGCATCAGGTGTGTGGTAGCTGGTGGTGATCCAAGACTGGTTCATCTTGATGAAAGTCAGTCGATCAACCGAGTCGGTGGACAGGCGCACCCTGTGATCCGTGACAAATCCTCCAGCAGCACTGAATGTGCGTTCCGAAAGAACGCTGGATGCAGGACAGGCCAGTAGCTCAATTGCATACTGTGCAAGCTCTGGCCAGTGATCCATCCTCAAGACCCAGTAAGCCAGAGGATTTTCGGTGGGGAAGGTGTCCAAGTCTGACCTTGCCCCTAGATATTCCTGCACCATGTTTATCAGACGCTGGCGATGGTTGCTGGAACCGATCATACTTTGGGGCTGCGGACTAAAGAATTGTCTGAACGCATCGGTCAGACGGCCACCTTCCCCACCGCTCCTTCTTTGACTGGCCGAAGCCTCAGCAACTCGTTGTCCAGGACCAGGAGTTTGTAACCTCCCAGTCTCTGGGAACGCGTTGCACAGACCTTTCTGCAAGGCCTCCCGGAGTTGTCTCATCCTCTGCTCCCTCTGCGACGGTAACATAAGGTCCGCAACCTTACCCTTGTACCGTGGATCAAGGAGAGTGGCCAGCCAGTAATGGTCCCTCTCCTTGATCCGAAGAATACGAGGATCCTTCCGCAGACTTTGCAGGATCAGGGAGGCCATGCAGCGTAGGTTTGCTGAGGCATTTGGTCCGGAGTCCTCTGGGTCACTAAGGACGACATGATCCGCAGCCACCTCCTCCCAGCCACGTACAAGTCCACTGGTTTCTTGGGACTGTAAATCATCCCTAAAAGACTGCTGCTGATGATGCTGAGTGCCAGCCTCCACCTCCATGCTGACACAATCCTCCTCCTCCTCCTCCTCCTCCTCCTCTTCCTGTGCGATGGGTGGGACAGAAGGAACACTGTCTGGGTAAAGGGGGCCTTGAGAGGCAAGGAAGTCCTCCTCTTCCTGCCTCTGTTCTGCCTCAAGTGCCCTGTCCATTATTCCACGCAGCGTGTGCTCCAACAGGTGGACAAGAGGTACAGTGTCACTGATGCATGCACTGTCACTGCTCACCATCCTCGTGGCCTCCTCAAATGGTGCCAGGACAGTGCATGCATCCCTGATCATGCCCCACTGGCGTGGAGAAAAAAAACCAAGCTCCCCTGACCCTGTCCTGGTGCCGTAGTCGCACAGGTACTCATTGATGGCCCTCTGCTGCGTGTGCAGCCGCTGCAGCATGGCCAACGTTGAGTTCCACCTGGTGGGCATGTCACATATAAGGCGGTTCTTGGGCAGGTTCAACTCCTTTTGCAGCTCAGCCAGGCGAGCACTGGCATTATAAGATCTGCGGAAATGCACACAGACTTTCCTGGCCTGCCTCAGGACATCCTGTAAGCCCGGGTACCTGCCCAAGAACCGCTGCACCACCAGGTTAAGGACGTGAGCCACACAGGGCACATGGGTCAGTTGTCCCTGTCGGAGGGCGGAGAGGAGGTTGGTGCCATTGTCGCAAACCACCATTCCTGGCTTAAGCTGGCGTGGCGTCAACCACCTCTCGGCCTGGCCCTGCAGAGCAGACAGGACCTCTGCCCCAGTGTGGCTTCTGTCCCCCAAACACACCAGCGCAAGCACGGCATGGCATCTTTTTGCCTGCGTACTTGCGTAGCCCCGTGAACGGCTACGGAGCACCGCTGGTTCATAGGACAAACCACAGGAAGAGGCCATGGAGGAAGAAGAAGAGGAGGGGGTGGAGGAGAGAGGTGTGTCACAACCAGTAGTAGCATTTTGGAGGCGTGGCGGTGGGACAACCTCCAACACTACTGCACCTTGTCCTGCATCCTTCCCAGCTGCCAAAAGAGTGACCCAATGGGCCGTGAAAGAAAGGTAACGTCCCTGTCCATGCCTGCTGGACCATGAGTCAGCGGTAATATGCACCTTACCGCTGACCGCCCTGTCCAGCGAGGCCAAGACATTGCCTTCCACATGCCGGTAGAGAGCCGGAATAGCCTTCCGTGAGAAAAAGTGGCGTTTGGGAACCTGCCACTGAGGAACCGCACATTGCACAAACTCACGGAAGGGGGCCGAGTCTACCAACTGAAAAGGCAGCAGTTGAAGCGCTAGCAATTTAGCCAAGCTAGCATTCAACCGCTGGGCATGTGGATGGCTGGGAGTGAACTTCTTTCGACGGTCCAGCAGCTGGGGCAGGGAAATTTGCCTGCTAGAATCGGACGTCGGTGTACTGCTAGCAGAGTGGCCGCAAGTACTTGGCTGTGACACACCTAATTCTACACCTTCATTCCTCTCAGTGCATGTTTCATAGAGGACTGAAGTTATAGTGGGGTTGGAGATCCCAGCTGATGCGGTGCAAGGAGAGGTCCGCTTTGTTCTTTGGTGTGGGTCTTTCAGGTAGGCTTGCCAACGAGCTGCATGGCAGGTCAACATATGTCTGGTCAGGCATGTGGTACCCAAGCGGCTGATGTTTTGGCCACGCGATATACGCTTGAGACATATGTTGCAAACAGCAGCTGTGCGATCTGATGCACTAGCCTCAAAAAAGGCCCACACCAAAGAACTTTTTGAATGACGGGCAGAGGCAGCGCCCTGCACAGGCGGAGCTCTGCGGTGTGATTCCGTCGGTGTACTGCCCTTACGCTGGCCACCAAAGGGCATCCTGCCTCGTTGGAGATGTGCCTCCTCCTCATCCTCCTCCTCCTCCTCTCTCCTATTAGGCACCCACGTGGAGTCAGTGACCTCATCATCACCTCCCTCCTCATCACTGGAGCCAATCTGGCAGTATGCTGCAGCTGCTGGAACATGACTGCCAGATTGGTGTCCTTCTTGAGCATCCCCTCTGTCTGCTCTCACGCTACTGCCTTCCTCTAGCTGGGTTTCATCATCAGACCCTTCGAAACACTGGGCATCCTCCTGGAGCATGTACCCAACACTGTGCTGAAACAGTTCGGGGGACTCCTCAGGAGGAGGACATGGTGGGTCTAGGGAAGGAGTGACTGATGATGAGTCTGACATTGATACCAGGGAAGAGGACGCTTTGGCAGCTGCTTTTCCAGTACCCTGAGCCTGGGTGAGAGAGGATGAGGAGGAGGAGGAGGGCTTGGTCATCCACTCTACCAAGTCTTCGGCATGATGTGGCTCAACATGTCCAGCTGCCGAAAAGAAGGACAAGCGTGTCCCATGGCCATGTGCTGATGACAATGCACCGCGTCCACGACCAGCACTGTTGCCCCCAGACACAGAGCCTGCTTGCCCTCTTTTATTGCCTCCTGACTGTCTGCCTCTCCTTGTTTGCCTTCCAGACATTCTAATAGATGGCCTGCAGGGAGATGGGAAAAAGCAATAAGGGCTACCTTCAGGTGTCCTTCTCTGTCCCTTGAAACAAGGACTTTGACAGTGAAAGAAACTGACACACTCTCCCTACCTACAGTTTTCTGTCCCTAGAAAAAATGTTTTTTTTAAGCACAATTTAGCACAAGGAGAATTCACTCACTGTCCTTCCAGGTCCCTGGAAACAAGGACTTTGACAGTGAAAGAAACTGACACACTCTCCCTACCTACAGTTTTCTGTCCCTAGAAAAAATGTTTTTTTTAAGCACAATTTAGCACAAGGAGAATTCACTCACTGTCCTTCCAGGTCCCTGGAAACAAGGACTTTGACAGTGAAAGAAACTGACACACTCTCCCTACCTACAGTTTTCTGTCCCTAGAAAAAATGTTTTTTTTAAGCACAATTTAGCACAAGGAGAATTCACTCACTGTCCTTCCAGGTCCCTGGAAACAAGGACTTTGACAGTGAAAGAAACTGACACACTCTCCCTACCTACAGTTTTCTGTCCCTAGAAAAAATGTTTTTTTTAAGCACAATTTAGCACAAGGAGAATTCACTCACTGTCCTTCCAGGTCCCTGGAAACAAGGACTTTGACAGTGAAAGAAACTGACACACTCTCCCTACCTACAGTTTTCTGTCCCTAGAAAAAATGTTTTTTTTAAGCACAATTTAGCACAAGGAGAATTCACTCACTGTCCTTCCAGGTCCCTGGAAACAAGGACTTTGACAGTGAAAGAAACTGACACACTCTCCCTACCTACAGTTTTCTGTCCCTAGAAAAAATGTTTTTTTTAAGCACAATTTAGCACAAGGAGAATTCACTCACTGTCCTTCCAGGTCCCTGGAAACAAGGACTTTGACAGTGAAAGAAACTGACACACTCTCCCTACCTACAGTTTTCTGTCCCTAGAAAAAATGTTTTTTTTAAGCACAATTTAGCACAAGGAGAATTCACTCACTGTCCTTCCAGGTCCCTGGAAACAAGGACTTTGACAGTGAAAGAAACTGACACACTCTCCCTACCTACAGTTTTCTGTCCCTAGAAAAAATGTTTTTTTTAAGCACAATTTAGCACAAGGAGAATTCACTCACTGTCCTTCCAGGTCCCTGGAAACAAGGACTTTGACAGTGAAAGAAACTGACACACTCTCCCTACCTACAGTTTTCTGTCCCTAGAAAAAATGTTTTTTTTAAGCACAATTTAGCACAAGGAGAATTCACTCACTGTCCTTCCAGGTCCCTGGAAACAAGGACTTTGACAGTGAAAGAAACTGACACACTCTCCCTACCTACAGTTTTCTGTCCCTAGAAAAAATGTTTTTTTTAAGCACAATTTAGCACAAGGAGAATTCACTCACTGTCCTTCCAGGTCCCTGGAAACAAGGACTTTGACAGTGAAAGAAACTGACACACTCTCCCTACCTACAGTTTTCTGTCCCTAGAAAAAATGTTTTTTTTAAGCACAATTTAGCACAAGGAGAATTCACTCACTGTCCTTCCAGGTCCCTGGAAACAAGGACTTTGACAGTGAAAGAAACTGACACACTCTCCCTACCTACAGTTTTCTGTCCCTAGAAAAAATGTTTTTTTTAAGCACAATTTAGCACAAGGAGAATTCACTCACTGTCCTTCCAGGTCCCTGGAAACAAGGACTTTGACAGTGAAAGAAACTGACACACTCTCCCTACCTACAGTTTTCTGTCCCTAGAAAAAATGTTTTTTTTAAGCACAATTTAGCACAAGGAGAATTCACTCACTGTCCTTCCAGGTCCCTGGAAACAAGGACTTTGACAGTGAAAGAAACTGACACACTCTCCCTACCTACAGTTTTCTGTCCCTAGAAAAAATGTTTTTTTTAAGCACAATTTAGCACAAGGAGAATTCACTCACTGTCCTTCCAGGTCCCTGGAAACAAGGACTTTGACAGTGAAAGAAACTGACACACTCTCCCTACCTACAGTTTTCTGTCCCTAGAAAAAATGTTTTTTTTAAGCACAATTTAGCACAAGGAGAATTCACTCACTGTCCTTCCAGGTCCCTGGAAACAAGGACTTTGACAGTGAAAGAAACTGACACACTCTCCCTACCTACAGTTTTCTGTCCCTAGAAAAAATGTTTTTTTTAAGCACAATTTAGCACAAGGAGAATTCACTCACTGTCCTTCCAGGTCCCTGGAAACAAGGACTTTGACAGTGAAAGAAACTGACACACTCTCCCTACCTACAGTTTTCTGTCCCTAGAAAAAATGTTTTTTTTAAGCACAATTTAGCACAAGGAGAATTCACTCACTGTCCTTCCAGGTCCCTGGAAACAAGGAGTTTGACAGTGAAAGAAACTGACACACTCTCCCTACCTACAGTTTTCTGTCCCTAGAAAAAATGTTTTTTTTAAGCACAATTTAGCACAAGGAGAATTCACTCACTGTCCTTCCAGGTCCCTGGAAACAAGGACTTTGACAGTGAAAGAAACTGACACACTCTCCCTACCTACAGTTTTCTGTCCCTAGAAAAAATGTTTTTTTTAAGCACAATTTAGCACAAGGAGAATTCACTCACTGTCCTTCCAGGTCCCTGGAAACAAGGACTTTGACAGTGAAAGAAACTGACACACTCTCCCTACCTACAGTTTTCTGTCCCTAGAAAAAATGTTTTTTTTAAGCACAATTTAGCACAAGGAGAATTCACTCACTGTCCTTCCAGGTCCCTGGAAACAAGGACTTTGACAGTGAAAGAAACTGACACACTCTCCCTACCTACAGTTTTCTGTCCCTAGAAAAAATGTTTTTTTTAAGCACAATTTAGCACAAGGAGAATTCACTCACTGTCCTTCCAGGTCCCTGGAAACAAGGACTTTGACAGTGAAAGAAACTGACACACTCTCCCTACCTACAGTTTTCTGTCCCTAGAAAAAATGTTTTTTTTAAGCACAATTTAGCACAAGGAGAATTCACTCACTGTCCTTCCAGGTCCCTGGAAACAAGGACTTTGACAGTGAAAGAAACTGACACACTCTCCCTACCTACAGTTTTCTGTCCCTAGAAAAAATGTTTTTTTTAAGCACAATTTAGCACAAGGAGAATTCACTCACTGTCCTTCCAGGTCCCTGGAAACAAGGACTTTGACAATGAAAGAAACTGACACACTCTCCCTACCTACAGTTTTCTGTCCCTAGAAAAAATGTTTTTTTTTAAGCACAATTTAGCACAAGGAGGATTCACTCACTGTCCTTCCAGGTCCCTGGAAACAAGGACTTTGACAGTGAAAGAAACTGACACACTCTCCCTACCTACAGTTTTCTGTCCCTAGAAAAAATGTTTTTTTTAAGCACAATTTAGCACAAGGAGAATTCACTCACTGTCCTTCCAGGTCCCTGGAAACAAGGACTTTGACAGTGAAAGAAACTGACACACTCTCCCTACCTACAGTTTTCTGTCCCTAGAAAAAATGTTTTTTTTAAGCACAATTTAGCACAAGGAGAATTCACTCACTGTCCTTCCAGGTCCCTGGAAACAAGGACTTTGACAGTGAAAGAAACTGACACACTCTCCCTACCTACAGTTTTCTGTCCCTAGAAAAAATGTTTTTTTTAAGCACAATTTAGCACAAGGAGAATTCACTCACTGTCCTTCCAGGTCCCTGGAAACAAGGACTTTGACAGTGAAAGAAACTGACACACTCTCCCTACCTACAGTTTTCTGTCCCTAGAAAAAATGTTTTTTTTAAGCACAATTTAGCACAAGGAGAATTCACTCACTGTCCTTCCAGGTCCCTGGAAACAAGGACTTTGACAGTGAAATAAACTGACACACTCTCCCTACCTACAGTTTTCTGTCCCTAGAAAAAATGTTTTTTTTAAGCACAATTTAGCACAAGGAGAATTCACTCACTGTCCTTCCAGGTCCCTGGAAACAAGGACTTTGACAGTGAAAGAAACTGACACACTCTCCCTACCTACAGTTTTCTGTCCCTAGAAAAAATGTTTTTTTTAAGCACAATATAGCACAAGCACAAAACACACTGACACTCTCCCTACCTATCCTTCTCTTTCCCTAAACTAAAGGAATCCAGGTTAAGCAAGAAAGAAATAAAAGTCACTGTCCCTGCCTATGCTGCTCTATCCCTGCTCCGGAACACACTACACTAGGCCGCCGTGCTGGCGGCCTTTTATAGTGTGGGGCGTGTACTAAACACCCTCAGCAATAATTGGCCACAGGCATCCTGCCTGTGGCCAATCATTGCTCTCCTCGCTGCCGGCGCTGTGATTGGCCAAGCATGCGGGGTCACAGTGCATGCTTGGCCAATCACAGCGCCTGGATGACACTGCGATGGCGTAGTGCATTGTGGGCCGTTCGCGTCACTCGAATTTGGCGCGAACGGCCCAAATCGTTCGATCTTCGTCGAACGATCGAACAGCCGATGTTCGAGTCGAACGTATGTTCGACTCGAACACGAAGCTCATCCCTAGGCATAATGGACCGGGGAGAGCTCCTCATCTGAAGACCCGGTGCAGCATACTGCCGGTGACGGGTGAGTCTCTTGTCGGAGACCGTCCGGAAGGTGAATTTCCCTCGTGCGGAGACCATAACCCACTCTTTGGAGGAGAGTGGAGGATCGAACTTGTGTCTGGGCCTATTCGTACACACACCTCCTTTTCTGTTCTATAGCCAAGGGAGTCCATGTTATGTTCTGAATAAAGGAGTGTTGGACTTTAACGGTGTGTGGCTCAAGTTCCTGGCAGACGAGGTTCTCGGAGACTCTTGGAGGGAGGATCCGATGCACAACACAGGCCGGAAGGTAAAGAAAGGCATTGCCGATACCACTTATACATCTGTGGTGGAAGCCAGGCGTAGCGCACCCTCTCCCTCCCCTATCATACCCCTAGACCAGAGACATTGCGAGCAGAACTTTAATAGAGGGGACGGGGAGAGGGGAGGAACTGCCCGCTACAATTATTTAACTGCCCACGGGACCAAGTGCATATAACATTTGGTCCAAATCAAATCCTTCCCTTAGTTTCTAAGCAGCATGGTTGGATGGGTTTTTTCCCCCATCCAAAAGCACTGCTAGATAGAAGACCCATTTGTGATTGACAGCTCTGGTCTCTGGCAGCAGTGGTCACAATGGTGGCTAGTGCTGCATTTCACAAAGATCTATTAGTGTCAGATTTTATATACAGTATGTACAGCCCACCCTAAGGAGCACCTGACAGCAGTGCTGAGTGATCTTTCAGTATTATGAATGAATGATCAGCAATGTAGGCCTGTGTTATACACTGCACTGGCTCCGACAGTGCTGATCGCTTAATCATAAAAGTGAAAGCTCACCCTGTGCTCCAGCGCTTTGTGATCTGATGGCTGGGCTGTGTATATGTAAAAACAGCTGCTTATAGATAACAGGCCACTGCCAGTTCATTCTTATTAGTAAAAGATGAAAGACCATTTAGAGCTGTGTGATCTATTTGTAGGTGCTTTTACTTAATACAGCTGTAGCGGGGTCTCCTTTAAGGCCCCGGGACTACGTTACCCAGAACCCCGTTCGGCACCCAGAGTGCAGTTGGCCACTGCAGAGACTCACCGCAGAGACTCATGGGAGGGGTTATTTAAGGAGGAGGCGAGGCGGAGCTCGGCCTCTTTGGATACCGCGCTGCAAGCAACAGCTTCTTCCTGTGCGGATCTGCTGCAGTGCAAGGCCTGAAGCCTGGGGCCTTGGGCAACTTCTGAAGAGCCTTCCACCCCGCTGCGGAGCCTGGGTGGCACCAGACTGGTCGAGTGAGGACATCAGTTGGATTGGGGACCCGATCGTTGCAGACGCTGTGTGCGGAGACACAGCAGGTGGAAGTCCCGGGCTGGGATCGCGCCCGGAGTGGTGAGCGAGCACTTGCTCAATCAAATAGACTTTACCGTTTCTAGGCCTATAGACTGCCGTGGCTCACCGATCGTTTGCTTGTTGTTCCACTGGGGGACTGGTAGCAGGACAGAGTTGAAGTGTCCCCCCAGTATAGTGTTCTTAGTGATTGTCAGTTTGTGGATTACAAATACTATTCATTAAGTGCACCACCGAAAGTTTGCATGCAAAGAAATCCCTATAGGAAGGACTGAGATTTATTCTAGGTCAGGCCTGGCCAGGGTGGGGAGATAGGATATTGTTTAGTGTGCCACAGGGCGTGTATACCATAATAGCTTTGCGTGGTGGATTACCGCGCAGCGCCAATTATTGTGTGCTATATTGATTGCTGCAGGGCTCTGCAAGCCAGTTGTGTGTATTATATTCTGATTAAGCCTTTTTACAACCAAAGTAAAACTGTTATATTTAATCTTTAACATTTGTGTGTTGTCTTACTGTAAAGAGGGTGCCCTTACAATACCAATTGACTATGATAAAAATATAACCCCTAGACTAGCTGTGCCAGAGTGGGTCGAGCAAGATTGCCGGGGGTTGGTGGTGCTGTACACAGGGCCCGAAAACAAATCCAGCGGCTCTCTTAACTGGGGGTAGCACTACACAGCCATTGGCAGATACTTTACACAGCCCCTTTACTATTATGAATGAACACGCAGCACTGATTGTTAATGGATCACTCAGTTTAGAGAGGTAGTGGGGCTCTGTGCTGACTGTACTTCCCTCTCCTACTACCGGTATGTCCACAATTTGGGCATCAAAAGGGGGTTTGGGCTACAGCCAGCTTTAAGAGTTGCGTTTTAGGGACAACATGACCACTGATCAGAATACGACTAAGAGCTATAAGATAAAAAAAATAAAATAACAATGGCTCTTCCATGTTTTTTCCATAGAGTATATGTTTAGGGTCCCTTTAATCGGTTGGCAGTTCCTGCCATGCTGTCTCTGGACCTGTCCAACTTCTTCTGGGATGGGACAGTCACCAACCAGCTGTTTGCAGATGCTCCACCATTTTGTGTCGCACTTCTTGCCTGGAAGCCCTCTACCTCACAATCCCAGCCCACTCTGACAGCGACTCATACCCCAAATTCAGGTAGTTCTCAAATGCGCCACTTTACACTGTGGCGCAATGAATGTGCCAAATTGAAAATAAAATACCAACAGTTCATATCTGACAAAAGTGGAACTCTCTTTTGGCATACAGAGAGAGAAACCAAGCAAGGCAGATTTTGCAAAAGTGTCTCTCACGCATTCTAAAATGTGTCAAATTCAAGTACAAGTTCTAGACAAGTACATGAATTTGGTGCACGCTACACTACTTTTAGAACAAATGAGAGACAGATTCGCAAAATCTGTCTGCGCCAGTCTTCCAGGGAATGTCTGCCCAGTGCATTTCTTAAGATCACATGCACCTTTCATTACAGTTAACAGTACATGGCTTACTGACGGTAGTCCACAATGCAGAACATTTCCCTCCTTCTAATGACTTCCCATACAGTGGTCCCACAAGTGCAAAGCACTTTCAGTGTCCTACAAAACAATTACAGCCATCTACCCCAAATGTTACAGTCTCTTATGACATGTGCTACTTACACAGGGAGTTCCTTCCTCTTACACAAGGGAGCTCCCCCCATAGGCTCAGAGGCTTCTCTAAACCAAGCCATGGGACCTGGGAGGCCAGGGTCCATGGGGGGGGGGGGTCAAAGTTTCTATTTCTGCTCCCAAGTGTCTTCACTCACCACACTGGCAGTTCAGCCCTGCAGAGGACTCTTTTCCTCTCTCACCTTTACAGCATTACATCTTGTAGATCAGGGGAGTCCTACGCCCATGCCCCAAGTGCCCTGGGCTCCACCCAAACCTGGCATTAAAAATGGCTCTATAACAAATAATTTCTCCATGTTTTTACACCTTTAAGGGCCTACTCACACTATAATACACAAAAAAACTATGAAAATGCTTCTTTGTAGACCCGCAAGCTCATGCATTTTTGCGTGTACAAATGCACATTTCCGCACAGTTTTTATACCGCCAGCTAGGCCTGTTTATTTTCATTCTGGGCTGGGAGTGGCTCAGGGCAGGGCTGGGTGACTCACACATAGCATCACTGTCAACTCCCTCTTCTTCTAGAAGGTGCTAGAAAGAAAGGAATAGAGGTGGAGCCACCTGGGGTACTCTAAGGAGCCTTGACCAATCCCCAACTTGGATTGGCAGGGGGCAGGCCTCCCTAAATACCCAGGGTCAGCCCAGCTGGGGGGGGGGGGTGTCGGGTGGAAGAGCTGGAGTGAGAGAGTGTGGAGGCTGTCGGGCCCACAGGGAGCTCCCCAGTCTGGAGGGGGGTGACCCTGGTCTGGGGCTTGGGTGCATCCAGGAGGGGAGAAGAGATCCTGGAAGAGAGGCACGTAAGAGAGCAAGGAAAAGAGTGGGAGAGAACACTGCTAAGAGGCTCCAGGGATGACAACTGGTCGCAGCCAGGAGGGCTGGTGAGTGAAGCACAGTCGGGAGGACTGGGGAGGCACGCCTGAGAGAACTGGGAGTTTGCAGTTTGAGATAAGTGCAGAACCAAAAGAGTGGACTGTGGGAAGGACAGTGGAAACAGGTCATTGCAGCCGGGCTGGCTGGCACAACCTGAAGAGAGCTATCCGGAATTAGTAGCTGAGCAGAGGACAGTTAGCACCTGAACTATTTCTACACCATAGGGGCTCAAGGCCCCTGCCCGCAAAAGGCAATCCACTGAGGCCTGGCTACGTTAATGTCGGGCCTAACTATGCATTCCTGTGTGATAACATGCAAACATATTGCAATGCCCTAAAAGTACTGCAAGTACGGGGCGTGGCTTGGAGTCCATGAGAGCGGCTGCCTGATCTCACAGCTCCGGTTCCATACATCCATCCTGCAGGCATCCTACCCTCAATCTTCTAACTAAATGCACCGTTTTGCTCCTAAGGACGGCGGGCACCAGATTCAGGCATGATGGTGAATAAATACGGGCCACCCGTGCCCCAATCCGCGGCGGAACAACTGGCCCGGTTTAGAAGACAAGATTGCGCCGATCCTCTAGCAGTGCACAAGGCCGCGCTGCAGCCAGCTCCATCTGCAGCACAGGATTCCTATCAGGGGGTGAGTGGCTCTGTCCCTGCTGTTTTCCACACCCAGGCTGTACACTCTGAACCCTTAGACTTCCTGGCTTATTCAGAGGACTCTGCATCCCCGAGCCCCTCCATTGCTGAGCCCACCCTGGCTGAAATTCTGGTGGCCATTAAGGATGTTAAAACTTCCCTCACTATACAAATGGAGAGCATCCATATTGATTTCTCCCTCCTGAAGCAGGATGTTCAGAACTTGAGGGACAGAACTGGGGAGGTGGAGGGTCGTGTCAGCTCCCTGGAAGACATTGTGCATCCCTTATCTGCCACTGTAATCACAGCCACAGATGAACTGGGAGCCCTCAGAGCTAAGTTGGACGATTTGGAGAATCGTTCCAGGAGGAACAACCTCAGATTTGTGGGGTTCCCGGAACAATTGGAGGGTTTCCGCCCGGAAAGATTTTTGCACAAATGGCTGCGTGATTGTCAGGGTCACCTGTGGCCAGGTGACAGATGCACACCGTAGGGGGACAGGAGTGCACCGCGAGGTAGTGAACCCTATGGCTGGCTTCTGCGGATAGGAAACTGGGTGGTTGTGGAAAGCGGGACCAGAGGAGCACAACCGGGATCCAAACGGAAGCTAGAGCCAAGATTCCCCAGGGCGCGGAGTCTAAGACCCAGCTGGTCTTCTCCAGGGCCTCTAGTGGTGAGGATGTTAGCTGCAGGCTGGGACCAGGTCGCGGCCCCTGGAGTTTCCTAGCTCACGCCCCGTAGGATAAGGGGAAAAGAGGGGAAGCAGCAGCACATGATAAGAGAGAACCGAATAACAAGCTGAAGGTCAGGGGCCACAAGCAGACAAGGATAACGAAGAACGAGCCGAAGGTCAAGGGTCACGAGCAGACAGGGATAGTCGGGGACAAGCCAATAACGTAACAGAGAGACAGACGTAGCACACGGCAGGCAGGAACCCAAACACACAATGCCTAACAAACACGTTGATCAGCAAAGCAGGCTTGCAGTGCACAGGTTAATATAGTGTTCTGTGATAGGGCCTGGGGTGGAGTCAGGCTGGGAGGAGATTATAAAGGAAGCCAGGTGAAGGAGGTCTGGTCTCTAGATGAACACATGAGGAGGAAGGTAAGATGGCAGACAGACATTAATGCATATCCATGACAGTACCCTCCCTCTTACGAGGCCTCCCCCTTCCCCGCCTGGGCCCAGGTTTAGAGGGAAACTTCAGATGAAACTCCTTTAACAGACGAGGTGCAAAGACCTCAGATGCAGTGATCCAAGACCTCTCCTCAGGACCAAACCCTTTCCAATGAACGAGGTACTGAAGAACGCCTTTACAGAGTCGGGAGTCCAGAATTTGACTGATCTCGTACTCCTGATTATCCTCAGAGACAGGCGCCACGGTAGGGAGAGGACGAGAGAATTTATTGAGGACTAAAGGCTTTAGAAGAGCAACATGAAAGGAGTTAGTGATTTTAAGGCTCTTAGGAATCTGGAGTTTGAAACAAACCGGATTCAGTTTAGCAGTTACCGTGTATGGACCGATGAATCGTGGAGCAAACTTCAGAGAAGGAACTCGGAGCTTGATGTTCCTGGTAGAGAGCCAGACTTTGTCCCCTGGCTGAAGAGAAGGCGGTTTACGCCTGCGGCAGTCGGCAAAGCCTTTGAATTTTTCAGCAGCTGCCCGGAGGGAATCATGAACGTGACCCCAAACGGAATTGAGAGACTCCTGAACCGAAGCCAAAGCTGGAATGTCTGGAGAACAGATCATGGGAAGAGGAAGTTGAGGGTGTTTTCCATAAACTGTGAAAAAGGGTGTCTTCTGCGAACTGGTATTCACATGATTGTTATGGGAGAATTCTGCCCACGGGAGTAGAGAGGACCAATCGTCATGGTGAGAAGACACAAAGGTGCGAAGAAAGACCTCTAACTCCTGATTAACCCTCTCAGTCTGTCCATTGGATTGGGGATGGTAAGAAGAAGAAAAATCCAAGACAATATTGAGGGATTTGCAAAAGGCTCTCCAAAAACGAGATGTGAATTGGACTCCCCTGTCGGAAACAATATGAGAAGGGACCCCATGTAGGCAGAGAATTTCCAGAATGAAAATGGGAACCAAGGCAGGGGCAGAAGGAAGACCAGGAAGAGGAACAAAATGAGCCATCTTGGAGAATCGATCGATTACCACCCAAATGACAGTATTATTCTCAGACAGTGGGAGATCGGTGATAAAATCCATGGCAATATGGGCCCAGGGTTCCTTAGGAATGGGCAAGGGCATGAGGAGACCAGCAGGAGCTTGTGTGGAGGATTTGGACTGAGCACAGACATGACAAGCTTTAACGTAGTCTTTGACGTCTGAGCGGAGATTAGGCCACCAGTAGTGACGACTGATGAGTAGGAAGGATCGGAGGAATCCAGAATGCCCTGCCACCTTGGAATCATGTCCCCAACGAAGGATCTTAGCTCTTAGCTCAGTGGGGACAAAGGTCTTACCAGGCGGAATTTTTGACTTCAGGGTGGTAGAGTGGGCAACAATGCATGAGGTGGGAATGATCGGCTCAGGTTCAGGGGCGGACTCCTCGTCCAAAGTGTCAAATGACCTAGAGAGCGCATCAGCCCGACCGTTGCAGGAACCAGGTTTGTAGGTAATCGTGAAATTAAAACGGGCAAAGAAGAGACTCCACCTGGCCTGTCTAGGATTCAGACGTTTAGCATTCTGTAGATACTGTAAATTCTTGTGATCGGTAAAGATCGTTATGGAGTGAGGGGAACCCTCCAAGAGATGACGCCACTCCTCTAACGCCAATTTAATTGCGAGAAGTTCCCGATCACCGATGGCATAATTCCTCTCTGCCTGAGAATTTTTTTTGGAGAAGAACGCACATGGTTGGCGTCTCTTCTCAAAGATTTGAAGAAGCACAGCTCCCACCCCCATTGAGGAAGCGTCCACTTCAATAAAAAATGCATTCCCAGGATTTGGTCTCCTCAAGAGGGGGCCAGAAACAAAGGCCTGTTTCAGGTTGTGAAATGCAGAGACAGCTTCGGGAGGCCAGTCTCTGGCATTCACACCCTTCTTGGTCAAAGCGATAATAGGCGCGCCAATGGAAGAGTAATTCCTTATGAACTGCCTATAATAATTAGTGAAGCCAAGAAAGCGCTGTGTGGCCTTGAGGCTAGCAGGAAGAGGCCAATTGGTGATAGCCAAGACCTTCCCAGGGTCCATGCGAAGACCCGAACATGAGACGAAGCACCCCAAAAACAGGACCTCAGAACATTCAAAGGAACATTTCTCCAGCTTGGCATAGAGATTGTTCTCTCTAAGACGTTGAAGTACAGTGCGGACATGGTTTCTGTGGACGAGCAGATTTTCAGAAAAGATCAGAATGTCATCCAGATAGATGACAACAAACTGGTACAGCAGATCTCTGAAGATTTCATTGACAAAGTTTTGAAACACGGCTGGAGCATTACACAGACCAAAAGGCATCACCAGATATTCGTAATGCCCGTCTCTAGTGTTGAATGCAGTCTTCCATTCGTCACCCTCCCGTATTCGAATGAGATTGTACGCGCCTCTGAGATCCAACTTGGTGAAAATGGAGGCACCCTTCAACCTATCGAATAGCTCAGATATTAAGGGTAAGGGGTATCGATTTTTAATAGTAACCGCATTTAAACCCCGATAATCGATGCAGGGTCTTAAGGTACCATCCTTTTTGGCAACAAAAAAGAACCCTGCCCCTGCAGGCGATGAGGATTTCCGGATGAAACCTCTCTCCAGATTCTCTGCGACATACTCCGACATGGCCTGGGTCTCTGGGATGGACAGAGGGTAGGTACGACCCCTGGGTAGAGTTGCTCCGGGGACAAGATCAATAGCACAGTCAAAAGACCTGTGGGGAGGAAGCACCTCAGCTGATTTCTTACAGAACACATCCCGGTAATCGCTGTATGCAGCAGGAAGATCAGAAGAAACAGAAGTGGCAGCAACCGGAAGACTCTCCTTGGGGGTCACCTTGAGAAGACACGATAAGAAACATGAGGAACCCCAGTCCAGGATCTGCCCAGAGACCCAGTCCACATGTGGAGAGTGGAGCTGTAGCCAAGGGAGGCCCAATACAACTGGGGTAGAGGCCTTGGGTAGAATAAGAAAGGATATCCACTCCTGGTGGAGAATCCCTACCGACATCCTAATGGGTAGCGTCTGGAAGCGAATAGGGCCCCCTGGGAGAACAGTGCCATCAATTGCCGAGACTACCAATGGGGTAGTGAGAGGTGAAAGGGTAAGCTTCATAGAAGAAGCAGTTCTCCAATCCATAAAATTGCCGGCAGCCCCGGAATCCAGGTATGCAAGGGTTGACTGAGGAGAAGTGCCTACATGAAGGAACACCGGCAAGAGCAGGCGAGAAGGTGATGTTTCTGGGTCCAATACTCCACCTTCCAAATGTATTAGACCCGAGCGTTTCCCGGACGAAGCGAGCAGGAGTCACGAAAATGACTCCTGCCCCCACAATAGAGGCACAAGCCCAGAGTTCTGCGCCTAGCACGTTCTTCGGGGGTTAGTCTGGTCCGGCCCAGCTGCATAGGTTCTTCAGCAGGTAGAGGATGCTCCACGGAATGAAGGGAGGGGAGCTCAGACTGGCTAGGACCCAGAGAGTGCTGGCGTCTTTTTTCTAAGGACCTCTCTTGAAAACGAATGTCGATCTGGTTGCATAATGAAATTACATCGTCCAGACCGACGGGAATGGCTCTTCCCGCTAATTCGTCTTTCACTCGGTCAGAGAGGCCATGTAAAAAGGTAGCGACCAGGGCCTCATTATTCCAGCTCAATTCAGCTGTGTGGATACGGAACTGAAGAGCATATTGCCCCACTGAACTAGATTCTTGGCGAAGACGTAAGACAGCACTAGCCGCTGAAGAAGCCCGAGCCGGCTCTTCGAAGATGTTACGGAAGAGCTTCAAGAAATCGGACAGACTGGAAACCACCGGATCGTTCCTCTCCCACAGGGGGCAGCCCAGGCCAAAGCTTCACCGGAGAGGAGGGAAATGATATAGGCTACCTTAGCCCGGTCAGACAGGAAGCTTTGAGGCTGAAGCTCAAAATGAATTGAGCATTGGCTGAGAAACCCCCTGCAGGCCTTGGAGTCCCCAGAGAAACGGGACGGAGCTGGCAATCTTAGTGAGTGTGAGGCTGCGACTGGTGCGATAGGTACAGCCGCTGGTTGTACTTGGGGTTGCGGATTCGGGGTTTCCAAGGAGACCTGAAGCTGCTCGAATCGAGAAGCCAGATCCTGGAGGAATCGCATCACCTGAGTCTGATTTGATTCCTGGGTCTCAAGTCTGCGAACTATGCCCTGCAATGGATCATCCGCGGGGAGCGGGATGTCAGCCGGGTTCATGGCTGATCAAACTGTCAGGGTCACCTGTGGCCAGGTGACAGATGCACACCGTAGGGGGACAGGAGTGCACCGCGAGGTAGTGAACCCTATGGCTGGCTTCTGCGGATAGGAAACTGGGTGGTTGTGGAAAGCGGGACCAGAGGAGCACAACCGGGATCCAAACGGAAGCTAGAGCCAAGATTCCCCAGGGCGCGGAGTCTAAGACCCAGCTGGTCTTCTCCAGGGCCTCTAGTGGTGAGGATGTTAGCTGCAGGCTGGGACCAGGTCGCGGCCCCTGGAGTTTCCTAGCTCACGCCCCGTAGGATAAGGGGAAAAGAGGGGAAGCAGCAGCACACGATAAGAGAGAACCGAATAACAAGCTGAAGGTCAGGGGCCACAAGCAGACAAGGATAACGAAGAACGAGCCGAAGGTCAAGGGTCACGAGCAGACAGGGATAGTCGGGGACAAGCCAATAACGTAACAGAGAGACAGACGTAGCACACGGCAGGCAGGAACCCAAACACACAATGCCTAACAAACACGTTGATCAGCAAAGCAGGCTTGCAGTGCACAGGTTAATATAGTGTTCTGTGATAGGGCCTGGGGTGGAGTCAGGCTGGGAGGAGATTATAAAGGAAGCCAGGTGAAGGAGGTCTGGTCTCTAGATGAACACATGAGGAGGAAGGTAAGATGGCAGACAGACATTAATGCATATCCATGACAGTGATGTACTCGGGGTGGAAAATTTTTCCAAAACCTTTGAAATTGAGCGAGCGCACCGCACCCCCCGTGCGCCCCACAGCCTAGGGGCCCCCCCAAGATCTCTCATTGCAAAATTCCTTAACTTCCGGGACAAGGTTACTATTCTACGCCTGGCCAGAGAAAAAGGTCCCCTCAAGTTCAACAGTAATAACATTTCCATCTATCCTGATTTCTCTGCTTAAGTGCAGCGCCAGTGCTTATCCTTTGCAGAAGTGAAAGATCGTTTCCGCAATGAAGGCCTTCCCTATGCTACGTTGTTCCCTGCTAAGCTGTGGATCATCTATGAAGGCAAAGCCCACTTTTGCTCTTGTCCTAAAGAAGCTATGTCCTGGCTAGATTCAAGATTTGGGAAACAACACAGGCAACGCCGCAATTGAATCCTCAAGTGACAGATCATGAGTTTCCAGGTGACTCTTAATTTTTCCTATCTGCTTCCTAGGGGCATGGTCCTCTGGGAATCAACCTGTTACTGTGACTTTCTCCCCTTAGTCAGAGGCTGGACCTAATTTTCTTTCATTTTTCCTACGGAGGTCACTCTTGCACTATTGACAATCCTATCAACACTGCCCTTTGAATTGTTTGAAGATTATTACTACTGTGCCCCCTGCACTTATTACTGTTTGTGCCTTTTATTCTCAAAAAAAAAGAGAGATTTTTTTTCTCCAGATTCTGCAATAGGGACGTTTACACTACATTTGTGAGCCCTTATGGAACTGCTACTTCCCCCCATACCAGTAGGTGGCGAGGCCACAGGGCTTCTTACTTCCTCTCCAGACTGTTGCTGAGGGGGGTATGTTCTTGTTTTGGGATCCAATGCTCACTGTGTTTGGGTTTGTAGAGCGGGGAGGGGGGTGGGATGTGGTTGGGATGTTTAATTAGGCAGTCTTCTCACAGGTTTTAGATACTGAGAATGGCTGGCCTCTTTGGTGTTTGGTTGGTACAGTTGCTCCCAGGAAAACGTACCTTTTGTTGTTATTGCACTCCTATTATAGACAGTATCATAGTAATTGTTATTTGTGGTATGCTGTATCGTATGATTATCCTTACATTGTTCTTGTACTAGTTACACTTACTCCTGGCTGACATTTTTAAAACTTATTTCATGGAATGTTAGGGGGTTGAACTCACCTCACAAGCGGTCCCTGCTGTTTTTCTATCTAAAAAAACACAGACCCCATATCATTTGTCTCCAAGAGACCCACCTTACTGGCTCTAAACTTAAGTCCCTTAAACGGCCTTGGTTGGCTACCCACTATCATGGCTCTTATTCCAACTTCTCCCGTGGGGTCTCGATTTTGTTGGCAAAGTCACTCCCGGCTGAGACTTTGCTTGTGAAGTCGGATCCTGCGGGATGATTCGTTATACTTACCCTCCGTATAGCCTCCACAATTCTTACGCTGGTGAACATATATATTCCTCCACCGTTTTCCTCAGAAATTCTTTCCCATCTGTCTCTCATGTTACTGTCCCGAACCCCGGGTCCCCTGCTCTTTGTAGGTGATTTCAATGCTGTACTCGACCCTTCAGTGGACCGCTTGCGGGGTGGGGGCAGGCCCTACCCCTCCTTTGTTGACTGGACCCAGGTATTTGCCCTTACCGAGCTATGGCGTTGGAAGCACCCGGATGACAGGCAGTTTTCCTGTCATTCAGACTCCTTCCTTACTATGTCTCATATAGATATGGCATTTGCCCCGGCAGATGTACTCCCCCTGGTTCATTCCATAGCTTACCTGCCTATAGGGATCTCAGCCCATGCTCCTTTGCTGGTTAGTCTCCTCCTCCTGCCAAAAACGGGCCCTCGGGTCTGGAGATTGAACTCGCACTGGCTTGAGGATGAGATTGTACAGGCAGAGTGCCAGAAAGGTGTGACTGAATACTGGCGGCTGAATCAGGGTACCACTGGACTCACCACTGTCTGGGATGCTTCCAAGGCAGTGTTGAGAGGTACCTTTATGTCTATTACTGGTATTTTGCGCAAAAATAATCTGCAACGTACTGAGGAATTAGAATAGACTTTGATGAAGGACGGAGGCAGAATACTCTGAACGACCCTCTGCGGCCACGTTAGCCCCGTGGCTTCATAGTCGCAGGGAATACGAACTTCGCTTGCTAGATCTCACTAAAAAACATCTACTCTATGTCAGGCAGAAGACCTTCGAGCATGGCAACAAAGCGGGTCGCCTACTCGCATATTTTACTAGATCCGACTGTGCCCCTATCTCTATCCCCAGGATATTAGTCTCAGGGACTACGATTAGTGCTGTGCCTCAGGATATAGCAGAAGCCTTTCTCTCCTTTTATCAAGACCTCTATACTTCCAGAGCTACCTACTTGGAGATACAATTAGATGACTATTTGGGCCAAGTGTCGCTCCCCCGATTGACAGACCAGGTCCGGGGAGAGTTGGATGAGCCGCTGTCTGTGGGAGAACTATCACTTGCGATTTCACAGATGCCGGCTCATAAGACACCAGGTTTGGACGGGTTTCCAGTGGAATGGTATAAGCAATTTCAACACCTTCTTGGACCTATTTTGCTCAAAATGTACAATGCGGCCTTGAAGGAAGGGGCACTTCCCCCCTCAATGAGAGAGGCACTTATTGTCTTACTTCTTAAACCGCGAAAAGATCCGTTAAAATGTGACTCTTATCGGCCGATATCTCTTATTAATGTCGATACCAAAATTCTGGCTAAAGCTCTGGCAAACCGTTTGAACAGGGTGATTGCAAAGCTAGTGGGGAGTGATCAGGGTGGTTTCATACCGGGTCGATCGACCAAGATGAACATTCGTAGACTGTTCCACAGCTTGACGTTTCCACATGACTGTCCACCGACCCGGGTTGTAGTATCCCTAGACACCTGCAAGGCCTTTGACAGTGTGGAATGGCCATACCTGTTTCGGGTCTTGCAGTTGTATGGCTTTGGTCCACGGCTGATAGCCTGGATCAGACTCCTCTATACCATGCCACTCGCCCGTATTCGCATTAATTCGCAGATTACTGACACATTCAAGATTAGCAGAGGCACCAGACAGGGCTGCCCCTTGTCACACCTTCTGTTTGCCCTGGCCATGGAGCCCCTTGCTATTCGGATCCTTAATTCCCCGCTCCTTCACGGATTGCCCATAAATAAGATAGAGGAAAGGATTTCTCTCTATGCAGATGATACATTGGTTTACTTAGGAGACTCTCAGGACTCACTCACTAGCTTGTTAACCGCGGTGACCATCTTTGGAGACTTCTCTGGATTCCGAGTGAATTGGGAGAAATCTACCCTCTTCCCCATAGATCTGACTCCTGCTCCACAGGTTCACTCGGACTCTAGATTGCAAATAGCTACCTCCTTTAGATATCTAGGTGTTATGGTTCAATTGCCGTTATTCCTATATATTACCAATAATTTAGGCCCTCTACTGCTTCAACTGCAGACCCAAACTAAACAATGGAAGGACTTACCCCTGGACCTGATGGGGCGAGCCAACATCCTGAAGATGATATATCTGCCCAAACTATTGTATGTCCTGGCTAACTCCCCTTGAAAAATTCCCAAAACAATTTTTAAGAGTATTGACTCGATCTGTATAGCGTTCCTTTGGAATGGTAGGCCCCCTAGAGTGGCACTGGAAACTCTGCGCCTTCCGTCTCACTTAGCAGGATTAGCTTTCCCTGATTTTTACCTTTACTATCAAGCATCTCAACTGGTTAATATTCATTATTGCCTATACCCTGATTCGAACAATGCCTGTATCACCACTGAAGGTGCCATGGTCTCATCATTCGAAAACACTGCATAACATTGTCTATCGTGGATGCACGCCTCCGGGACCTGGACTGACTATTTTACGTACATCTCTATCCTTATTTAAAACTGTGACACTTAAACATGCCCCTGGCTCCTGGCCGGTCTCCCCTAATAGTCCACTTTGGTTTAACCCTACACTAGCAGAATTTAACTCCCTGCCTGACCCACAAAGGTGGACCTCACGGGGGATCAAATATTTATGTCACATATACTCCCCTCAGGGATTTAAATCTTTCGCACAGATGAGAAATGAATTTGACTTACCACATACCTACTTGTTTTTTTACTACCAGCTTAGACATGCTGTGCGAGCACAGTTTGGTTCCCTAGATAACCCGCTTGTGATTTCTGACTTAGAAAAACTCTTGCGTTCCCCAGACCGCACAAAACTTATCACTACTTATTACTTAGCTTTGGCGGCGGGCTCCAACCCTAGATTTAAGGCGTCACAACGCAAATGCGACTCCCTAGATATATCTATAACAGAGGAGGACTGGTCCGAATTCTGTAACACTTTCAAGGCTTTTGTTATATCCTCCAGGGACAGGATAATCCAAATAAAAATCTTCCACCAATCGCACCTCACCCCAGCTAAGATGCACAAAATGGGCATTTTATCCTCGGCTGAGTGCTTTCGGGGATGTGGACATACAGCTGACTTCATTCATTGTTTTTAGAGTTGCCCCATAGTGCAGGATTTTTTGAGGAGTGTAGACTCCTTTCTCTCTTCGGCGCTGGGGCTTCCCAACATACTCAACCCCAAGAATTGTCTCCTAGGGGTCTTTGGTGATCTCACTGTTCCCTCCCAGGTCAAACGATTACTTTGCATCCTTTACTTTTATGCAAAAAAATCAATTTTACTGACCTGGAGGGGAGCAGCAACCCCAACAATGGGACTGTGGTTAAAACTGGTCAACGACGCCCTTCCACTTTATAAACTCACCTTTGAGATCCGCAAGAGAAAGAAAACATTTCATAAAATCTGGGGCAGGTGGCTGGCTAGCCCCCTGACCCTGTCCCCCATACTGCCATGAGAGAGTAAACCGGTAGCAGCGTACCTTGTACCACAACTACACTCCTATGTATGCAATTTCACCAGCTATGATTGTCATGCAGGTATATTATGTTTGATGTACTTTGTCTTTCTATTATACTGTTTAAACGGATGTGCAGATCTTCTTTTGTTTAGACTGATATAGGAGCAAGTTGTATATGTTGTGTGTGAAGGACCTTGTTAGGTCCTCTCATATTGTCTTTGTATGTCTGTATGTAAAGAAAACCCAATAAAAATATCTTTAAAAAAAATAAAAAAAGTACTGCAAGTACAGAAAAATACCCATTGATGTAGCGTGCTTCTAACTTTCTGTTTTTTTGTTTTTTTTTATTGGGATTTTTCAATAAAATTAGGAATACAAAGAGCCTGCGAAGACTAACTTCCTGTTTAAGTTGACACAATAAATTCTAGTGTTTGAGCCAGCACAGTGACTATGCTCCACTCAAATCCAGTGTTGTCAGTACTGTCCAGTTCTCTACTGTTGGACTACAGAAAATGTCCCCATTTCCGCATCTCCTTATTAGTAGGAGGTCTGTACTCCAGCAGATGATACTAAAGTTGGCCATAGACGGATCAAAATTTGTCAGTTTAGCAGAAACCAGCTGAATTTTGATCTATCTATGTGCAGGCTGGTTGTACTGCATTCGATCTATAGATTAACCTCCATACAACCAGCTTGTTGGGTTTTTTCATTCGATCAAGCTAGCTATAGTCCCCCAGCAGTAATCTCTGTATTCTGATGGCAGGAAAACCTGTGTTGATGGGGGAATCAAGCAATTTTCTTTCCTTCAATCCGTGGTTGAAGGAAAGAAATTGCATAATGTATGGCATGCCTAAGGTAGGTCTGACAACACTATACTTAAATGATGGTTAAAATGTTTAAGTCCATTTCTTTTTCCAGAAAAAGTACTGGTCTTAGGCACAAAGAAGATTTTGTAATGTCACTGAATGTGATTTCCAAATAGCAGCTTATTTTTTATGTGACTTGATTAGGGAAAACATAACAAGTATTGTGTAAGCAGTGGTATTGGAGGGATTCCTTGGTGGCCTTTAAGTATTTTGTTATGTAGTTCGGGACTGTTTTTAGCTAAGGGCCAGAGTACAAATGATCCCATTTTAATGTTGCGGGTTGAGGGGTATTGTATAATTTACAGGTCCTTCTCAAAAAATTAGCATATTGTGATAAAGTTCATTATTTTCTGTAATGTACTGATAAACATTAGACTTTCATATATTTTAGATTCATTACACACAACTGAAGTAGTTCAAGCCTTTTCTTGTTTTAATATTGATGATTTTGGCATACAGCTCATGAAAACCCAAAAATCCTATCTCAAAAAATTAGCATATTTCATCCGACCAATAAAAGAAAAGTGTTTTTAATACAAAAAAAGTCAACCTTCAAATAATTATGTTCAGTTATGCACTCAATACTTGGTCGGGAATCCTTTTGCAGAAATGACTGCTTCAATGCGGCGTGGCATGGAGGCAACCAGCCTGTGGCACTGCTGAGGTGTTATGGAGGCCCAGGATGCTTCGATAGCGGCCTTAAGCTCATCCAGAGTGTTGGGTCTTGCGTCTCTCAAATTTCTCTTCCCAATATCCCACAGATTCTCTATGGGGTTCAGGTCAGGAGAGTTGGCAGGCCAATTGAGCACAGTAATACCATGGTCAGTAAACCATTTACCAGTGGTTTTGGCACTGTGAGCAGGTACCAGGTCGTGCTGAAAAATGAAATCTTCATCTCCATAAAGCTTTTCAGCAGATGGAAGCATGAAGTGCTCCAAAATCTCCTGATAGCTAGCTGCATTGACCCTGCCCTTGATAAAACACAGTGGACCAACACCAGCGCTGACATGGCACCCCAGACCATCACTGACTGTGGGTACTTGACACTGGACTTCAGGCATTTTGGCATTTCCCTCTCCCCAGTCTTCCTCCAGACTCTGGCACCTTGATTTCTGAATGTACTTTGGACCACTGAGCAACAGTCCAGTGCTGCTTCTCTGTAGCCCAGGTCAGGCGCTTCTGCCGCTGTTTCTGGTTCAAAAGTGGCTTGACCTGGGGAATGCGGCACCTGTAGCCCATTTCCTGCACACGCCTGTTCACAGTGGCTCTGGATGTTTCTACTCCAGACTCAGTCCACTGCTTCCGCAGGTCCTCCAAGGTCTGGAATCGGTCCTTCTCCACAATCTTCTTCAGGGTCCGGTCACCTCTTCTCATTGTGCAGCGTTTTCTGCCACACTTTTTCCTTCCCACAGACTTCCCACTGAGGTGCCTTGATACAGCACTCTGGGAACAGCCTATTCGTTCAGAAATTTCTTTCTGTGTCTTACCCTCTTGCTTGAGGGTGTCAATGATGGCCTTCTGGACAGCAGTCAGGTCGGCAGTCTTACCCATGATTGCGGTTTTGAGTAATGAACCAGGCTGGGAGTTTTTAAAAGCCTCAGGAATCTTTTGCAGGTGTTTAGAGTTAATTAGTTGATTCAGATGATTAGGTTAATAGCTCGTTTAGAGAACCTTTTCATGATATGCTAATTTTTTGAGATAGGAATTTTGGGTTGTCATGAGCTGTATGCCAAAATCATCAATATTAAAACAAGAAAAGGCTTGAACTACTTCAAGTTGTGTTTAATGAATCTAAAATATATGAAAGTCTAATGTTTATCAGTACATTACAGAAAATAATGAACTTTATCACAATATGCTAATTTTTTGAGAAGGACCTGTATATACCTTTTTGAATTTTTGATACTAATAAAGTTGTCTTTTCATTAAAGCCACAAGTGTCCTTATAGGCAGCATCTTTTTTTAGGATGAATTTTCTTTTTGGTCCCAATTTTGTAATCTAGTGTTTAGTTCAGCTGTGAGGACCGAGTGGGCAGTGTATTGACACCTTTTTTAAGTACCGTACTAATGTCAGGAAGGTGCAGCGGAAATGGGTAAGGAGACCAAAGAGAAGGAAAAAGGCAGAAATAAGATATGACTAAGGGACAAGTAATAGCCTTGCCCACATTTAATCATGGAATGCTACTAGCTTCATAACATTTTAATATGGGTAACTAGCAATGTCTCTGAAACAAACCTAACCATTATGCTAATTACCTCTCTATACCATACTTGCATGTTATCGTTCTTCAAAGCTGGAATGAATATGACTGATTACAGCCAGTTGCCAAATTACATCAATTGGAGTATGTAAAGTAAAGAATATGTTAGCTCACATGCTCCTATTTCAGGTCATATTGACATGACAAGGAGTTACGAAAAAATCTCTTAAAAAGTAAAAATTTATCCAATCTTTGTCCATTGTCACCAGGATCAGTGTGTCCCTATTGGGAAATTTATCCTCACCTCCTGTTTATCAGTGTGACCACCTTTCAGTTTCTTTCCTAAAGACAACTATAACCAGTAAAGGAAGTGAGAAAAATCTTCTCAATGGGGAGACACACAGCACTAAATATTTAACAGACATTCTAAAACTTTCAATTCAGGCCAAAAAAAAAAAAGAGTGGTTATTGTTTTACTTTAAATGGCAAAGCATCTTTTAATTTTACATTTGTTTTACTAAACGCGGTGTAATGCTCATTTATAAAAATGATAAGCATCATATGTCTGAATTGCAGTGTATATACGATGTAAAAATAAGTTGCGCTCATGTAATGTGAATGATCACGAATAGTGAAATATAATACTACTGAAAATGCAAAAAGTTTTAAATGAAAAAAACAATAAGTGAGGAACTAAAAAGAATTACATAAAGAAATCTATATTGAAAAAGACTCTTCATCAATAAAAAAAAAAAAAAATGAAATTGAGAGAACACACAGGAAGATGTCATGTATGACAAAACATGTAGGGCGGTGCTACGCACTGACGTCATTGCGCCCCACATGACCCCGGACGTATGGGTGTTCTTTTAGTATAGCTAGCTGGCAGTATTTTCTATGTTTTATATGGTTGCATCTGCTTGTTTTTTAGCAATAAAGGCTACAATTTTAACGATACTACACTATTGGATTTTTTTGTCCTTTTGCACTGGTGACTTTTTGTCATAGTGTCCCACCCAGCCCGGATTTTCTGTTTTCCACTCGGGATACCGTGGAGGAGTTCTGGTTATATCTGGAGGATTCCAGGGATATGGAGGACCATTAGACCCTGCAGAAGGCTGAATCTGCTGGCGTATATGACCTTGCTCTTTAGGGGGTGCACCAGTTCGGGTAAGGGTCCCCACGTTTTGAGCAGGGTTTCTTTCAACTCAAGAACTCCCCCCCTCTTCTCTTTCTTGGTGAAGGTGGAATGAATCTGGATTCTATTTCCTCATTGGACTTATTATCTTCAACATTATTGTCCTTTCTTTTTGATATGTGGACATAATTGTGTGTTTTTTCAATAAATTTTTTTTGTCATTTTTATCGATGAAGAGTCTTTTTTCAATATAGATTTCTTTATGTAATTCTTTTTAGTTCCTCACTTATTGTTTTTTTCATTTAAACCTTTTTTCATTTTCAGTAGTATTATATTTCACAATTTGTGATCATTCACGTTACATGAGGGCAACTTATTTTTATATAATTTTTTCTGCACTATAGAGATATCTGAGTTTTTGTTGCAGCTGTATATGTTTGTTTTAACTCTAGCGTGGTTTAACCCCACATTTTCTAGTATATAAGATGTAACTAGTATTGCTCTGACAGTAGTTTGTTTTTAACAGTTCATTGCTATGTTTCATGCCATATGAATTATGGGGATATTCTTTAACAGATAGAATTAAAATTAATGATTCGAGACTTCCCAGTTCTCTACAAGTTTATTCCAGGAGGTGCATGACTGTGTTGTGTTTATTAACCAACTTTATCAAAATCAACAATCATAATTCACAGCAGACTGGCTCTGCATGGGCTCATTGGTCAACAATAAGCTCAAGATACATTAGCCTGATAAATGACTTCTAAGTGGCTTGCCGCTAAACAAGGAAGACAGTAATATCGATAATCATAAATAATGGTCTTCACATACTATTTCTCACTGTTAGATTGTGCTGTTTAATAATTATAGGCTATAGTCATTAAAACACAAGTTCGACTTTAGAACATTTGGCCATATAATATATTAGCTGTTGGGGTAATGATTTGTATTCAATTTTAGAGCTTTTGAAATTAACCTGTGTGGACTGGGAATGCTAGTATTTGCATGATTTGGCTGTCTCAGCCCTGTTTATTGACATAGTTAGTCTGGTTGAAAAAAAGACACAAGTCCATCTACTTCGACCAGTAAAAGGGGAAACAAATTATACAATCCTATATAGACAATCCTATACCCAGAGTTGATCCAGAGGAAGGCAAAAAAAAACAGCAAAGCATGATCCAATTTGCTCCAGCCAGGGAAAAAATTTCTTCCTGATTCCCCTGAGAGGCAATCGGATATTCCCTGGATCAACTTTAACTATGAATGTTAGTATCCAGTTATTTTATGGACATTTAGGCAAGAATCCAGGCATTTATTTAACACAATCTACTGAGCTGGACAGAACCAGCTCTTGAAGGAGTCTATTCCACATTTTCACAGCTCTTTCTGTGAAGAAGCCTTTCCGTATTTGAAGATTAAATATTTTCCTCCAGACGTAAAGATTACCCCCTTGTCCTCTGTGATGACCTTAAGGTGAATAACTCAACACCAAGTTCACTACACGACCACTTATGTATTTATATATGTCGATCATATCCCCCTTAATCTCCTCTTCTCAAGAGAGAATAAATTCAGTTCCTCTAATCTTACCTCATAGCTGAGCTCCTCCATGCCTCTTATCAGTTTGGTTGCCCTCCTCTGCACTTTCTCTAGTTCACTGATAGGGATGAGCTCGTGGTTCGAGTCGAATGTATGTTCGACTCGAACATTGGCTGTTCGCCTGTTCAGCGAAATCAGAACTTTGTGGGCCGTTCGCGCCAAATTTATGTGGCGCGAATGGGCCACAATGCACCGCGCCATCGCATGCACTGCGACCCCACATGCTTGGCCAATCACAGCGCCGGCAGCGAGGAGAGCCATAATTGGCCACAGGCAGGATGCCTGTGGCCAATTATAGCTCAGGGGGTTTAGTACACGCCCCACACTACATAAGGCCGCCAGCGCGGCGGCCTTGTGTAGTGTGTTGGCGTGCAGGGAGAGAGCAGGATAGGCAGGGACAGTGTCAGTGTGTTCTTTGTTAAACCTAGCGCAGTTACAGTGTGTTGGCGTGCAGGGAGAGAGCAGGATAGGCAGGGACAGTGTCAGTGTCATCTTTGCTAAACCTAGAGCAGTTACAGTGTGTTGGCGTGCAGGGAGAGAGCAGGATAGGCAGGGACAGTGTCAGTGTCATCTTTGCTAAACCTAGCGCAGTTACAGTGTGTTGGCGTGCAGGGAGAGAGCAGGATAGGCAGGGACAGTGTCAGCAGGGCCGATCCGCCCTATACGCAGACTACGCAAGCTGCGTAGGGCCCCCGAGTAATACTCGGGGCCCCGCCGCCGCCGCCGCTAGAGGTCCGTGGTCCGCGGAGATAATGTCTCCGCCGGCTGCCATTTTCCCGAAGACCAGGATGAGAAGGGAGGGATCCTGCCGAAATAGAAATAGCGCTGCGGCGCCGCCCACCCCCGCCCCCGGTCTGTCTGTCATCTGAGACTGTGACCTGTGGGGGAAAGGGGTGGGCGGTGCCGCAGCTCACTGTAGCCGGCCGACTCCGCCTCTAATTTGTTTACCCTCGCCTCTCGCCGCTGCTGAGCTATAGAAGGGCTCAAAGGGGGGGGACACCTGAAATGTAAGGAAGCACTCCGCTGGCTGGGGACACCTGAGATGTAAGGAAGCACTCCGCTGGCTGGGGACACCTGAGATGTAAGGAAGCACTCTGCTGGCTGGGGACACCTGAGATGTAAGGAAGCACTCCGCTGGCTGGGGACACCTGAGATGTAAGGAAGCACCCTGCTGGCTGGGGACACCTGAGATGTAAGGAAGCACTCCGCTGGCTGGGACACCTGAGATGTAAGGAAGCACTCCGCTGGCTGGGGACACCTGAGATGTAAGAAAGTACCCTGCTGGCTGGGGACACCTGAGATGTAAGGAAGCACCCTGCTGGCTGGGGACACCTGAGATGTAAGGAAGCACCCTGCTGGCTGGGGACATCTGAGATGTAAGGAAGCACCCTGCTGGCTGGGGACACCTGAGATGTAAGGAAGCACCCTGCTGGCTGGGGACACCTGAGATGTAAGGAAGCACTCCGCTGGCTGGGGACACCTGAGATGTAAGGAAGCACTCCGCTGGGGACACCTGAGATGTAAGGAAGCACTCCGCTGGCTGGGGACACCTGAGATGTAAGGAAGCACTCTGCTGGCTGGGGACACCTGAGATGTAAGGAAGCACCCTGCTGGCTGGGGACACCTGAGATGTAAGGAAGCACCCTGCTGGCTGGAGACACCTGAGATGTAAGGAGGCACTCCGCTGGGGACACCTGAAATGTAAGGAGGCACTCCGCTGGGGACTGCTGAGATGTAAGGAGGCACTCCACTGGCTGGGAACACCAGAAATGTAAGGAGGCACTCCGCTGGCTGGGGACAGTGACATCAGGGCTCCCACTGATTCTGCATTATGGTGAGTTGAATGATTTCATTTTATATTACAATGTAATAATATAAATAATGCGCTTTAATCACCCTGACACCATAACAACCATGGTGCCGGGATGATTGAATTGCTAACACCAGGTGTTTGGAGAAACTTGATCTGCTGATTGTTAAACTTTCTGGAAAACTCATATTTCTATTGCGGTGTAGGATCTGGGCCTGCTGTCCCTCCATCCCTCTTTTTTACTTCCTCTCTCTCTCTTCCTTTGTTTCTCCCCCCATCCCTCGTTCATCTCAGACTCTAACCACACCCTTTGAGTCACGTCCCTTTAAGCCACGCCCAAAATTACGCTTAAACAACGCCCATTATTCACGGGTCAGGTAGAGGGCCCCTTTGCAGAATTTTGCTTAGGGCCCCAGGGAGGTCAGGATCGGCACTGAGTGTCAGTGTCATCTTTGCTTGTTAACCTGCAGCAGTTACAGTGGGTGTAGTGTGCCTCCTGCACAGTATACACCTGAAGCTACCCCTCATTGCTGGTGTTGTTCTGTTGTGTAACACAGACAGGCATCTGCAGCAGTTACAGTGGGTGTAGGTGCCTCCTGCACAGTATACACCTGAAGCTACCCCTTATTGCTGGTGTTGTTCTGTTGTGTAACACAGACAGGCATCTGCAGCAGTTACAGTGGGTGTAGGTGCCTCCTGCACAGTATACACCTGAAGCTACCCCTTATTGCTGGTGTTGTTCTGTTGTGTAACACAGGCAGGCATCTGCAGCAGTTACAGTGGGTGTAGGTGCCTCCTGCACAGTATACACCTGAAGCTACCCCTTATTGCTGGTGTTGTTCTGTTGTGTAACACAGGCAGGCATCTGCAGCAGTTACAGTGGGTGTAGGTGCCTCCTGCACAGTATACACCTGAAGCTACCCCTTATTGCTGGTGTTCTTTTGTGTAACACAGACAGGCATCTGCAGCAGTTACAGTGGGTGTAGGTGCCTCCTGCACAGTATACACCTGAAGCTACCCCTTATTGCTGGTGTTGTTCTGTTGTGTAACACAGGCAGGCATCTGCAGCAGTTGCAGTGGGTGTAGGTGCCTCCTGCACAGTATACACCTGAAGCTACAGTGTACCCCTTATTTCTGGTGTTGTTCTGTTGTGTAACAGGCATCTGCAAGCAGTTATGGTGTAGTGTGCCTCCTGCACAGTATACACCTGAAGCTACCCCTTATTGCTGGTGTTGTTCTGTTGTGTAACACAGACAGGCATCTGCAGCAGTTACAGTGGGTGTAGGTGCCTCCTGCACAGTATACACCTGAAGCTACCCCTTATTGCTGGTGTTGTTCTGTTGTGTAACACAGGCAGGCATCTGCAGCAGTTACAGGGGGTGTAGGTGCCTCCTGCACAGTATACACCTGAAGCTACCCCTTATTTACAGTTTTAAATGGCTTTTTTTCCTTTAGAAATGTCATTTTGTGCAGGGACAGTTCTAAACACGGGAAACACATGCCACTTCACAGGCATAATTTAGACACCCTCCAGGTACGATATTTAAAGGAATATTTCACTTTTTCTTTTTCACTTTATGCATCATTAAAATCACTGCTCTCTAAAAAAAGACCGTTTTTAAAACTTATTTTTGCATTGATACATGTCCCCTGGGGAAGGACCCGAGTCCCCATACCCTTTTTAGGACAATAACATGCATATTAGCCGTTATAATTAGCACTTTACATTTCGAACTTTCGCGTCCATTGCATTTAATAGGGTTCTAAAGTTCGTGCGAACTTTCGGTCCGTTCGCAGGTTCTGGTGCGAACAGAACCGGGGGGGGGGTGTTCGGCTCATCCCTATTCACTGATATCCTTTTTGTGAATTGGTGCCAAAAATTGAATTGCATTTTCCAGATAGGGTCTTACTAATGATTTGTACAGGTGCAAAATGATGTCTCGCAGTCCATACCTTTTTGAATACAAAAAAGGATTTTGTTCGCTTTCAGATCCTTCACCATCATTGATTCCCCCAGTTGTACTCCCCCTAGTATGTATGATGCATGCATATTCTTAGCCCCAAGTGCATAACTTTACATTTATCAACATTAAACCTCTTTTGCCATATACAGTTTAATCTCTGTATTTGCGGTCAATACTAAGCTAAGCAGGGAAATAACTTCTTAACAGTATTTGCAAGAAGATCTGAACAAATTAATGGGGCGGGCAACTACATGGCAAATGAGGTTTAATGTAGAAACATTTAAAATAATGCATTTGGGTGGCAAAAATATGAATGCAATCTACTCACTAGGGGGAGAACCTCTGGGGGAATCTAGGATGGAAAAGGACGTGAGGATCCTAGTAGATGATATGCTCAGCAATGGCATGCAATGCCAAGCTGCTGTTAACAAAGCAAACACAATATTGGTATGCATTAAAAAAGGGATTAACTCCAGGGATAAAGCGATAATTCTCCTACTCAGACAAGACTCTGGTCAGGCCGCACCTGGAGTATGCTGTTCAGTTCTGGGCACCATTCCTCAGGAAAGATGTACTGGAAATGGAGCGAGTACAAAGAAGTGCAACAAAGTTAATAAGGGGGCTGGAGGATATTCGTTATGAAGAAAGGTTGCGAGCATCTGAACTTATTCTCTCTGGAGAAGAGACACTTGAGAGGGGATATGATTTTAATTTACAAATACCATACCCGTGACCCCCACAATAGAGATAAAACTTTTTCGTGGAAGGGAGTTTAACAAGACACGTGGCCACTCATTAAAATTTGAAGAAAAGAGGTTTAACCTTAAACTACGTAGAGGGTTCTTTACTGTAAGAGCGGCAAGGATGTGGAATTCCCTTCCACAGGCGGTGGTCTCAGCGGGGGGCATCAATAGTTTAAAAAAACTATTAGATAAGCACCTGAACGACCACAACATACAGGGATATACAAGGTCATACTGACATATAATCACACAAATAGGTTGGATTTGATGGACTTGTATCTTTTTTCAACCTCACCTACTATGTAACTGTAGTTGCCAATTAAACAGTGGTGGCTTGTAAGTTGGAGAAATCCTGTAAGGATGTTATTCCACTGCATAACTGGCTGTCATCTGCAGAGACAGAAATGGCATTTTTCAACTCAGACCCTATATCATTTATAAATATATTAACCGCTTCCGGCCTAGCCTATAGACAACTGACGGCTGGGCGGTGGCTTTCACATCCTGACTGGACGTCATATGATGTTCTGTTAGGGAGCACCGCGGTCTGTCATCTGCCGTGTCCAAGGGACACAGCCGGTGTCCCTGATCACTGCCACACGTTATATGATGATGCTGTACTGCACTGGTGACAGTATGTAAACAAAAAAAAAATGCAAATTTGTTTATTTTTTCTTTATTTTCCAAAAAGCTATGCTAAAAAAATTACAACTGTAAAAAACCTGCCATGCTTCTTACTAAATATTTTTAGTGCCTCAAGAAATTAGATCCATCAGTACATCAATATTGATCAATTTTCAGATAATGTAGTTACCATAATTTTCCCACAGACTAAATAATATACACTTATTTGGGTTAATTTCATCAAAGAAATGTTATACAATACATTTTGGCCTAAATTAATGAAGAACAATTATTTATTTGCAAAATTTTATAACAGAAACAAAGAAAAACTACTTTTTTTAAAAAATTTGCAGTATTTTCATTTATTTAGTAAAAACCCAGTGGTGATTAAATACCACCAAAAGAAAGCTCTAGATGTGTGTACAAGATGCTAAAAACTTAGTTTGGGTACAGTGTTGCATGACCACGCATTTGTCATTCAAATTTTGACAGCACTGAAAGTTTAAAATTGGCCTGGGTTGCCTGGGACCACAACACTTAGCCCAGGTTCACACTGGGCTGCGAGAGTGAAGCCGTGCGAGTTCAGCTGAACTCGCGCGATTTCACTCCCGCTGGTCAGTCCCGATTTCGGCCGCGATTACAGAGACATCTGTGCAGGTTTCTGTACAGATGTCAATGTAAATCGCGTGCCAAAATCGCAAAAAGTAGTACAGAATATACTTTTTGAAATCGGTGCAGCGCCGCAGATGCGGCGTCGCACCGATTAGGACGGTGCCATTGCCGGCAATTTGCGGCAAATACCGCCGTTTTGACATGCGATTTGACATGCCAAATCGCATGTCAAAACGCACCAGTGTGAACCAGGGCTTACACCCAGTTCTCCTCTGAATCATTCAGATGTTCATTAGCAAACTTCAGACGGACCTGTACATGTGCTTTCCTAAGCAGGGGGACCTTGCGTGCGCTGCAGCATTTCAGTCCTTCATGGTGTAGTGTGTTACCAATTGTTTTCTTGGTGACTATGGTCCCAGCTGCCTTGAGATCCTTTACAAGATTCTCCCTTGTAGTTCTGGGCTGATTCCTCACCGTTCTCATGATCATTGAAACTCTACGAGGTGAGATCTTGCATGGAGCCCCAGACCGAGGGAGATTGTCAGTTATTTTGTGTTTATTCCATTTGCGAATAATCGCACCAACTGTTGTCACCCTCTCACCAAGCTGCTTGACAATGGTCTTGTATCCCATTCCAGCCTTGTGTAGGTCTACAATGTTGTCCCTGACATTCTTGGACAGCTCTTTGGTCTTAACCATGGTGGAGAGATTGAAATCTGATTGATTGCTTCTGTGGACAGGTGTCTTTTATACAGGTAACAAGCTGAGATTAGGAGCACTCCCTTTAGGCCTGGTTCACACTGGGGCGACAAACGCTCCGACATTGGGAGCTCATGTCGCATGACGTGTGAAAATCAATGTATCCCTATGGGAGCCGTCTTAACTGGTCCGAGACATGTCGGTCCGACTTTGAGAATGCTCCCTGTACTACTTTGGTCCGACTTTGATCCGACTTCAGCCCATTGACTATCATTGAAGTCGGATCAAAGTCGGACCGCAGTCTTGCATGATCCGACTTTGGCATGCGACTTGTGCTGTGCTGCTCTTGAGGGGGAACTCCAGGCCAAACTTTAAATAAAAAACCGGCATGGGTTCCCCCTCCAGGAGCATACCAGGCCCTTGGGTCTGGTCTGGATTTGAAGGGGAACCCCTACGCCGAAAAAAACGGCGTGGGGGTCCCCCCAAAATCCAAACCAGACCCTTATCCGAGCACACAACCTGGCAGGCCGCAGGGGAAGGGGGGGACGAGAGAGCGGCCCCCCCTCCCTCCTGAACCGTACCAGGCCGCATGCCCTCAACATGGGGGGTTTGGTGCTCTGGGGCAGGGGGGCGACCTGCGCCCCCCCCACCCCAGAGCACCCTGCCCCCATGTTGATGAGGACAGGGCCTCTTCCCGACAACCCTGGCCGTTGGTTGTCGGGGTCTGCAGGCGGGGGGCTTATCGGAATCCGGGAGCCCCCCTCAATAAAGGGGCCCCCGGATCCCGGCCCCCCCACCCTATGTGAATGAGTATGGGGTACATCGGAGAAGACCGGGCCCCGCTAGCAAAAGAGCTAAAGAAGTTAGCGGTGGCCCGGCAGAAGAAAGAACCGGAGAGCGCGGCGACGACACCGGAGACACCCGAAGTCGGAAGAAGACCCCCGGAGCTGTGCAATAAAATACTTTAAAAAGCTGTGTGGTTTTTTTATTGCAATTTTTTTCCACCAGGTGAATGGGTAGGGGTACGATGTACCCCATACTCATTCACATAGGGTGGGGGGGGCCCCTTTATTGAAGGGGGCTCCCGGATTCCGATAAGCCACCCGCCCGCAGACCCCGACAACCAACGGCCAGGGTTGTCGAGAAGAGGCCCTGTCCTCATCAACATGGGGGCAGGGTGCTCTGGGGTGGGGGGGCCGCAGGTCGCCCCCCTGCCCCAGAGCACCAAACCCCCCATGTTGAGGGCATGCGGCCTGGTACGGTTCAGGAGGGAGGGGGGGCGCTCTCTCGTCCCCCCCTCTTCCCCTGCGGCCTGCCAGGTTGTGTGCTCGGATAAGGGTCTGGTTTGGATTTTGGGGGGGACCCCCACGCCGTTTTTTTCGGCGTTGGGGCGCCCCTTCAAATCCAGACCAGACCCAAGGGCCTGGTATGCTCTTGGAGGGGGAAACCCATGCCAGTTTTTTCTTAAAAATTTGGCCTGGAGTTCCCCCTCAAGATTCATACCAAACACAGTGCCTGATATTGGCGGGGATCCAAGTCGGATCCCTGTTCATTGAAAGTCGGACATATGTCGGCTTCATGTCGCAGGGCAAAGTCGGATCCAAAGTAGGACAGATGTCGTGTCGCACTAGTGTGAACCCAGCCTTAAGGCTGGGTTCACACTATACGACACGACATTCATCCGACTTTCATCCTACTTTGCTCTGCGACATCAGTCCTACATTGATCCTACATTGGTCCGACATCCATCCGACATTCATGAACAGGATACTACTTTGATCCGACTTTGTGCTAGTCTGACTTGTCCTTTGACCAATCAAAACAATCCCAGGGTGAGATAAATTCCTTTTACTGCTGCTGTAATCACCATGTCGGATGTCAAATGTCGGATGGTTAGGACAAGGATCCTACTTTGATCCGACTTCAATGATATTCAATGGGCTGAAGTAGGATCAAAGTCGGACAGAAGTAGTACAGGGAGCATTTTTAATGTCGGACCGACATGTGTCGGACCAGTTAGGACGGCTCTCATAGGGATTCATTGATTTTAACACGTCATGCGACATGAGCTCCCAATGTCGGAGCGTTTGTCGCCCCAGTGTGAACCAGGCCTAAGAGAATGCTCCTAATCACAACTCATTGCCTGTATAGAAGACACCTGTGAGCAATCTTTCTGATTGATAGGGGATCAAATACTTTTTTCACTCATTAAAATGCAAGTCAATTTATAACTTTTTGAAATGCGTTTTTCTGGATATTTTTGTTGTTATTCTGTCTCTCACTGTTAAAATAAAACTACCATTAAAATTATAGACTGATCATTTCTTTGTCAGTGGGCAAACGTACAAAATCAGCAGGGGGTCAAATACTTTTTTCCCTCACTGTATCTATGTAGTTTAATGTTCAATAGCTGTGGTACCTTTAAGTCCAGATATACATAAGATATTCTTTATATTTATATTTAATCATAGATGGGATGTTGGTACCATTAGTTTAACATTTTAGTCTTTAAGGTCCCTGCATGGTTGATATACACTGATGAGATAATTTAATGGGCACATGTGTTTTTATAGCAGATCCTAGCTCCTGGTGCTGGCTTATTTTCTTCAGTCAGTAATGCTGTGCTTTTAAAATCAATTTAACGTGTTAAATAATTTATAGCTGCATTGGTGTTTTTATATCCTCTTGAAATGTAACTTTAAAGCAAATTTCTTTCCCCTTTTTTTTGGTTAATTAAAGCTAAAATAATTTCTTAAATCACCCAGGCCTGATTGTAACTGCTAGTGATCATACGCTACCAGAGTACAAGTCAATATCAAGCTTGCCAGCAGGATCATTAAACATTGTGACAGTGTGGGGCCCTAGCACTATGTGAATTTAGGTAGAAAGTAGGGATGAACCTGCGAACGGACCAAAAGTTTGTGCAAACTTTATAACCCAATTAAATACAATGGAATCGAACGTTCGAAATCAAAAGTGCTAATTATGAAGGCTAATATGCAAGTTATTGTCCTAAAAAGGGTTTGGGGAAAGTGAAAAAAAAAGTGAAATATTCCTTTAAATATCATACCTGGGGGGTGTCTATAGTATGCCTGTGAAGTGGCACGTGTTTCTCGTGTTTAGAACTGTCCCTGCACAAAATGACATTTCTAAAGGAAAAAAAGTCATTTAAAACTGCTTGCGGCTTTAATGTAATGTCTGGTCCCGGCAATATGGATGAAAATCATTGAGAAAAATGGCATGGGTACCCCCCCCCAGCCCATTTCCATCCCCTTTGGGTCTTGTATGGATATTAAGGGGGATCCCGCACCCAAATTAAAAAAAGGAAAGGCGTGGGGCCCCCAGGCCCTATATACTCTGAACAGCAGTATACAGGCGGTGCAAACAAGACAGGGACTGTAGGTTTGTTGTTACGTAGAATCTGTTTGTAATTTTGAACTCGCTGCCTGTGGTATTAGTATGAGAACACCAGCAATTGTATTCAGGTAAGCTTTAGGTGCACACTGTGCAAAGGAAACTAAATCAAAATACTGCAGCTCCCTGCCTCTATTTGTATCAGAACACCAGCAATTGTATTCAGGTAAGCTTTAGGTGCACACTGTGCAAAGGACACTAAAGCAAAATACTGCAGCTCCCTGCCTGTATTTGTATCAGAACACCAGCAATTGTATTCAGGTAAGCTTTAGGTGCACACTGTGCAAAGGACACTAAAGCAAAATACTGCAGCTCCCTGCCTGTATTTGTATCAGAACACCAGCAATTGTATCCAGGTAAGCTTTTGGTGCACACTGTGCAAAGGACGCTAAAGCAAAATACTGCAGCTCCCTGCCTGTATTTGTATGAGAACACCAGCAACTGTATTCAGGTAAGCGTTAGGTGCACACTGTGCAAATGACACTAAAACAAAATACTGCAGCTCCCTGCCTGTATTTGTATGAGAACACCACTAATTGTATTCAGGTAAGCTTCAGGTGAACACTATGCAAACACTGCAGCTAGCACAATCATCTGCCTGCCTGTCACCGTATAGAGAATAACCGGTACGGATCTAGCTAAACTGAATACAGTGTGTAAATATATATATACAACACCCAGGATGCATATATATCCTCTACACACTGTAAAGCCGTGTACACACGATCAGTTTTACCGATGAAAACAGTCCGATGGACTTTTTTCATCGGACAAACTGATCATGTATGGGCCCCATCGGTCTTTTTAGAACATGTTTTAAATTTATCCGATGGAAAAAAACGATAGCAAATTCCGACTGTCTGTGGGGAACTCCATCGGATAAAAAACCCATGCATGCTCAGAATCAAGTCGACGCATGCTCAGAAGCATAGAACTTCATTTTTCTTGGCTCGTCGGAGTGTTTTACGTCACGGCGTTTGGAACGATCGGTTTTTTGACTGATGGTGTGTAGGCAAGACTGATGGAAGTCAGCTTCATCGGATTTCCGATGGAAAAATCCATCGGTTTAAAATCCATAGGAAATCCGATCGTGTGTACAGGGCTTAACTGCAGCTAACTCGCCTGCCTGCTTTATCTAACTCAAATCAAAATTCACTGACTCTCTCTCTCCGTCTGTATTTTAACCAACACCGCAACACACTACACAAGGCCGACTTCCAGGCCACCTTATATAGTGTGGGGCGTGTACTAAATCCACTGAGGCATAGATGGCCAAAGCCATCCTGAAGTGGGAGAGCCCAGGGTGCTGGGAGAACCATGTCCACAGGCAAAGAGTGGGTTCATGCAGTGAGACACTGCAAGCATAGGCTGAGTGAGTCTGGAAGAGTCTATGGTCTGGGCGACCAGAGGTGGCTCGATATTTTCTGTTAACATTGTTGCTGAGTGAAGCTGAAACCCCTGTGTGGGAATCTTTGATGGAACTTTAATTATGTTAATTAAAAGTGGGCTGCCATGCCCTCAAACACAGTTCAAACTGACGTGGGCTCACTTTAAAACTGTTCACCACCACTGAGCTAACCAACACCCATGTCACAAAATAAACAGTATATACTGTATCCCTGCCAGACATAACAGCCCAGACTGGTTAGCTGATTGAGCAATACAGCCTGGTCATCTCCTTGGCCTCAGTCTGTAATGGCAATAGACTAAACTCATCTCTTTCCTCCCGTCAGTATATATATATATATTTTTTTTTTCTTTTCACATAGTGTCTCTTTAATTAAAACAGTTAAAAACACTTAAAATTTTGCAGAGCATGACAGTGCTGCATAAACAAAGATGTCCCAATTGGTAACTCACATTGTGCGCAATGACGTTAGCGAGTTTGGCTCCTCCCAACACGTTTTGTCGAATGGTGATGTCATCAGAGGTTCAGGGGGGTCAAGACTCATATCCGCTTAAAAAACTTCCCTCCTCCAGGTATGACATTGTTACCATGGTTTTAGGGAAGCCGTTTTAGAAAATTATAGATAGGTGCATGTTAAAATGCTAGGATCAATTTTTTTTTTTTTTTTTTTCAAATTTTCATTTTATTTATTTTCAAAGAAAGAAAAAGAAAAAACAGGCTTACACTTTACCACATCAAATGCAACCTCTTGTACATATCAATCTAGTGATCTAATACACAAAGTACATTTGTTTTCTTCTGGGACTAAGATCCTGTACTCAAAATGCATCAAAATCAACTATTTCCTTTTAGTCCCCTTATTACATCATACCAAAGGTCGCCTCCCACCCCAAGTCATAATACATCCCAGATTCCATCCTGGGGGAGTTCTCCCTCTGTATTCCTACAGACAAAATATGTGGGAGAAACTATGATGAGATTGAAGTTAATCCTGAGACTTCCTACCACATCCCAAAAACTCTCAACACATACTCTCACCCCTGATGAAATCTCAGTCCTATCCAAAGGGCTTACTTTCTGCCCTAATAATAAACTTGACCAGTTTGTAGTTATAAAGGATTTGCACCTTTATACTCGCAAACTACTTTTGAAAAGTATGTTTGAGAAGGAAAAACCCGGCAGTTAAGGTTGTCGTACGTTCAGCGAACGACAAGCCTAATGCCGCGTACACACGATCATTATTCACGGCGGTTAAAAAACCGCCGTGAATAATGACATTAAAAACGAGGGAACAGCTTGTTCCCCACACACGGTCGTTTTTCACGTCATTTTTTCTCTTGAGAGAAAAACGACCGTCTGTGGGCTCCGCGGCAGTGTTTCCCTATGGGAAAACTGCAGTGGAAAACATGTCGAAAAAAACGACGAGAAAAATTAGAACATGTTCTAATTTTTCTCGTCGTTTTTAATGCCGTTTTTCTCGTCGAAAAAAACGGCAAAAAGCCCACAGACGATCGTTTTTCTCGTCGAAAGGAAAAAATTTCGTTTTTCTCGACGAGAAAAACGGCCGTGTGTACGCGGCATTAGACAATTTAAATTCCCTACTGGAGGAGAGTGAACCCAGGGACTTGATCGACATTGTCGATATAGAATTACTTTTAAAACAAAACTCTGACTTACCTCCAGTTGTCCCGCCTGCAAAGTCTTCTTTGAAAAAAAACATCCTCTCTCTATCCAGCCCCTAGTTCCAATCATGGGGTCAAAACCTTCTTAAAAATGACAACCCAAGAAATAAAGTCACTAATCCCCACTTCTTTACATCCAGGAAATCTAACGAGAAATGAAAAAATGGCTTTAAAAACACTATCAAGTAATCATAATGTAACAATATAACCAAGCGATAAAGGAGGCAATATTGTCTTGATGGACAATGAGCAGTATCATAGAATGTGCAATAACATCCTAAGTAACCGCAACTGGTACCGCCCAACCGGTGTTGATATTGTAGAGGCATTTAACAACCAATTCTATTCTTTTGTAGACAATGCCTTTTCCAACAAAGTAATTTCCAAACAGACTTGGGATTTCATCCGCATCCCCTACCCATGATTGGCAACTTTTTATTCTTTGCCTAAAATACATAAGAACACTAGACCCTCCAGGCAGACCAATCCTTTCAGGCAATGGCTCTATCACAGAGAATCTTTCCAAACTGATAGATAAACACATTCGCCCTTTTGTATTGTCCATACCCTCATACAGCCGCGATACAATACATCTCCTACAGATTATCGAGCATGTGCAGGTATCACAAAACTGTATCTCGGCCACCATTGACGTGGAGGCCTTGTACAGTTCTATACCGCATACCAAAGGATTGGCCTGCATTCGTAGGGTACTATAACGAATAAGTCACCATGAAAATTCATTTAATGAATTTATACTTTTGAGTTTGGATTATATCCTAAACCACAAAAAATTTCTTTCGATGGCCGTCTATTCCTCCAGGTACAGGGCGTAGCCAGGGGCACTTGTTGTGCCCCTGGCTACGCCAATCTCTACCTGGGGGAGTGGGAAGATGCGATTTTCAGCGATGAGGGTCTCTCTATGTACCTGTGCCACGTTTTTATGTGGCACAGGTACATAGATGACATCTTCGTTGTTTGGAATGGTCCCCAATCTCTTTTAGATGAATGCCTGGCCGCATTAAATGTAAACTATTTTAATCTCAAATTCACCATGAGTTCTGATCCTTCCAAAATCACATTTTTGGACGTTGAAATTTTAAAAAATACAGACAATCTTCTGTCTTGTAAACTATTCAGAAAGCCCACGGCAGGTAATACGGTCCTACATTCATCCAGCTTCCATCCAAGGCCCCTTGTCAACTCATTTCCGTATGGGCAGTATTTACGTATCAAACGTAACTGCTCGAATCACCTAGATTTCTTGCATGAAGCAAAAAATCGGAAAAAACGCCTCCTTGAACTCGGCTATAGTCATAGATGCTTGAAAAAAGCATTTCAACGAGGAGATGACAACAACAGACATCAATTACTGGTTCCGAAAAAAGTCCAAAAATCGAATGAAGGTCCCAGAATAATCACTACTTTTTCCAATGACCATAATCAAATTCTACAAATCTGTAAAAAGTACTGGCATCTTTTGACGTTAGATCCTGCCATAGGACCATTTGTGCCTCCTAATCCATTGGTCACCTATAGACGGGCCACCTCTGTTGGTGACCTGTTGGTTCAAAGCGAATACAAGGGCCCCAACAGAGGTGATCCATGTAAAATAGTGGGAACCTTCCCATGTGGATCATATTCATATTGTAAGTATATGGACACCAGAAGAGATATTTATTTACCTAACGGTGCACATTTTCTTGCTAGACACCATTCTAATTGTCAAACAACCAACGTAGTATATTTACTCCTTTGCAGTTGTAATTGCTTTTACGTGGGCAAAACGGTACAGAAACTCTGGCAGAGGCTATACCGCCATGTGAAAGCTATGCAAACGGCAAACCCGGGTCTGCCATTGGGCAGACATGTTGCACAGACTCATCAGGAATTTTCCCTAAGATATCTGTTTTAGTTTTGGACCACATTCATCCAGGCACCCGGGGAGGAGACCTGAACAAAAGTCTCCTCCAACGTGAGCTTCGGTGAATATCAAACCTAAATGCCACCCATCCGCCAGGCTTAAATGAGGCGTTCAATCTTAGACCATTCCTGCCTGTTTTTTCAACTGGAGGTTTTGATAAAGATCAATAAGACACCCACCCTAATACATGTTTTTTCTGATTAGTTCCTGCCTCCCCCCCCCTTTTTTTATCCTCCCTTTTTTCATTCCCCTTTTCTCTCCTTTGGGTCTCATACAATTTGCTATCTTTTGACAACAGAGACATGGTAATATGCCTTCTGAATTGTTCCCCTAGGTGTAAATAATCTACTTTTTGTGACTGTTCACTATTGAATATTTATAGTTAATTATTACTGCCATGCTTACAATCAATTTATATATATTTTTTCACTTATGGTTCGATTATTCTTGTTTATTATTCTTGTTTATTTTTATTTTTATTTTCATTATCATTCCTTTACTGGTCTGATGATTTGTGCTCACCATTGTTCTTTGTATTCATATAAACTGTAGACTGTACATCTTGTATGTTTAATATATTCACATACCGTACATATTCTCCATTTATTTTATAGAATATAATCGATGATGCACCTAGATGTTGGTCCTGGATCGGGCATTTTTTGCATTGGAGGTTTAGTCCTCTTTACGCTTTTTCCTTTGCTTTTCCTTTGATTTCAGGGCTCCAGATTCCATGACCCCTGGCTGTGGTGGTTTGTCGGATCTCCCCGGCACAGGTAAGGCTCTATGCTTGTTTTGTGGCTGGAGGCTTTCTGTTTGTGGATCGCGGTCCCTCGCCCATGCGCTGGCCTTTTTTTTCACCGTCCGACACATGTGCCTTGGTTTTTTCCATCCCCCAATGTGAGCGCTGCGTTCCCTCCTGTGTCGGCGGCCTCTGTTGGTGTCTGACGTCACCGCGCATTACGACGCTGTGGCGCCGGACATTGCATCAGGCCAGGGAGCATTAGCATTAAGGCGGACCCGAGTCTTCGGCTGTATCCACGGAACGTCCGTCGGACGGCGAATCACCCGCAGGTGGACTGGAACTCCTTACTATTGAAATTAGATTAAGATGCCAACACTATGGATTGGCGATCAAACCCAAACCACTCCCAGTCTGACAGGTATTTAACTAGGGCAGGTGCAGCTCAACTGTGCTGCACAGCCAATTGATTTCCGGTATTCATTTGAGACAAGCATTTTGCTGAGGTAAGGTAACACTACCCTTTCTCTTCCCTATAGATGTATCTCAGGGAGAGCTCTCATCTAATACTCTTCTGTTTTCAGGCTACTATATCTATATTTACATATATCTTTTTAGGTCATTATTTTATTTTTATTTTTTCATTTAATTCAACCTATTTTACTCTATAAGAAAAAAAAATACTATATTTCCTTCTCAGCATACTATTGTATGCTCTGAAAATCCCTTGTTATCTTTGTCCACCAGGTTCCTCACCCCGCTTTTGTTTCGCTCTCGTGAGCCCTGACTTTACTGCCTCCAGCCAGTGGGTCTAGGCTTTAGCCACTGACACAGTTCTTGAGAGATTTTTTCTCACTGTGTTGCAAAGGAAACCAGCAATATTGCACTCCAAAGAGTCCAACTGTGTTGCCGGGAAATAAGTGAATGCATACTTTGCTTTCCCCCGCGCTATATACACTGCAAGCTACCATTAAATACATCTCTTTGGTCTCCTGTTTTTTCCGGATTCGGGACACCATCTATCTGTACTAACGCTGTGCACCATATATCTATAAGGAACACATGATTTGTAAGTATTTGGAAAATGTTTTTGTAACATACATGTTTGCCTTCCTTTTCCTCTCTTTCGTCCTTTTCTTCTTTCTTTTCTCCTCTTTCTCTTTCTTTTTCTCTTTTCTTTTCTTCTTTCTTTTTCTTCTTCTTTTTTTTTCTTCTTCTTTTTTCTTTTTCTTTCTTTCTTCTTTGTTTTCCTGTTTGGTTGGGAATAACAAACATTACCCCACTCTTTTGTCATTTACTTGTATACTTTCTCTCTATAGAAACATATCAGCAAGCTCGCCTCAAACCCCTGAAGAAGGAATATACTCATCATAACAGGAATAATATGCCTTTTATGTTTTTCCGAAACATGTAGGGTTGGCCGCATGTAACTTTTGTTTCTGATTTGTATCAGTACACTATGTAATGTGTCCTTGAGCAGCTGTTTATCATGTCTTGTATTCCATGATTGTTTTTAGCATTATGTTTTCATATTTTTCATATTCAATTTCTTTTTATACTACCTCCCTTTGTGTTCATCCTGAATCAGCTTCCTGCCCATACTATCCCTTTGGGGCCTCCATTTTCTCTCTGTATTCCTACAGTGTCAAACTCTCTCTTGCCTCTTAATTTATAAGCCCGACAAACCAACCAAAATCAAACCACCCACAAAAAACAAAACAAAAAAAACAAAGATGTGGGAGGGAAAAAGGGACGGAACCCATCTCACGCCCCCAACCCCCTCCGCCTAACCTCTCACCCTATCAAGACTTTAGTAACCACAATATTCACATCTATAAGGGTTCTTCCCTCTTCTGTATTAATGAAAAGATTCCATGGGAACAATGTTTTCAGATATATCCCTCATTTTTGCCAGGATGTCCAAACCAAATCCTCCATGTGGTTTAGCTGTTCTACCCTTTTAAGCCACATTCCTACCGAAGGTGGTTGTGTCTGCTTCCAAGTAAGTGGGATACATGATCTAGCTGCATTCAACAAGTGGCATAGAATATATTGCTAATATGGTTTAACTGGGCTTTTAATATCCTGCAGTAGGAAGAAGGACGGTTCCTCTGGAATCTCCTGGTCACTGAATTTTTGAGCAATTCTCCGAACTTCTTCCCAGAAGTTCCCTATTCTAGGGCACGACCAGAAAATATGTACCAAAGTCCCCTCCCTCTCCCCACAACGCCAGCAGTTGTCTGATACCTCTATATTTAAGAATACTGGTGTGCTGTACCATCGGGATACGATTTAAAAATTTGTCTCCTGCATTCTTATGCAGATTGAGGACCTAAATGTATTGTGTATTATGTTGGTACACTGCTCTTCCGAGAAAGTTTGATCTAGGTCCCCTTTCCCATCCCCTAAAGGAGGGCAGCTGAAAGTCCTTAGTGGGTGCAACCAGTAGTGCATATATTTTAGAAAGGGTTTGGCGGAGTACTCCACTTCCATTGCAAGATCCCTCAAAAATTGTTAAAGTGCGCTCGTAACCGCTCGCTGGGGTTAGAGTGCTTAGGAAGTGTCTCAGCTGTACTGCACACCATAAATCCAGTTGATATGTTGTGGTTCCTGTTGTCATTAAATGTATCGTGGACCATATTCTCTCTATTAAAAAATTGGAGGCTTATTCTTATAAGCACATGTGCATGCAGCACAACCGATCTAGTTTGCCCCTCAACAGTTAGGATTTTATTGTGCAAATTCAGAATCTTTTAACAACTTGCATTAAGGTACTTGCACTAGCTGCATTTAAAAATGCATTTATATTTTACTGTATATATTTCTTTCTAGAGTGCAGCTTTAAAGTGGAGCTCCAGGAAAATACATATTTTCAGACATACAGTAGGTCAAAGAATTTACTCGTATTGATGATTCTCCTAGGTATAGTATGTATTGCTATTGATTACTGTACAAATCATAGCTTCTTTGATGATGACTACACACAGAACTTTTTTTCCAGTGCTGCGGCTGAGAGTTCTGGCCCTCATACAGTGAAGGATCCTGTTGTTCATCCACCTCCTCCTCTATCCTTGTCCATTTACAAAACACTTAAATTCTGTTCATACAATACAAGACATTCACAAAAAGAATAGACATTTGTCTATTCACAAAAAGCCTTGAATTCTATTCACAGAATACAAGACTTTCTGTGATTGGGCAAGGGGAGGGGAAAGGGAAAGTAAATGACAAGATCCCTTCATTGTATGAGAAATTGAACTCTCAGTCACAGAACCAGAAGAAAAGCACAGTTTGCAGCATACCTGAATTCCAGTGAATTTCAGCACCCCAGATCTCTGAACTCTCTCTCCCTGTGAGTCCAGCACCCCAGTGCTGCATAATACCCCTGCACCCTCCACCAATCCTGTGACTCCAGGATTCTGTGCTTTCCTAGATCTTTTCCTCTATTGCCGTAGCCTGCATGGGTGTGCTCTGAGCACACCGTCATTAAAGCGGAGCTACAAACACTGTAGCTGCTGACTTTTAATAAGGACACTTACCTGTCCTACTCGCTCGCGATGACGGTCCCCCCGATGCCGATACCCTCGATCCTGACAGGTCCCGCGCCGCCATCCTCACTAAGGGAAACAGGCAGTGAAGCCTTATGGCTTCACTGCCCGTTTCCTACTGCGCATGCGTGAGTCTCGCGCCGATTTGTGAATGGGCGGCTGCTCTCTGTGATTACACACAGTTCCCAGAAGGCAGCGCGCCCATTCACCAGAAGACATCGTGAGTAGGAGAGAAGAAGAAGATCCACTTCGGATAAGGAAGAGGCAGATTAGGGACTTCCGCATAGCAACAGGTATTTCGGGTAAGTAAAAAAAAAAATTTTTATTTTTTTTTTTGCTGCATTTTCGTGTGTTTTATTTTTTTTCAGGGTGGAACTCCGCTTTAAGAGCGCAGGCTGCATGGAGGGTCCACCGTCCGCAGCCATAGGTGACACCTGTGCTATTTGCAAAAATAACTGTAAGGCCACTTTAAAGATTTTAAAGATCAGCATTATGTTTTTGAAATGCTCATTATCCATAAACATCTGTAAAAAATAAATAAAAAATCTGTGGCCATATTCTTGTTGAAAACCTAGATGCACCAAATTCTTCCAAGACAGTGTTATGCTTTAACAATGTGGTCCTGAAAATTATGTAAATAATTTTTCACCATGCAAAACACAGTGATCTTTAGAGAAATACTAAGTTCAAGAAACAAATCATCTTTTTTCCCATCCTCTTCCCTATCTCTCTCTGAATTTCTTTACTGCTCTTCCCCCATTTCATTTCTGTCTCTCCTTCTTGCTCTCTTTCCCCACCCCCCTCAGGTCAGACAGCCAAGCTGAACTGATATATCTTCTAGGAAACAGCTCATCCCCCAAATAAGTGACAAGGGGGAAGGGAATAAATACGACTAATGCTAGTAATGTTCTGCTCTTATGTGGATCAGATACAGTGCCTTGAAAAAGTATTCATACCCCTTGAAATTTTCCACATTTACATTTTCCACGATACAACCAAAAACATAAATGTATTTTTTTGGCATTATATATAATAGACCAACACAAAGTGCCACATAATTGTGAAGTGGAAGGAAAATTATAAATGGTTTTCAAACGTTTTTGCAAATAAATATGTGAAAAGTGTGGGGTGAATTTGTATTCAGCCCCCCTGAGACAATACTTTGTAGAACCACCTTTCGCTGCAATTACAGCTGCAAGTCTTTTTGCACATCTAGAGAGTGACATCTTTGCCCATTCTTCTTTACAAAATAGCTCAAGCTCTGTCATATTGAATGGAGAGTGTCTGCGAACAGCAATTTTCAAGTCTTGCCACAGATACCCAATTGGATTTTGGTCTGGACTTTGACTGGGCCATTCTAATGCGGCGTACACACGATCGTTTTTCATGCCGTTAAAAATGCCATTTTTAAAAATGGCCATTAAAACCGATCGTGTGTATGCTCCAACGGCGTGAAAAACGGCCATTAAAAATTTTGAACATGAAAAACGATAGTGTGTATGCTTTTACGAGGGGAAAAAAACCGCGCATGCTCAGAATCAAGTACTGTATGAGACAGGAGCGCTCGTTCTGGTAAAACTAGCGTTCGTAATGGAGATAGCACATTCCTCACGCTGTAACGGACTGAAAAGCACGAGGCTGAAAAGCGCGAATCGTCGCTCAACAAACTTTACTAACATGAAGGGTGGCGCCATCCGAATGGAACTTCCCCTTTATAGTGCCGTCGTACGTGTTGTACGTCACTGCATTTTGCTCGAGCGTTTTTTTTAATGATCGTGTGGGTGCAAGACAGGCTTGAGAGGAAACATGAAAAAAAACGACGAGAAAAACATCGGTTAAAAAAATGGCATTAAAAACGTACGTGTGTACGCCGCATAACACATCAATATGCTTTGATCTAAACCATATCATTGTAGCTCTGGCTGTATGTTTAGGGACGTTGTTCTGCTACAAGGTGAACATCCGCATCAGATTCCAGTCTTTTGCAGACTCTAATGCCGCGTACACACGACCATTTTTCTCGTCGGGAAAAATTTAATTTTTTCTCTTTGACGAGAAAAACGACCGTGTGTGGGCTTTTGGTCATTTTTCCCGACGAGAAAAACAGCATTAATCACGACGAGAAAAATTGGAACATGCTCTAATTTTTCTCGTCGTGAGTCACTGCATTTTTTTCCGCGGCAGTTTTCCTATAGGGAAACACTGCCGGGGAGTCTACACACGGTCGTTTTTCTCGACCAAGAAAAAAAATGACGGAAAAACGGCCGTGTGTAGGGGAACAAAAGCGTTCCTCGTTTTTCCCGGTCGATTTTCTCGACAGTGTTTTTACCATCAAGAAAATCGATCGTGTGTATGCGGCATAACAGGTTTTCTTCTACGGTTGCCCTGTATTTGGCTCCATCCATCTTCCCATCAACTCTGACCAGCTTCCCTTTACTTGCTGAAGAAAAGCATCTCCACAACATGATATTTCTGTTCTCATGATGCTGCCCCCACCATGTTTCACGGTGAGGATGATGTGTTCAGGATGATGTGCAGTGTTAATTTTTACACCATACATAGCGTTTTGCTTTTAGGCCAAAAATATTGGTCTCATCTACAGTGCCTTGCAAAAGTATTCCCCCCCCCCCCTTGGCAATTTTCATGTTTTGTTGCCTCTCAAACTGGAATTAACATGGATTGTTTGAGGATTTGCATCATTTAACCACTTAAGACCAGGACCATTTCGCTGGTCAAAGACCAGGCCACTTTTTGCGATTCGGCACTGCGTCGCTTTAACTGACAATTGCGCAGTCGTGCGACGTGGCTCCCAAACAAAATTGGTGTCCTTTTTTTCTCACAAATAGAGCTTTCTTTTGGTGGTATTTGATCACCTCTGCGGTTTTTAATTTTTGCGCTATAAACAAAAATAGACTGACAATTGTGAAAAAAAATGCAATTTTTTTTTACTTTTTGCTATAATAAATATCCCCAAAAAATATATTAAAAAAACATTTTTTTTCCTCAGTTTAGGCCGATACGTATTCTTCTACATATTTTTGGTAAAAAAAATCGCAATAAGCGTTTATTGATTGGTTTGTGCAAAAGTTATAGCGTCTACAAAATAGGGGATAGTTTTATGGCATTTTTATTAATATATTTTTTTTTTTACTAGTAATCGCGATCAGCGATTTTTATCGTGACTGCGACATTATGGCGGACACATGGGACACTTTTGACACCATTTTGGGACCATTGTCATTTTTACAGAATGCTATAAAAATACACTGATTACTGTAAAAATTACACTGGCAGTGAAGGGGTTAACCTGTAGGGGGCGCTGAAGGGGTTAAGTGTGACCTAGGGATTGCTTCTAACTGTTAGGGGGCGTGGCTTGCTGTGACATGTCACTGATCGCTGTTCCCGATGACAGGAAACAGACGATCAGTGTCATGTCAGGGGAAGGACGGGGAGATATTGTGTTTACACTGACATCTTCCCGTTCTTCAGCTCTGTGACCCGATCGGGGGACACCGGCAGACACTGGCGGACATCGACCACATGGCTCGCAAGTTAAAGGGGACGTATATATACGCCCATTTGCGCAGCCGTGCCATTCTGTCGGCGTAAATGTTCGTGCGGCGGTCGGGAACTGGTTAATTTACAGAACATGCTCACAACTTTGAAGATGTTTTTTTTTATTATTGTGAAGCAAATAACAAAAGGGACAAAATAACAGAAAAAGTCAATGTGCATAACTATTCACCCCCTAAAGTCAATACTTTGTAAAGCTACCTTTTGCGCCTATCACAGCTCCAAGTCGCTTTGGATAAATCTCTATGAGCTTGCCACATCTTACCATTGGGGTTATTGCCCATTCCTCCTTGCAAAAGTGCTTCGGCTCCTTCAAGTTGGATGGTTTGCGCTTGTGAACAGCAATCTTTAAGATTTTCTATCGGATTGAGGTCTGGGCTTTGACTAGGCCATTCCAACACATTTACTTGTTTCCCCTTAAACCACTCAAGTGTTGCTTTAGCGGTGTCAGGGCCCGGACTGGCGGCTAGTGAGGACACAGGAGGTGGATCCTCTGTGCCAGAGAGGCGAAGGCACGGGTCGCACTGGAGGACCGGTTCTAAGCAGCTACCGGTTTTCACCAGAGCCCGCCACAAGGCGGGATGGACTTGCTGCGGCGGTAGCAACCAGGTCGTGTCCCCCAGTAGCGGCTCGACTTCTCTGGCAGCTGAGATAGGCACGGTACACTGGGACTAGGCAGAGGCAAGGTCAGACGTAGCGGAAGGTCAGGGCAGGCGGCAATGGTACGTAGTCAGGGGCAACGGCAGAAGGTCAGATACACTGGAAAGGCAAGTACAAAACGATTTCTCAGGGCACTAAGGCAACAAGATCCGGCAAGGACAGGAAGGGGGAGTGGGTTTTTAAGTGTTTTGGAGTGTGACACAGTAATTGGACCAGGCACCAATCAATGGTGCACTGGCCCTTTAAATTTAAGAAGACCGGCGCGCGCGCGCCCTAGAGAGCAGCGGGACCGCGCGCGCTGGGACGGAGCAGGGGGAGGAGGCCGGTGAGCAGGATGGGATGCGATCCGCGGGCGGACAGTTGCCGCCGCATGGATCGCATCCCCGCCAGCATCAGAGCAGCGCTCACGGTCAAAGGAGCCGACTGGAGCGCTGCAGGGGGACAGACGCCACGGGCGCTCCGGGATGGATGGGACACCCGGAGCGCTCGGCGTTACAGTACCCCCCCTTAGGTCTCCCCCTCTTCTTGGAACCCAAGAATCTTCGGATGAGCTCTTTATCTAAAATGTTGGCCTCAGGTTTCCAGGACCTTTCCTCAGGACCACAGTTCTCCCAATCCACTAAAAAACATTTTTTACCTCGGATGACCTTGGAGGCGAGGATCTCTTTCACCGAGAAGACATCAGAAGAACCAGAGACAGGAGCAGGAGCAGTGACCTTAGGGGAAAATCGGTTAAGAATGAGGGGTTTAAGAAGAGACACATGAAAAGAGTTGGGAATACGAAGAGAAGGAGGAAGGTGGAGCTTGTAAGAAACATAATTGATTTGGTTTTTGATTTTAAATGGCCCGAGGTAACGAGGGCCCAGCTTGTAGCTAGGTACCCGAAACCGAA